>JAZKJV010009451.1:0-600000 GCA_037367405.1 Ottelia alismoides | reverse complement strand
TTCAAATTACAGAGGTATCAAGTTGATGAGTCATACTATGGAAATTTGGGAACGCGTGATGGAAAGAAGGTTGAGGCAAGTTTCCAAAGTAAAACAAAACCAATTCAGATTCATGTCAGGTCGCTCAACTATTGAAGTCGTCCATTTGCTGAGAACAATGGAGATTTATAAAGCTAAAAGGAAGAACATCCATATGATCTTTATTGATTTGGAGAAGACTTATGATTCTGTCCTACGAGAGATATTATGGAGAGAGTTTTGGAGAAGAGATAAGTACATGTTCTATAAATTAACTTCATAAAGGATATGTATGATAGGGCTTTATCCTGTGTAAGGACCCTGTCTGAGAAGACCGACTATTTTGACATCAACATCGATTTACATCAATGTTCAGCTTTGAGTCTATTTCTTTTTACTTCGGTTATGGACGAGTTGACAAATCACATTCATAATGAATTACCTTGGTGTATGTTATTTGCTAATGATATTGTGTTGATTGACGAGACTAGAGATGGAGTTAATGAGAAACTTGAGTTTAGAGACATGCATTGGAGACTAAAGAATTTCGTATAAGTAGGGCTAAGACGGGATATATGGAGTGTGCCTTTGATGGAAGCAATGGTGAAGGAATTGAGGTGAAGATTGGTGATGATAACATTCGGAAGAGAGATTCTTTTAGATATATGGGATTTATTTTGCAACATGATGGGGAAATTGATGGAGATGTTACTAAGAGAATAAATGCATGTTGGCTAAAGTGGAGAGGAGCCTCTGTTGTTCTTAGTGATAAGAAAATTCCTTTAAAAATGAAAGGAAAGTTTTCCAAAGCAACCGTGAGACCTGTTATGCTTTATGAATATGAATGTTGGCATGTGAACCATAGACATGTGCAGAGAATGGTTGTAGTAGAAATGAAAATGCTAAGGTGGATGTGTGGACATACATGTAAAAATCGGATCCGGAATGATGCAATCAGAAAGAAAGTTGGTGTAGCTCTGATCAAGGATAAGATGCGAAAAAACCGCTTAAGATGGTTTGGTCATTTGCAAAGAAGGTCAGCTATGCATCGCTTAAGAGATGCAAGTGTTGGGATGTTGAGCCGGCTAAGAAAGGACGAGGACGACCCAAGAAGTGTTGGAAAGAGACTATACGAAGGGATCAGTTTTTTGGATATAAGCCCGAGATTGACCCAAGATAGATCTGAATGGATGCGAAGAATCCATGTAGCCGACTACTTAATTGTGGGAAAAGGCTTTGTTGTTGTTGTATTATAAATTATATTCACGTGATTAATTCTTCCAAGGGAATTACATCTCTATTCATAATAAAGTGTTTATTTTAATTGGATCTAATTCGATTTAATCATATTAAATTAATTGTCAATTCAATCAACCAATGCACATTTAGGGTTTGTTTGATATTATTATATAGTAATAGCTCTCACAAGTATGTATTATTTTGTATTTTAATAATTAGAGTACAACTTTACTTACTCATATTATTCTTTCCTCAAAAATAGATTCAGTCATACACTTGAGTATATGCTAGGAGGGAGCATTTCCTTGACATGTAAGAAGCTAATTAGGTAACCAAGCCAGCATAATCCATTCTAGACACCATCACCATTCCGATTGAGAATAATACAAAATAATATCAATGTACTTGTGGTTATATGGATCAACTTTGATGATTGGAATTATACTATGTAGTAATCACTCAGAGATTTAGGCATCTTAAAATATTTTTAATGACCCTAAATTCCTAAGCACATCAAGTAAACATGTTCATGGTTTTGCATGTAATAGTTATCCTATAACTATTGTAGGATAAACTAGGGTTCGTCATGAAACTCTCATTTAATGGCCGTTGATGTTCAATTTGATATCATCATAAAAATTAAGTATCAACTATTCTGGGTAAATTCACAGTTTCCTTGATTTTTATTGAATGATAAACACATTTAAAAAAGCAAGTTCGATGATCTCTCATCATCAGACCCATCTCCACTAAACATGGAATATCTAGGGTAAACGGAGTCATAATCAAGTGAAATAAAATCGTGCGGTTTGCTGGTTTAATTCTCTACTTAATTAAAGTGTGTATTTCACATTTCATGACATGAATATAAATTATATAATAACCCAAAAATAATTTTATTACAGATCCATGAATACATGCAAAACAATATCACTGTGAGGACTTTTCGAATTTTTATTTATGCACCTTTGGAGTCAACGGATACTATTTTGGAGGACATATTTAGACATTCTAAATATATTTTATCAACAAAAAACTCATCCAAATGCATAAACATGAGCTTTTCATTTTAGTGAAAAACTATTCGAAACTTGCATATATGTAAAAACTAGGAGCCATCATGCATCCGATGTACAAAACCTTATTCCCTAAGGGTTTGGATCATATCGAAAACCTTTAACCTGCTCTGATACCACTTGAAGGCTAGGGTTTGAGGCCTTAATGTATCACAGAAGAATGAAGTCGCATTGAATGCGTCCAAGTGCAACTAGTCATACTAGTTACAAAGAGCATTAGAATTTAAAAAAATTAAATGATGAAACTACATGATTCGCAAACATTTCTAAAATCATTTCATCAAGATCACGAACGAGTAATAGAATTACCTCTTGAAGCGTGTTTGTGATCGCTTGTCTCTAAAGTAAAAGACATCCTGTATGAAGTCCAATCCGTCGGCGAATGCACTTGCGGGCACGCGGATGAGAAGCGTGCTTCCCACAATCCAAGTTGAAGATCCGAGCGAGGAACCTCATGATTTCGTCTCATGAAATCCATGGTCTTCCTAATGACCAGTCGATCCGGCAACACAACGACATTACGACGACGAAACTCTCTACGACAGTAAGGTGGACGAGCACAATATTGAGAGAGATATAGAGAGTTTGGACGTGTATATGAGAATGAGAGAGAGATTTCAACCCAAGGGGTTGAAGTTGTGTTATAAAGAAAATGACAACCCTCACCCTTTCTTTTATAGCATATTGGATGGTGGAGATTAACTCCTAATTTCAATGTCCATGATTTTTGTTGCTTTAATTTGTGACAACTAATTAGTTTAAGATAAATCAAATATATCCTCTCAAGATAATTTAATTTATATTAAATCAATTAATTGTGGGATAATTTGGAAAAGATAAAACTACCTTCCATATATAGGGAGGACGTCTGCCTTGAATAATCCAAGATGGTTGTCCACTCTATTTATGGTGAGGAGCTGTATATCCTTCCAATAATGAGATATATTATCTCATTAATAATGTAACAACATTTATTGCACAATTATCCATATATGCAACAATATTTGTTGCATTAAAATTCTCAAAGATAATTTGAAATTATCTTGTGAAAATTTCAATCATGCCATTGACAATTATAAATCTTATTCAATAATCCGATATAAAATGTAAATTGATTTTACAATTAATTGTATAATGTGAATTCAATTCACATCAACATTTAATCTGTAAATTCTATTTACAAATAAATCTCTCTAGCATATTTATGGATAGTGATATCAATATTAATCATATCTTCGATAACTAAATCACATTTACTTATCTAAGATGACTATTCTCATATGTCCAAATAACATGAATCATATACACATTATCCATGATAATTAAATCATATTTAATTATCAATATTTCCAATGCTAGGATACATAATTCGACAATAGAATTATTCATGAACTCTTTCAAAAACAATGTGCTTTTTCCGAGGATACTTGGAGATACGTACATGGCGATTATACATTTCATGTATAATAACTTGGATATTGATAGCACATCTCAAATACAGTTCTCGGGAATTTCTTAAAGATGTTTGATCGAATCAAACTGTAAATCTAATATTCTTATTGCATCCGAATCACATTCAAATCAATGTCCAATATTTGGACTAAGATCAAATTACCAATCTATTGAGATGAGTCACTAGAATCCAAACCTGTTTCATCATTGGAAGTGTCATGGTTATACAATCATTTACGATCACATCACCTTTGAGTATTCCCAATACCCGTATATCTTGCATACTGGAAGACCTAGAACAAATCAGAAGTTTTAGATCATATTTGAACTGCCTCCTTCAGGGCATGTTTGGTAGTTGGGTTGGGTTGGGGAATCCTCCTATGAATAGTAGTTGTTTAGACGGTTTGGAGGGTTGGAATGATACATGTGATGTGACATTGATTATGTGTTATATTAACTTTTTAATGTTTATAACATTTTTTATATTAATTTTTTATTTGAACGTGGTTAAAAGTATTATAACAAAGAAATTTGATGACATGATCGAGATGGATTAAATCGAGATATCTTATTACTAGTCAGCATTAGTATATAATGTCTAGTGTTATACACTATTTGCGACGTGTTGCATTGCCCGGATGTAATGAAAAATTGGCAAGGGCCGCTACATCGCAGCTTGGATGTATTTCGAAATTTGCAAGGGTTCTCGCATGAGGAATGTATGCGAGTAAATAAGCTAGTTCCGATGCATCACTGCCCGGATGCAGTCCAAAATTTACAAGAGTTCTTGCATGATGGATGCATGCGAATAAAGAAGTTAGTTCAAAAGAGGTCGCGAAGGAAGTTGCAGATTGGTAGTTGGAATATTGACACTTTAACTGAAAAATTGATGGAGATAGTGGATACGATGGAAAGAAGGAAGATTCATATATTATATCTTCAAGAGACTAAATGGGTTGGTAAGAAAGCAATGAAGATCGAGAAAACATGTTTTAAACTTTGGTATTTAGGTAAAGATAAGGGCAGAAATGGTGTTAGAGTGGTTGTTCCTTTGAAGGATTGTGTGGTTGAGGTGTACAGATTGAGGGATCGAATTATTTTGCTAAATTGGTGCTTGAAGAAGAAATTCTAAATATTATCTCACTTTATGCACTGCAAATTGGTTTAGATGAAAGGATTAACATGCTTTTTGGAAGGATCTGGATAAGATTTTACAAGGAATCCCACAAAGAGAGATGATTTTCAAATGTGTAGATCTTAATGGACATGTGGGAAAGGATGCTTCAGGATATGCTAGTATTCATGGAGGCCATGGTTTCAGGGATAGAAATGAAGAGGGTAAAGTCATTCTGAATTTTGTAGTGGCATATGATCTTTTCATAGCAAACACTCTCTTCAAGAAGAGAAAGGAGCATTTAATTACTTATAAGAATGGCCCAACTAGAATACAGATAGATTATTGTGTTGAGGAGAAGAGATCAGTTGTATCGTAAAGACTGCAATGTAATCCCAAGAGAAAGTTTGACAACCCAACATCGCATGCTAGTCATGGATGTACAAATAAAAGGTTGGTAAAGAAAAGGAGGGTTCTCAAGATCACTAGAACTAGACGGCGGGATCTTCAACTGAAGCAATCGAGCTTCAGGGAGAAGGTTTTAGAAGACTTATCTTGGGATTGTAGCGGAAGTGCAAACGCGATGTGAAAGGTGATAGCATCTTGTATCCGAAAGGTATCCAAAGAGATGTTAGGTGGGTTAAAGGTTTGAGCTCCAGGTCAAAAGGAGGCTTGGTGGTGGAGTGAAGGGGTGCAAATGAAGCTAAAAATTAAAAGAGCATGCTTAAAACAATGTCTACTATTATTCTTGAGATTTTTGTCGAGATGTCTGGTCTTCGCTTGAACCTTGGCAAATCCAAGGTTATTTCATTTGGCATGGCTGATGATTTGGTTGTGGCGTGTAGTTTGGAGCTTGGTACTGCTTGTGGGTCTCTGCCCATAAGGTATCTTGGCATCCCTTTGTCGGATGGTAAGATAAGGCTGGCGGATTGGTTGACGGTTGTTGAGAAGATTGAGAGGAAGCTTGCTGGCTGGAAGGCAGCTCTGCTTTCTCGTGGTGGCAGATTGGTGCTTATTAAGGCGGTTCTTTCCGCGATTCCTATTTACTTTTTCTCCTCTCGTTTGATGCCAAAGAGGTATCGTGAGGCGGTTGGAGCGGCTGATGCATAGGTTCTTATGGAGCAAGGCGGGGCAGGATAAGAAAGGGGTTCACTTGGTGGATTGGGAGACTGTGGTACAACCTAAGAAGAAGGGGGCCTTGGGATTAAGAGTCTGGAGGCTCTCAATGAGGTTTTGATTTTGAAGTGGGTGGATAGGATTTGGGGGGAGGATGAGGGGATTTGCTGCAAATTGATTCGCAAGTTGACGGGGTTTTCGTTGCCATCCCAATTGTGCAACGTCAGGGCCAGGGAGAATCGGCTTTCTGGAGGGGGGTAATGAAGGTATTGCCTCACTTTCGGGAACTGTTTTGCCCAATCGTGGGGAATGGTGAAGTCTTTGGATTCTGGACGGACGACTGGACTGGCTAGGGGCCTCTCAGTTGTCGCTTTCCGCACCTGTTTGCCTTGGCCGCTGATCAGGAGATTCGAGTTGCTGGGTACTGGGATAACGGAAGCTGGATGGCGCTTTTTAGGGTTGCCTTTTTGGATCAGCGCTTGGAGGATTTTCTTTGTCTCCTGGATTTTCTTAGTCGGTTTGGGGTCCATCCAATGGGGCGGATCACTGGAGCTGGAAGAGTTCTCCCTTCTCGGTTAGGAAGGCCTATGGTGCTATTTGTTGTCCAAATTCGTCTTGCGCGGATCTAGTCATTTGTGATTGCGATTTTATCTGGAATATTGGACTGTCTGAGAGGATTGGTTTCTTCATGTGGCTGTTTAGAGGAAGCGTATTATGACTCGAGATGGATGCTTTAAGCTGTTCGAGAATGTCTTCGATCGTTGCCTGCTTTGTGGAACTGAAATTGAGTCGCTCGATCATCTTTTCTTTCGCTGCCGCATTACTGCGCCTATCTGGGATGATGTAGGATTAGATTGGTTGCGTCCCGTCGACTTTGATTCTTTTGGGAGCTCTTTTTATGGTACACGCAAAAGACAGAAGAGGGAGATTCTGTTGCAGTTCTATGGGCCATCTGGCTTGCTCGTAATGAGAATCTTTTTTCCGAAATGTGTTTTTATTGTGAGAATGTCAGATACCATTACAAGCAATTGCTTGAATCTTGGCTTTTGTAATCGATTTTGTTTTTTTAGCGTTTATTAAATTAATGGGGTGGGCACCTTTGCGTGATTCCCCCTTTTTCTGATTTCAAAAAGAAGGCCTGATATATCATTTGTTGTGAGCAAAGTTAGTCAGTTTATGGAGCAGCCCAGACAGGCACATATGGATGCAGTCCATATGATTCTAAGATATCTGAAGACTTCACCTGATACAGGACTTCTTTTCAGCAATGGTTCATCTTTATCAATCACAGCATGTGCGGATGCAGATTAAGCTGGATACCTAAAGGATAGAAAGTCTACCTCAGGCTTTGTTGTGTTTATAGGAAATTCCCTGGTTTCATGGAGGAGTAAGAAGCAGACTGTGGTAGCTAGATCTAGTGCTGAGTCAGAATACAGGGCTATGGCATAAGCCACCACGGAGATGATGTGGGTCAGATCTGTTCTTACTGACCTAACTATAGAGGTGCCACTTCCTATGTACCTCCAATGTGACAATCAGACTGCTCTTTTTTTTGCCAACAACCCCGCATTCCGTGAGAGGATGAAACATATTGAGGTAGACTACCATTACACAAGGGATATGATTCGGAAGGGTCTGATTTCCACTTCTCATGTTAATTGAGGAGAGCAAATAACAGATATCTTCACCAAGCATTACTCAGGGAGCCATTCAGAAGTGATCGTCCAAGCTGAACATGATTGACATCTATGCTCCAACTTGAGGGGGAGTGTTGAGATATTTCGACGTTCCATGTATCTTTTGTGTTATTTTATTTCCTTGTGTCTATCTTATGTAATTTACCCATAGATCTCTCCTCTATATAAGAGAGTATATGGTTACAGGAAAAAACAACGACTCTATTTCTCCCAACAATCCTTAATGCATCTCACTTGAGAAAGATCTTTGGTCTTTCTTTCTCTTGCTTTGGCCAATCTCAATAAACCATTGACAATCCCGCTACTTTGAGCACATCCAACCATGCAAGCAATCACATCAGCAACAATCACAAACAACAAAGGAGCTAACCGGCAACCCTGTCTGATACCCCACTGAGGCTGGATAAACCCCCCCCTCAGGCTACCCATTGACCAACGCCGAGAATGGAGACGTGGTGATGCACCACTTCATCCAAGAGATCCAAACTTCCGGAAAACCTCTCTTAGACAAAGCCACACATAGAAACTGCCAGTCCAAGGAGTCGTATGCCTTGGCAAAATCAACCTTCCAAAGTAATGCCTGCTTGTTATTACGCTTCCACTCACTAATGATCTCCGTAGCCAACACCAGACTATCACCAATCTAACGACCAGGAATGAAGGCAGATTGGACATGCGAGACAATGAGGTCAAGAACTCGACCCAGACGCGTAGCCAACACCTTAGCCACGATAAGATAAATACTGTTAGAGATAGCAATAGGTCTGAAGTCCTCAATCTGCTCAGGCGAATCAGTCTTCGAAGGAAGGAAGATTAAGGCCTTATTCAACCTCTCGAACCCTGCATTTTGACAACAGAATTCCTGCACGACCTCCACCACTTCATTGCATAGCAAATCCCAGACCTCCCTGTAAAAGGACAGCGGAACACCGTCAAGGCCAGGTGCCCCATCACAGTTAAGACTTCAAACCCATGCCTTCACCTCCTCTCTTGTGACCGGAATGATCAAGCTGCCGGCTTGAGCATCGTATAATCTCAGCGCTAGGGTTGAGCATGGGCCGGGTTCGGGCCGGGTTTGCCTTGCCCCGGCCCAAGCCCAATTTGGTATATGGGCTAACGGACCGGACCCTAGACCTGTTTATTTTTAAAAATATAGGCCCAAACCCGGCCCATCAATATAAGCCCGGGATTGGCCCAGGATAGATCTGAATGGAGGCAAAGAATCCATGTAGCCGACCCTACTTAATTGTGGGAAAAGGCTTTGTTATTGTTGTTGTTGTAGGCCCAAACCCGAACCCGGCCCGAAGATTATTGGGTCGGGTTCGGATCGGGCCGTCCGTCTGATCCAACTATAATGAACAACCCCTAAACATAGTGACAATCAAACTCTACAAGTTTGGCATTCCCGTGAAATACATGGTTGTTTATAATAAAAATGGCAGCTTGGTTGTCTCATTGCGTCTCTTTGGGTCTTGTGATCTCAATACTCAAGTCATGCAGAACCAAAGTAATTCCTACCATCTCAATTGCAGTCTGAACTGTAGCTTTGTACTTTGATTGTGCACTTGCTACCATGCCCTGCTTCTTGCTACATGGTGTAAGTAACAGGATTGCCACAATCCTAGATCCAAGCATCACAGTCTTATGTCCATATATGCTACCTCAGTATGGGCCCTATGGAGGATGACGGGATTACGCAGATAGATGCAAGTTGATCAAATGCCCTTTGGTCATGTTTCAGATTTGGAAGGTTTGATTGTGGTGATTAGACATGTAGAAGATGTCAATACAGGCGTATGTCAATGGCAGTTCTATGGGTAATTTGAAACATGTTGAATGTGATGGTGTTCAGATACATGGTATTATGCATAATGTAGAGACATATGTTATGACGTTATGTACCGTTTATTAATTTCTGTTTTGTTTTTGGACTTTTATGTATTTTACCCATTAGTCTCTCTCTATATAAGAGAGCCTAGGGTTGCTTGGAATAATAGATTACTTGGTTTTTTCCCGACATGGTATCAGAGCCAAGGGTCTAACCCTAGCCCTAGGCTCCTCTCTTCCGCCGCCGTCCCTCCCCTCCTCCACCTTCCTTTCTCGTGCCGCCGGGACCCCTCGCCGTCGCCAGGGCCTCCCCTAGCCGTCGGGGATCCCCTCTCGTCGTTGGGGCCTCCTCTCGCCGTCGGGGCTCCCATCTCGCCGCCGGGGCTCCCCTTCTTGCCGTCGGGGCCTCCTTGCCACCAGGCCCCGCCTCTCTCCTCCATCGGACCGTGCCCTAAGTAGGGGACCCTCACCGTCGGGTTCCCTTCCTTCTACGCCGACGCCACCACTTTCGTCGGTCGTTCTATCTCCATGGATTTGAGTGTGTAACGTCTACATATGCACTCAAATCCGATCAAGTCTTTGTAGACAACTGTTTCTGGTCTACAATCCCTAATTCTTCATCTACGGTGACATGTTAGAACACAATGTCGATATACCCTCCATAGGCGCCTTCAAAGGTCCTGCGCTAATAGTTAAGATGGATGGGGCAAACTATGATCTCTGGGCGATGCAGTTCATGAGTCTCATGAAGTCAAACGATAAGAAGCATATACTTACCGAGGATGAGCCGACAGAGAAGATTGGGATCTATGCCTCTTGGGAAGCTGATGACTCTTATGCCAAAGTCTGGCTATCAGGCACACTGTCGATGGAGATTGCCAATGACGTCCTTCATCAACCCACTGCCAAAGCAATGTGGGATATTCTGGTCGCTACTTATTCCCAAGTGCGAAACGAAACCAAGATGTTACAGCTCCAGCATGATATATTCACGATGAAGCAAAATGGTAGGTCACTTCACTCGTTGTACACGTCCCTGAGAGGGATGTTCGAGAAATTATACAATACCATACCCCTCACGGCAACTCCAGAGCAGAAGAAGACATTTCGAAACGCTACCATGGTGGGCGTACTACTTGCAGCACTCGATCCTGAGTATGAGGCAGCCTGCTCTCAGATATTGGACAATGCGGTTATTCCTCCTATGGAGGACGTTTATTGGAGGCTCAGTCGCATATCAGTTTCCTCCAGCTTGTCTACTCCACCCCCATCGGCAATGACAGTATCGCGTGGGAGAGGTGGACAATCTTCTGGTCGTGGACGTGGACCCCGTACATTCTGCCACCGCACCGGCCACTCAGAGGATACATATTACATGCTACTCTAAGCATGGTTTCCTGCATCAGCGCGTGTAGCCAAGCATGTTCCTCCTCAGTCAGCTTCCACTGCAGATAACAGATTTGAAGAGCTTGTGGCACGTCTACGTGATATTATGCCTCACTCATCTATTGATTCTCCAGGAGTACCTCCAGATGTTGCTGCTACAACTTCTGTCAGTTCATCAGCCGCTGCCAGTATCTCAGGTAGTGACACTGCCTTTACATCTTGTCATGACCTCTCTGATTGGATTATCGACTCCGGCACCACCCATAATCTCTGTCGTGACAGAGAGACTTGAGTCCTACAGGGACATCCCACATGGCCGCTCAGTACTGAAAGTAGATGGTACTCATTCCCCCATCGCTGGACAGGGGGAGGTTTCCTTATCACCTACTATGCATCTACATAATGTTTTACATGCTCATGAGTTCTCCATGAATTTGTTATCTATTAGTCAGATTACGAAGGATTTGCACTGTCGTGCTATATTTGACCCCTCATCTCTTATTTTTCAGGACATACTAACGGGCAGGGTGATTGGCTGTGGCTCTGAGCAGAATGGTCTCTATCATCTGGTCCGAAACTCTTATGCTGGCATCTCTTCACATTCAGTGGATCAGTCTCTCCGTACATCTGGCATCTTCGATTTGGCCATCTCTCGCTCCAGAAAATACGACATCTCTTGCCTCAGATCTCTCCCGGTTCGTCATTTTGCTGTGAAGCGTGTCAGTTGGGAAAGCATCATCGGTCTAGCTTTCTTAGTCGTCAGAGTCGGAGCAGTGGCTCCCTGTTTGAGTTGTACATTGATATTTGGGGTTCGAGTCGTGTACCTGATCATCAGGGACACAGGTTTTATCTAGTGGTCGTGGATGATTTTTCTCATGTATCTTGGGTCTTTCTTTTAAAGAATAAATCTGAAGCAGGGGATGTTATTAAAAATTGATTAATGAAGTGCAGAATGTTTTCTCTTCTACTGTTAAATATGTTCGTGCAGATAATGCATTGGAATTCTGCACCCGCTCTCTCTCTCTCTGTTTCTTTCGTCTAAGGGTATTATTCACCAAACCACATGTGCTTACACATCTCAATAGAATGACGTGGCAGAAAGAAAACATCGTCACCTTCTTGACATTACTCGAACCCTTCTTATTCAGAGTTGTGCCCCTATCACTTTGTTGGGGGATGCTGTCCTTACAGCTTGCTATCTGGTCAATTGAATGCCATCATCTATCCTTGGTGAGAAAATTTATCTTTCTGTCATTTTCCATGATAAGGAATTATTCTCACTTACTCCTTGTGTCTTTGGTACTGTTGTGTTTGTTCATCTCATGTCTCCTGGACTTGACAAACTCTCTCCTAGAGCTGTCAAGTGTGTCTTTGTAGGTTACTCTCGGACTCAAAAGGGTTATCGTTGTTATGACCCCATGAACAAGAAATATTTTGTTAGTGCTGATGTCATATTTTTTGAGTCCGTTATGTATTTTTCCCTTGCAGGTGATAGACTGGTCTCGTCCACTACCAACGATGATGTCTATGTTCCTCATCCTCCTAGCTTGAGTTCACCTGAGGCCACTCCAGCTCCGGTTGCTACACCACCACCGCCGCCGCCGCCACCTCCACAACCGCCTATTCCACCTTTACCTAAATTCTATACGCGTCGGTCAGGTCATGCTCAAGCTACACGTCAGGCATCCATCACGCCTCAGGTATGTTCAGATGGCATCACTATTGATGGGTTATATATAGTACATGTGCAGGATTCTTCATTGCAGGAGGAGACTACACCATCCAGTACAGAGGACGACGACGTTGATATTCCCATTGCTATTAGAAAGCAGAAACGGACTTGCGTGTCTTATCCATTTGCTTCCCAGGTGTCCTTTCATTGTCTCACAGGCGACTTTCAGAGATTTGCTACGGCTTTGTCTTCCGTGGACATACCACGGACCTATCAAGAAGGTATGAAGATCGATTGCTGGCGACTGGCTATGGAAGAAGAGATGCGTGCTTTGCAATCTCGTGGCACATGGAGCTTGGTTCATGCTCCCCTTGACGCGTCCATTGTTAGCTGCAAGTGGGTATTCACAGTTATATACCATGTCGATGGCAGTCTAGATCGGTATAAGGCACGGCTAGTCGCGAGAGGTTTCACACAAACCTATGGCGTGGACCATGGTTTTTAAAAATGCGCCTCAAGGCGTTGAGGCGTACACCTCGAGGCCTTTTTCTAGGAAAAACGCCTCGAGGCGCACGCCTCAAGCATCCTCAGTGAGGCGTGCGCCTCAAATGCCACGAGGCGTGCCTCGAGGTGCTGAGGCGTGAGGCGCAATTGAGGCGTTGCCTCATGGATGCTCATGTCACGTGTCATGCACATGACATTTAAGTGGCTAAGACCTCTCGCGTCACCTCCTGTTTCTTAGGTTTTCCCCCGACTTCTGCTTTGCTGCCGGCAGTTGAACCATCGCCTGCTCCATCGCCTAGCTTGGTGCCCGTGCTCCATCGCATGCGACATCGCCTGCTGCATCGCGTGCTCCTTCCCTCATTATCCTCAAATCCTCGATTTACTTGCAAGCCCTAAACGCCATATGAAGTAAATATATCCTTTTTTGTGCTTAAAATCTTTTTTTGGTTGTTGGGGCTGATTGTTGTTCATGTTGAAATAGGATTGCATAACCAACATTATCCACATAGGCATGAATGTAAAATCCCTTAGACATGCTCACAAACATTTCCTTGAAAGCATGAGATTCGATATAGTTTTGTACCAAAGCATGAACCCTCAATATATAATACTGCCGGTTCAAGAAAAACCCAGGAGGGTTTAAATGTAGTAATTAGAATTTTGTTATTCACTTGGCATCAGTATTTTAAGGGGGGTTCCCATCTTTGGCTAGAGTTGAGTCAGCCCATTTACTAGCATTTCAGTGAACGTGGAAAAAATATAAATACCCACACTACACGTTTAGAGACAAAAATCTTAAACCAATGGCATTCCTAAGGACATCATCCGATAAAACTGACATTGATAGTTTCACACATCTTTCCACTATTTAGTACTATCCAAGCTTGAAGTATGGGGTGACTTAAGCTAAAATAAATGACTGCTAAAATAAGTGGCTGTTGAAGATTGCTGAATTTTTTTTAGCTTAGCTTATAATTATGATTCATATATCATACTTTATGATTAACATTTCAGAAATGGCACCGAAAGCTAGAAGAGACGGAGGGAGCTCAGGGAAGGAAAGAACAGATCCCACATGGAAATATAGCATAGAGGTTGAGCTAGAAGGGGACAAAAAACGGAAAGGATACAAGTATGTGAAGTGCCAATTTTGCTGACAAATCGTCATAGGAGGCATTGCTAGATTTGAAGAGCATTTGGTAAAGAGCCGCAAGAATGTTAGAAGTTGTCTAAATGTACCAATTGAAGTCGAAAATGAGATGAAGGATTTCTTATCCAAGAAGGATCGGGCAAGAAGGAGATTATATGAAGAGATGGAAGAGGTTCGTCGAGTGGGAGCATATACAAATCTTGGATCACCTGGATTTGATGAGCATGTGCCCACATGATCTAGCAGTGCACACAAAGGTAGAGGTCCTATGGATCTTTTTGTAGGTGGAGGTGCATGTGAAGGTGGAAGTGGAAAGCCAGGGATTGGGTCTGGGAGTGCCCAAGGTCCTTCCAAACAAGTAACTCTGAATGCTTCGTGGAAAGAAGAAGAAAGAAGGAGGGTTTGCAAAAGTGCCGGGAGATTCTTTATTGAAAATACATTGCCTTTCAACGTGGCCAATTGCCCTTCTTATCAGACAATGTTTCAAGAAGTTGGAAACTTTGGGAGGGGATTTAAACCCCCAAGCATGCATGACCCCAAGCTTGGATATTGAGGGAAGAAGTGGAGACTGTAAAGGCGATGATGGATGATGTTAAGGCATCCTGATCAGAGATAGGATGTAGTATTATGTCTGATGGTTGGACAGATACCAAAGGTCGTACATTGATCAATTTTTTGGTGAACAACCCAAGAGGAACTTGGTTCCTAAAATCTGTTGATGCATCCAAACAAGTTAAAAATGCGGAATTTCTTTTCAAGTTAATGAATGAGGTTGTCGAGGAAGTTGGTGAAAAAAATGTAATACAAGTTATCACTGACAATGCATCAGCATATAAAGCAGCAGGGGAGATGTTGATGAAGAAGAGGGAACACTTGTACTGGACTCCATGTGCAGCATACTGTATTGATCTTATGTTGGAGGACATCTTGAAATTGCCTTTGCATGATTACGTATTTAAGAAGGCAAAGCAAATCATCAACTTCATCTACAACCATGCATGGGTGTTGGCTATGGTGAGGAATCATGTAGGTAGAGATTTAGTGCGACTCGCTATCACTCGTTTTGCTACAGTTTTCCTCACCTTGCAGAGATTACTCATAGTAAAGGATCATCTGGAGTCATTTTTCACCTCAAAAAGGTAGAAATGTAGTTCTTACTCATCCAAGGAAAAAGGCAAGAGTGTCCAAAATATTATTTTAAAGAGCAAATGTTTTTGGTCTGGTGTTGCTTATGTGATCCGAACGACCAAGCCATTGGTGATGGTGTTGAGAATGGTTGATTCTGAAAAATATCCTCCAATGGGATTTATTTATGAAGCCATGGATAGGGCAAAGGAGTAAATCACTCGAAATTTACGCAATAATGAAGAAAAATACAAGCAACTCTGGGACATTGTTTATAAGAGATGGGATAAACAACTTCATACACATTTGCATGTTGCAGCGTACTTCCTTAATCCGCAATGCTTGTATGAACCAACATTCAACAATGAGTATGAGGTCAAAGTTGGATGGTACTCTTGCCTGCAAAGGATGGTCCTAGAAAGGGAAGAAAGAGAGAAAATTGACTTGCAGTTTGATGCATATGTTAATGCAAAAGGCTTGTTTGGTTGGGTAAATGCTATTGACACCAGGAAGAAGAGAAGTCCTGGTATAAAATCAATCCTAATTTAAATTTTCATCTAGCTTTAATTATTTTTCTTTTTTCTAGATATGTT
This sequence comes from Ottelia alismoides, assembly GCA_037367405.1. Lineage (NCBI taxonomy): Eukaryota > Viridiplantae > Streptophyta > Magnoliopsida > Alismatales > Hydrocharitaceae > Ottelia > Ottelia alismoides. The sequence continues at coordinate 584,031 of JAZKJV010009451.1, read as the reverse complement.
ATTTCATCATGTATTAACAAATTACAACGGATTGGATTGGTGCCGAGCATTTGGAGCTGAGACACCTGAGTTGATGAAGTTTGCCATACGAATTTTGAGTTTGACTTGCAGTGCAACGGGATGTGAACGAAATTGGAGTTCGTTCAATCAGGTGAGAATTTAATTTAACCCCGAAGAGATTGACGAACAACCATAGTTCAAGTACATTATATTTCAAATATAATGATTAACGAACCTTTGATGCACATGTGCACACTAAAAGAAGAAACAAATTAAAGCAAGAGAAGCTCAACGACTTGGTTTTCTGCATTTTCAATTTGAGGTTGAAGCAAAAAGAAGTAAGAAAGAAGACATTAGAGGACCCCCTTTGTTTGGAAGATATGGATTCAGATGATGAATGGATATCTGAGTTCCACCTAGGCACGAGTGAAGTTGAGGTTTTTCACGAGCTCGATGCAAATCTTTCTCTTGAGGATGAAATAGTGGATATTGAGGAACTAGGTGGAGAACGATCAATGAAGAAGAAGCAACGTAAGGGTAAAGGTGAGTAAGAATCTAAGATATATATTATCTCTTGGATTATATTATAATATAAAATACTCAAAATCTATGAAACCTTATTTTCTTTGTAGGAAAAAGTGTTGATATTGAAGAAGATGACATCCAAGCTAATGAAGAACTCACTAACGACGATGATGACGAGGCACACATCAACTATATGGATGATTCATTAGATGATCCAATTAGCAGCAATGAAAGTGGAGATGATATTGATGTTTAGAGATGCAATGATTGTTTATGTTTAGAACTTGCTTTGTTAGCCTTTTTATGTATCTTGATGGTCATTGTACTTTTGAACTTTTGTCCTTGTTGTTGGGTTTTAGAACTTATTTGAGTTTAGAAGTAGAACTTTTATCGTGCGAACATGGTGTTTATAACATGGAATTATCCTTCTAATGTCATGGAGTATGTTTTTTTTATCAAAGCTATTTAATATTCTAGGACTTGTAAAATATAGTTGTGATTAATTAGCATGTTTTATGAAATATTTTCTTTATGGAGTGAGGTTTACGCCTCGATACGCCTCAAAGAAATATTGGAAAAACGCCTCGATACGCCTCACGTTTTTTAAAACCTTGGCGTGGACTATATGGATACATTTTCTCCAGTGGCTCGGCACTCTACTCTTCGCATTCTTTTATCAGTTGATGTAGTACGTGACTGGACTATATCTCAACTTGATGTCAAGAATGCCTTCTTGTATGGAGATTTGCAGGAGGAAGTCTACATGCAGCAGCCACCAGGTTCACTGTTGAGAGGGAGAAGCATATGGTGTGTAGACTTCACAAGGCGATTTATGGCCTTAGGCAGAGCCCAAGGGTGTGGTTCCAGAAGCTTTCCCACCTTATTGAACCACATGGGTTCAAAAGATCAAATGCAGATCAATCGTTGTTCATTCAGAAGTCTTCTACAGGTACGGTCGTCATCATGGTCTATGTTGATGATATTCTAGTTACAGGTGATGATATTCAAGGAATAGAGAGGGAAAAAACATTCCTGGGTCGCCAGTTTGTCACGAAGGATCTTGATACCCTAAGATACTTTCTGGGGTTGGAATTTACCAGGAATGCACAGGGTCTGGTTATGACCCAAAGGAAGTACATTACAGATTTTTTGAGTGAAACAAGCATGGCTGGATGTAGACCATCGAGTACTACTATGGATCCAAGCATGAAGCTGTATGACGATGACAATGTAGAAGTAGACAAGAGGAGATATAGAGAGATGGTGGGTAAGCTCCTTTATATTACCATAACTCGACCCGATATTGCTTTTGCAGTAAGCCGGGTGAGTCAATTTATGGAGCAGCCAAGACAAGTCCATATGGATGCCATATACATGATACTGAGGTATCTAAAGTCTTCTCCACGCTCAGGGTTGCTATTTCGAAAGGGAAAAGATTTATCTATTTCAGCATGTGCAGACGCAGATTATGCAGGATGCCCTAACGATCAAAAGTCTACTTCAGGATTCACAGTTTTTGTTGGGAGCTCTCTGGTTTCTTGGAAAAGCAAGAAACAAACTGTTGTGGCAAGGTCCAGTGCTGAATCAGAATATAGGGCCATGGCGCAAGTAAGCACGGAGATGATGTGGGTTTGAGCTGTGTTAGAAGATCTACACATAGATGTACCTTTACCCATGCAGCTTCAGTGTGACAATCAGGCAACATTGTTTATTGCCAACAATCCAGCATTTCATGAACGAACAAAGCATATCAAAGTGGACTGCCACTACACGAGAGATCTAATCCAGAGAGGCTTGATATCTACATCTCACATTAGCTCAGGGGATCAGACTGCTGACATACTTACCAAGCTGCTGCTCAGAGGACCTTTCCAGAGATGTTCGTCCAAGTTGAGTATGATAGACATCTATGCTCCACCTTGAGGGGGAGTATAGAGACTTATGTTATGACGTTATGTACCGTTTATTAATTTCTGTTTTATTTCTGGACTTCTATGTATTTTACCCATGAGGTCTCTCTATATAAGAGAGCCTAGGATTCCTTGGAATAATAGATTACTTGGTTTTTTTTCCCGACACAGAACGTGTGTGCATTGAGAAGGTATTGTATGCAGCATCGGCGTCTATTGTGTCTGTGGTGGGAGTTGTAAATGGCGGATGTAAATTTTGTTTTAGAACTGGAAAATAAGTAGATTTCAAAAGCTGCATAGAGGACCATAATCCTCGTAAGACAGCTAAATAGTGTGGCTGCAGGTGGAAACTGTAGGTAGGAACAGCCTCTGCTTAGCTTTACTCAGAAAAAGTAGTAATCTGTTTTGCTGACCCGAGCCTTCTGAAAAACCTCCTGGGGTGATCAATTCATTTGCCATCAATGCTTGAATAGTTAGATTGGCTAGCCCGGTTTTACGGGTCATATTATGCAGTTCAGTGTGTCAGACGGAATATTGCCTACTTGATAATTAGCCCCCATTCCTGTAGTGGGTTTTTGACAAATTTCCATATTAACGTGATACTAGCAAGGCATCTTATCATTAATTTATATCATAAAGTGTCAAATATGAAATCTTGGACATCATTTTATGAGTTTTCTAACCTAATTTAGCGTTGAGTGCCTTGATCTCAAGCAGTAACTTGTCCTAACTGAATGCCTAATATTAACTTTTCAACCTCGCTTGCAGTGCTCATTAAGGCTGGTAGAGAGGTTTTCTTCCGCAATGCCATCATGACCAGTCTTCCATGACCTTGGGGGGAGAAAAAGATACATGACTTGCGCGTCGTAGTTGCAGTCTGAGTACCATCAACTTTCAATTTCTGAAGATGTTTGTAGGCAGATTCCAAATCAAGAATTGCATCGACGGACTGAAGTTGATAAATATTTAAGGGCAAGTCCATTCAGAAATGATTAAATTTGCCATTTGACTTTGTACGTAGGTAGGCAGACTGTTGAGAGTTATTAGTATTTATATTTTTTATTTCTTTCTTTTGTAATTTTCCTTACAGGATTTCTCCTCTCTATACAAGAGAGCTCTATGGCCTCCTAAATTATCAATTAATTCATTTCTTTCCACATGATATTAGAGTGGTGGTCCTAGACTAGAGCCTTGGTACCTCCCCCGAAACCCTAACCCCCACTAGTCCGCTGTCCACCACTTCAACCATCATCTACCTTGCACACCACCTCGTGGCAGCCGCCCCTCGCGGCAGCTGTCCCTCACGGCAGCCAGCCCACGTGCCACCACCTATCGTGGCCGCCGCCTTTTCACGTGTTGCCACCCTGCGCGCAATCCCTCCTCGTGATCCTTCTCACGATTTGCAGCACTCCTAGCTATTGTCATCCGCCGCCCACGTGGCCTAGACCACTAATGGCTACCCTAGCTGTCCACGTGGTCATCTGCGGATCCGTACCTCTGTTCTCGATCACCGTGTGGTCTGATTTTGGTGCAGCATGGGTGACTTTAGACTATAAATTCACCCCATACCCTATAGCATCATCAGAGTTGATGGGAATGGTTGCGCTCTGAGTATTTACACAATCGATTCCTTGCATACTTGTGTAAACAAAAATTCAGATCATCCTACACCCTATCATATCTTTCCTGGGCTCCCTTATTCATCATGTCAGAGAATAATGTTGATGTAGCCTCCTCTATGGTCTCCAGAAACCCGACATACATTGTCAAGATGGCTGGGATCGACTATTAACTGGGGGCCATGCAGTTCATGAGTACCATGGAGAGAAACAACAAGGAATACATCTTAATGCAACCTAAGCTGGCCGACAAAACTGGGGAAAATGTTTCGTGGAAGCTAGATAATGTGTGGAGGCATGTTTGTCTATCATGTACCCGTACTACGGAAATAGTCAATGGCATTTTCTGTCAACTCACTACTAAGGCAATGTGGGATATTGTCACTGTCACACATTCTCAGGAGAAGACTGCAGCTTCAATACAGCATCTTCATAACCAAATAAGATGGTTATCCTCTCCATGCATTCTACTCTTTCCTGAATTATCAATTTAACCATTTCCTTCTTTGCATACCATATCACAACAGTGGGGAAAGAGCAAGTCATTGAAGGAGGCACTCTATCGTAGTGGTAGATCAGATATGCCTATGGGTGCCAACTAAATAAATGTTATCTGACTTTTTGAATATTTTTTTGGCCAAACTCTCCTCGTACGTCTTGGTAATGTTCTTGTATCGAGTAGCAGAAGCAAATGTCCTCAAAAGTCCACGTGTTGACCTTTTCTTCATTATTGACAGTATAAGGTCATATTTATCTATTGATGGTAAATGAGTTTTTTAAGTTATTATTATATTGTTGGCATCCTGTTAGTGAAGGCCTTTGACGTTGTTAAATAATAAGCATTGAACTGATTATTGACAAGGGTTCATTTATATTCAGGTGATTCTACTGAAGGAAACGGAGCTAATAGGAAGCGTATCTTTACATTCATCTCTCTCTATGGATGATACAGATAGTCCAGTTCGGGTTGTGCCTCTGAGGATAGTTCAGGATGAAAAATCACAAGAAAACAAAGCTTGTGAATCACTGGACAGTAATTCTGAAAAAGTTCAGGACTTGGAACCTGAAGAACATCAAACCGGCAATGCCATAGAAAGTGCTGCATGCCATGTCGATGAAAAACCAAATGCAGACACCTTGAACACAGGCATGGGAACCTCCATGGCTTCAACAACTTATAAGGATTTCATAAAGCATGTGGACGGGCAACTAGAAGGCCTCCAAGATGACCTCCTTTCATATCTGAGGTTTTCAAGCCTTGTTACCGAAAACGAGCAGAGTGAGAGAAATAAGAACTTCCAGGACATTCTGGAAATTCTCCAAGACATATCCAGTCTCAGAAAAAGGTCGGTGTGGATGAAGCAGCATTTTTACTTTTAGAATTTAAAATATATTTACCATGCTGGTAGTTTTGCATGAATTTTTTATCACTTACGGTTTAATGTGATTTAATAGGTTTACCTTACTTTACCCACTTAAAAGGTCTGGTGGTAGTGCAGTGTGCCTACCACCCAAAAGACCAGGATTTAAATCCTCCCATGTGGGGATTGCATTAGGTGGTCAACAACCGGTGTAAAAAATAGTCGAATCTTTCAACATGAATTTGAGCAAGAATCTATGTAGCCAATCCTACTTATAGTGAAACAGGCTTTGCTATTGTAAAAGTTTTACCTTACTATGTTTTTTTCCTACACTCCACAGGATTGTAAAGTTCATTCAAAGTACATAATAAGAGGTGAGATGCCTCACGAATGAGCGTTGCAGAAAAAAGGTCATTTCAAGAAAAGTTGATGTACTATTCAGAAGAGAGTAATGCTGTTGTAATGCTGTTGTATTTGTTTGACTGTAGAGCATGTTACTATTCAGAAGAGAGTTGTCACTAGAGATGTCTGATTTTTCTGCAAGAGGTAGTGGTCTCTTGTTCAGAAATCAAATGCAGATTAGAGAACTTGTATCAAATCAATTGTCTGAAAAGGGTCGCATTTGTTGAATCCACTTCAATGTCTGGTGATTGAGTCGAGCCCTTATGGTTCATTTTGTACAAGGGCTGGGGTTCATATTCCACAAACTATCGTTTCTTCAACCGAAAAAATGCCGTGTTTGTTTAAAAATCTATTTTCCATCTAAGGTAAGGGACAGTGATTCGAATTGTGGAATCGCCGAAGTCCTTGTGCACCTTCATTCAGAACATATATAATAGAAGCCATTTTTGCAACACTTTTATGTATCATGTGTCAGATTTAGAGTAGACGTGGAAAATTCGTCAGTGTAGGAATGTGCCCGTGTGAGGTCCATCACATTTATGTAACCTTTCTATTCACATTTGACAAAGATGGTTAGAGCCAACCTCAACTTATAACAGATGCAGTAGCAGAGCAGTTGATATTCTAGTGAGTTAATGGTAAATAGAAATGTTATGAATGGAGAAAATTTCAAGTTAGGGTTGCTAAGATGTGCCTCTATCTTGAGCAATTAACAATTGTGCAGTTTGGTTTAGTTTTACTATTAGTGAGATAACCATGTCATGGTTTATACAAACTAAAGCTTGATTTAGAACATTTTTTCCTCCAACTTTGCCCCTACAATTTTAAAAAAAATACACTTTTACCTCGTATTTTCTTTCCAATTACGCGTGTACCTTGAGATAATGTCCATTTGAAACAGCAATGGATGGAAACTAACCTTGGAGCACAATAGTTAATTACCCAAGAAGGTAGGGTTCAACTGATACTGCAAAAATAGGATGTGCATAACTGATATTGTAGAATCTAAGAGGGGCACACAAACAACAACAAAGCCTTTTCTCACATTAAGTAGGGTTGGTTAGAGGAATTCTTTGACTCCATTCGGATCTATCTTGAGTCATTCCCAGATTTAGATTCAAAAAACTAAGATACCTTTGTATAGTCTCATTGCAACACTTCTTGGGCCTTTATCGCCCTCTCTTAGTCGGCTCAACATCCCAAAACTCTCACCTCCTCATCGGTGCATCAACAGACCTCCTTTGCAAATGATCAAACCACCTTAAGCGATTTCCTTTCATCTTAGGGACTTGCTTCACATTTTCACACCTAAATACATAGGTCCGCTATACCTGACACATCATCCGTATATAGATTTTCATAATCAAGTTACCTTGTTGAATTCGACCTTAGGACTTGCCTAAATATATCCATATATCCATTTTCCTCAATTTTGGTTTAATTTAAGATCATTTTTTGTGCGAAAATATGACCTACAACAACTTAGAAAAATGACATCAAAAATAGCATCGTCGTCGGAGAGACCCAACTACTTAGGTTGTATTAATTGACTAGACACTTAGACCTTGTTCTGTTCATGGGGTAAACTCCTTTACGGAGTTTACCCCTCATAACCCACTTCTTCTCTCTCTAATGTGGGTTCCATATTTTTTTCTTTTTTAATATATTACATAAATCAATTCTCTCTCATCCATTCAATCGAAAAATAATATATTATACCATCATGTCATATATAAATTATAAACTACTCCACTTCTACACACTTTTCCAAACTCAAATACAAACACATAATAATAACTACATACTTATTCAAACTTCAATACAATCATATCACAACAAACCCACTTCAAACACACACATAGTTTAACCCTCTATCCAAACACCAAAACACAAAAATGGGTTACTCTGTACTAGTTTAACACGCTCTAACCCGCATGCCAAACGTACCCTTAGATTTTTACAAACTCAGGCCAGTTTTCTTTTCTTTGTTTTACATTTAGTGTTTTGATACGAATTCCTAGGAAGTCAGCAAATCGTGTTTCTCAAGGATCCTTTCGGTCTCCGGGAGACGATTGAGGAGAGCAAAGGAGGCTAAGGAGCATTTTGTAATATCTAGTGTAAATTGGGTTTCTTTTTGCAAGTAGGATAACTATTCATTTATTATAATAACTAAGAGGATTATAATATTTAGAAACTTATACATGCCAATTGGGACTTTCGTCGACGCTGAGTTTTTTAGCTTCCACTTTATCTTTATTTCCGTTTTTTACCATCTGATTCTCTACCCATCTTTTTCGTTTATTTCTTGCTATATTTTGTAAATACAATAATCAAATAAAAAGATTTCTTATCCCGCAAGAAATCTGCCTTGGACAAGATTTTATATGCCTACATCTCATTTATTTTTTGAAATTCTCTCTCTGATCTACATGGAGAGAGAGTTGAAAAACACTTTACGTATTATTGATCCCCAACGTTCATCATAGTTTTATGGCTCTATGATTCTTCTCTATCCATTGAATTTTCATTTCATTTTAAAGGAAAAAGAAGTTTCTATAAATAGATTTAGAAACAATTCAGACCTCGAAAATCAAAAACAACTTTTTGATTTATTTTGTGTTAACATAATCAGATTTTTGGGTCATGATCCCTAATTGTGTGATCACTTGGTTCGTTTGATTGCAGGGTTGGATAGGGTTGGGTTGGGTTGGGCACTATTCATCCAACCCAACCCAATCCAACCCTTCCCAACCCTGCAACCAAACGAACACTCACACATACCTTTAAGGAGTAGATCTCAAATCCTCATTCAAGCACAGAGAGGTATTGTATAGCATTTGTTGTTAACTGCGGAATAATGGTTCTCCCATTATATACAATGGGGTAGCTAGTTCTAATTGCTTGCAACTAAATTTGGTCAAGTATTGGGAATAGGTATCCTTCGCATGAGGGGTCTTATCTCATCGGTTTGTAACCATGTAACTAGGTCCTTTTACTTGTGATCAAATTTGACCAAGTATTCAAGTTCGCTCGACAATTCCTCCTCTTATTTTACTAAATACTCCACTAGTATTCAGGTGATATATATGAACGACATAGAGAATGGTTGATGGTTGATAGTGGTAAGAAATAGGAGGATCCCTTGTGGGGTACAACCCTGAGTTGGTGAAGTGTGTGGAATGAGGAACCTTCAAGTAGAACCACGTAGATCTCGTTCACTTCTCACTACAGGGTCATGTCCACAAATATAAGATCTGATTATAAGTGGTTGAAATGTAACATGAAATTGAAAAGATCCAAATGAGAAGAACTCTTACTACTACTAGTTCTATGTGAATTGGCGTGAGTGGGTTTGACATTGTGTTTGTATTCATGTGTGTGTACTATAGTGTGTTTCTCCTTTCCCCCATTTTCTTTTGCCATCTAAGGTGACAAATCACAAATAATCTTGTTCGGATTTTGCGAGCTTCATTCTTTCATCTCTAATTCCTACATTTTCACGAGTCCAGGGCGACTCTTCTCTTCAACCCAAGTTCACTCTTTTTGATTCAGGTTGACCACGCATGCCACCTCATTATCTAACCCCCTTTTTGAGGAAGATCCGCACCTCAATTTGTCATCATCTCCTCGATACTTTCTGAGAATCGATGAGAAGTTTGTTGTCATTGATTTAGGTTCTGAGGAGATGGGTAGACTAGCAGGAGATGGTACAGTGGTGCAGCAACCAGGATTCTGGATACCTTATAGCAATTGAAGGAGTAATTGAGTGAGAGGACTGGAACAAAAGAGTATATTAATGCTAAGATAGGATTAATGAGCATAAATTGAGAGAATGAACCACTAAGACTTCCATTTTCATGCACAAAGCCTACACCTGGAGCAAGAGTGACACACAATTGGATATGAAGACCTCCTCAAATCTAGAGAACTTTCAAGTTGAAGATACCGTTGGTATCTTTGTTATCAGAATTCCATGGCCTGGCTAGAGGGACCATTTTCCTTCTTGCAGTAATTTGAGCTCATCTGCAGTATATTGAGTTAGTTATCCTAATATAACTCAGGATGCAATTAGACTGAGAGCCTTCCTCTTTGCACTGGCAGATAAAGCCCCTTACTGGTTGAACCATGTAGGAAGAGAGATCACTATGTAGGACAATCTACAGTCCACATTCCTCCACAAATTTATCTATCAGGGCAAACGAACAATATGCACTCACTTATGTTGAACTGCTCCTAGCTAGTTGACATACGTGCCTCACATGAGGTATGAAAGATTTATAGATAAAAAGTGTCTTCATCATGAGATACCCAAGCTAATATTGATTCAAAGTTTGTGTGGATGAGTGAACCATGATGTCTAAGGACTGATCAGCATCGTTGGTGGCAGTTTCTATTTCAACAAGGGATCCAAGTCAGCGTGGACCTCTTTGAAGATATGGCTGAAAATTCAAGAACAATCTGTGTGATTCAAACATATCACAAAGGAGGGATACACCAATCACATCAGAAGGGGGACCAAATAGTTGTCGGGCATGAAGAAGACCCAAAAAAACTTCAACATGAGCATCATCTATTTAACCAATGATAACAAGTTGTCCCATTAGTTTTAGCACAGACTGTATCAAATCTCCGGGAAGTTGCCAAACACGAAAACTCCTTAATATTCTAGATTGTGACATCTATTACATGAAAAGTCTCGTGACATGAAATTATTCTTCAATAAGGAAATATAAATAGATAAAAGACTAAATGTATGAGAACTAATAGAGTAGAATCTTTTGGTAAATTTAGTGAGCATAATAAATGTATTTATCCTTCTACTAAACTTCTGAAAAGTAGAAGGATTTGTGCAAAATGTACAATGCATGGAATATCATGAAAATGGAATTTTTGAAAGGCGTACCCTGACACAAATATATGATTAATAGTATATTAAGTAATACATCTTTATCACGTTCATGGTATATGCATGCATTAAAGTCGATGTCGGATAACAATAGTTGAGATCTTATCGATTTGTCTAAAGATTCCAGAACAATTGCCATCAAGCATGACTGCAAAGGTAATATGAAATAGTATAAGATCAGATTTATTAAAAGGGATCTATTTAGAATGATGGTATCAACTTGAAAGATATGTTATCTATGGTTCTTTGGATCTTTCGAATTATTTTGCTTTGTTTGCTCATTACACCTAGAACTACATCAAATGATGCAAAAATATCCTTTTTTGAATGGTAATCAAAGGAGAAAGCATAAAGGACTCGACCCAAAGCTCCCATTGGAAATAATAAAGCATTAGTTAAATGTGTGATATGTAACACCCCAACCTCAAACATAGTGCCATACTTAAAACTCACGAAGTGTGAGTTTAGTTTATAAGTGATGGGGATTATTACTTGCAACTTGGGCTTAAGCATTTTGGGTGGTTGTCAACGGATCCATTTAGATCCGAACCCAACAAGTTGTCAGGACTAGTTTTCCTCGATAACGGACTGGGGACTTAAGCCCGGGTTGTTACAGTGGTATCAGAGCCAAATTTCTCTCTGATAGTAGAAAGGGCTACCCGAGAGGTAGAGCCACCCCTACAAAGAGGTTGGAGGAAAAGACTACCCGGAGCGTGCAACCGTCACTGTCACTAGGAATATGTGGTGTGCCATGTCGAAACGAGGACATTGCGAATATAAGTGGGGGAGGTTGTAACACCCCAACCCCAAACATAGTGCCATACCTAAAAACTCACGAAGTGTGGGTGTGGTTTATAAGTGGTAGGGATTACTACCTAACAACTTGGGCTTAAGCATTTTGGGTGGTTGTCAACGGGTCCAATTGGGCTCGAACCCAATAAGTTGTCAGGGCCAGTTTTCCTCAATAACAGATCGGGGATTTAAGCACGGGACGTTTAAATGGTATCAGAGCCATGTTCCCTCTGATAGTGGAAAGGGCTACCCGAGAGGTGGAGCCGCCCCTACAAAGAGGTTGGAGGAAAATGCTACCCGGTGCGTGCAACCATCACTGTCACTGGGAATAAGTGATGTGCCAGTCGCAAGAGGACGTTGCGAATATAAGTGGGGGAGGTTGTAACACCCCAACCCCAAACATAGTGCCATACCTAAAACTCACGAAGTGTGGGTGTAGTTTATAAGTGACGGGGATTATTACTTGCCAATTTGGGCTTAAGCATTTTGGGTGGTTGTCAATGGATCCATTTGGTTCCGAACCCAACAAGTTGTCAGGGCCAATTTTCCTCGATAACGGACTGGGGACCTAAGCCCGGGACGTTACAGTTTGTCTCCTTATTGAAGGCAAACCGAATGTTGTCAAAAGGTTGGAAGGTGTTTCTTGCCAGTGTGGTGAAAACAGAGGCTCAATGTGTTCCTATTGAGGATGTGCCCATTGTTCGGGAGTATGTCGATGTTTTTCCTGAAGACCTTCCTGGTTTACCTCCTCATAGAGAGATTGACTTCACTATTGAAGTCATGCCGGGATCATCAACTATATCTAAACCACCATATCGCATGGCTCCGACGGAGTTAGCAGAGCTTAAAAAGCAGCTTGAAGAACTTCTTGAGAAAAACTATATTCAGCCTAGTATCCCTCCATGGGGTGCTCCTGTACTCTTTGTCAAGAAGAAGGATGGGACACTTAGACTATGCATTGATTATCGTGATCTGAATCAGATCACAGTCAAGAACAAGTATCCCTTACCTCAAATAGATGATCTATTCGATCAATTGCAGAAGGCTGATATATTTTCAAAAATTGATTTAAGATCGGGTTATCACAAGCTGAGGGTCAAGGAGAGGATGCTCCAAAGACTGTTTTTAGATCAAGGTATGGGCATTATGAGTTTTGAATAATGCCATTTGGATTAACTAATACTCCTGCAACATTCATGGACCTCATGAACAGAGTGTTCCGTGATTTCCTTGATAAGTTTGTTATTGTTTTCATCGATAACATCCTTATCTATTCAGAAGATAAGAAGCAGCATCAGGAACACTTGAGGATAGTGTTAGAGACTCTGAGACATCATCGTCTCTATGTTAAATTCTCCAAATGTGAGTTTTGCTTAATAAGGTGACATTTCTTGATCACGTCATATTGAAGGATGGCATATCTGTTGATCCATCAAAAGTCGAGGCAGTTCTGAACTGGAACCAACCAAAGACAGTTACAGAAGTTCGTAGCTTTTTGGGCTTGGTTGGTTATTACCAGCGTTTCATTCGAGACTTCTCAAAGATAGTTTTACCTCTCACAAAATTGATGAGGAAAGAAAACAAGTTCATCTGGAGTTTGCAATGTGAAGAGAGCTTTCAAAAATTAAAGGGGATGTTGACTTCATCTCCAATCTTGACACTTCCTTCGGACACAGGAGGTTTCACAGTACATACTGTTGCATCAGGGTCAGGACTTGGTGTTGTTCTGATGCAACATGATAAGGTTGTGGCTTATGCATCTCAGCAATTGAAAATTCATGAGAGAAATTATCCTACTCATAATCTTGAGCTAGTCGCAGTAGTTATTGCCTTGAAGTTATGGAGACATTATCTGTATGGAGAGAAGTTTCAGGTGCTTACTGATCATAAGAGTTCCAAATATCTTTTCTCTCAGAAGGACTTGAATATGAGACAACGAAGATGGCTGGAAATATTGAAATATTATGATTTTTCCTTGGACTATCATCCAGGAAAAATTAATGCAGTAGCAGATGCACTCAACAGGAAATGGGAAGCTAAGTTTTCTTGCATGAAATTGCAATGGAAGCTTTATTCGGTGGAAGCCTTTTATAGGTGATAACCATGATGTTTTTGTTGCTGGATTGAAAGTTCACTCTGCACTAATAGAGAAGGTGTTGTTAGCACAAAAAGTTGATCCGGAATTATCGCAAATGGTTGCAGCATCGAAGAAGCCTTCTAGTGAGTTTTCGATCGCAGTCGATGCGGGATTGAGATTTAGGAATCGGGTTCCTAATGATCAAGGGATTAAAAAGGAGATCTTGGAAGAAGCACATAGTTCTATGTACTCTATCCATCCAGGGAGTACAAAAATGTACAAGGATTTGCAAAGAAACTTTTGGTGGAAAAATATGAAACAAGAAATTGCAGAGTTCGTTTCAAGATGTCTTATTTGTCAGCGGGTAAAGATTGAGCATCAGAGGCCATCTGGAGGATTGCAGCCGTTGGATCTACCAGAGTGGAAATGGGAGCATATTACTATGGATCTTGTAGTGGGCTTGCCTCCCACAAAGGGTGCCAAGTATGATTCCATTTGGGTGATTGTGTATCGATTAACTAAATCGGCACACTTTTTACCTATACGGTGTGGTCAGTATACAGAGAGTCTGGAAAAGTTATATGTCCATGAGATAGTGAAGTTGCATGGTGTACCCGTGTCCATTGTCTCTGATCGGGATGCACGTTTCACATCCAGATTCTGGAAGAGCTTGAACGATGCATTGGGTACGAACCTAAAGTTTAGCACATCCTTCCACCCGCAGACTGATGGGCAGTCAGAAAGAACCATTCAAACATTGGAGGATATACTCAGATCATGTGCTTTGGACTTTGCTGGAAATTGGGATTTTCACCTTCCACTTGTTGAATTTTCTTACAATAATAGTTTCCATTCTAGCATTGGGATGGCCCCATACGAAGCTCTATAAGGTAGATCATGTCATTCTCCCTTATGTTGGGATGATGTTGGCGAAAGGAAAGTCTTAGGACCAGATATTATCCTGGATACTACAAAGAAAATTGATATTATTAAGAAGAGGTTGATAGTTGCTCAAAGTAGACAGAAAAGGTAAGCTGATCAACGGAGACGCGATCTTAAATTAGAAGTGGGCGATCAAGTCTTTATCAAAGTCTCTCCAATGTGTGGAGTCGTTCATTTTGGTAGAAGGAGAAAGCTGAATCCAAATATGTAGGCCCTTTTATGATCACCAAGAGAATTGGTGAGGTTGCTTATCACGTTGATCTCCTACCTCAATTCAAGAATATACATGATGTATTTCATGTTTCAATGCTACGGAAGTACATATCTGATCCCTCGCATGTGATCGAGTATGAGATTCCTGAATTACAAGCAGATATTTCTTACGTAGAAGAACCGATCAAGATCAACGATCGAAAGGAATACCAGTTGCAATGCCGGATGATTCCAATGGTCTAAGTCTTATGGAAACATCAGAAACATGAAGAGGCTACATGGGAGCTAGAGGAGGAAATGAGAGCCAAATATCCCGAAGTTTTTAGTAAGTTCTTAGACTTAGAATTTCGGGACAGAATTATTTTTTTAGTAGGGTAGATGATAACGACCCCTACAACATTATTAGATTAAAAAAATTAATTACTAAAGGAGGAGAGAGAGGGAGTCGGTTATGCTTTTACTCATTCTACCTCAACCATCCCATATGTGGATCCCTATTTTAGGATTTGATGGGGTATCTCTCCACGTACAAGAGAATGGGAATACTGGAGAGAACCCTCTACGTGCACAAGAGGGTGAGAGGAGAGAAAGACAGTCATATCACCTTCCCTTTTTCCTTGGCCGAGATAATCTACATCCCCTATCGTTGGGTTGGCACGTCGTCTACGTCTAGTCGAAATCGAAGGAGTAGAATCACTGTGTCGATCCAATCCTTGGAGTAACTAATCCTCGCGATACAATATGTGTTCTTTTATGCATCATTCTCATTTTTCGTTTCCATTGTGAATAAGCATGTATTCTACGTATTGATCGAAGCTCGCGGTTTTCCTCCCTTAACGCCTCAGATCCAATCCGAAATACCCTACATGTTTATACCTACGATTGCCAATCCATGCAATATATGTCCATAGATTGTGTAGATCTTTCATTTTGTGGTCCAAGAAGACCTGGACGTTTACATTTACAGTCGCTTGATCACCTAAAGCACTCTAATGACACACCATATTATATGCCAATGACATTATTACTCTTATGGATATATAAGTTACCTTCCTTTACGTATTCTACATCCATGATCTTAAGATCTAAATTATTCCAATGATAGTTTGCAATGAGGAATTAGTTCATGTATACACATACAACTTTTAGGAAATTACATTATGAGTGCAGGTATACATATATCACCAATATACAAAATGTTTGATTCTTTTTATTGCCATTATGTTTCCCACTCAATGCTTCATATTCCAAAGTACCATATATGCTTAGTATCTACCTTATCTGGTTTTGCTAGAGTTGATTAACAAAATTATGAAATGTTATTGCTAATTGTTTAATCTATTTTCTGTGGAATTAGGTCTGCCCTGTTTGAATATATTTTCATGTTACCTGTAAGGTTCTTGTAATGTAAGCAATTAACAGTGTGAAATCGTACATCACTAATTCACTTGACTTTAACATTGGTGCCTTCCATTGATGGATCTTACTTCATACCAAGCGGATATATGTCTGTCGAACTTCAGCCTTAATTCAGTGTACCTTTCTCTCACTTGTTTCTTGAAGGGCAATCTCCCTAAATCATATGAATCCTATATGCATCATTCTGATATTGTTACGTTGTTGTCAAGACAGATCCATCCACTACTTCTTATGACGACAACTAAATAGGATAGGGTGCATTGAAATGTGAATATCACCCAACTACTGTTTTGTAGTGAAATGTGAATATCACCCAACTGATGTGAATATTTGTGATTAAACACCAACATCCCTGTATTCATTGAGTTTAGAACACATGTACCTTCATAACATTTTCGAACAGCAAAACCATCAAGAGTTTCCTGAGTTATATATATATATATATATATATGATTTTTTCAAATAGGACGCAGTCCTTCCTAAGCTAAGGAAGGCCAACCCCTTTTTTGTATAATACAGGATGACTTTAGTATAATACATATACAGTTTTGTATTAGAATGTGCAGTTTTAATGTTTGTATTATAATGCGCAGTTTTGTATGCGGCTTTTATATATATATATATATATATATATATATATATATGGATTTAATGGGGCTGCCCCCTGGGGGCAGCCAACATGGTTGCCCCGCCCCCTATTTCGACGCATTTTTTATTTTTTTTGAAAAATAAAACTATGTATATTCATCCCTATATCCCTCCTATATGCCATTCAAATTTCGTCAGAAACAGAGACTCCTACGGCCTCCATCGAGATGGTGTCGATTTAAAAAATCATGTTACCGTTAAAAAATGACTGTCTGGATGGAGGCCGTAGGAGTCTCTGTTTCCGACAAAATTTGAATGACATGTAGGAGGGATATAGGGATGAATATACATGACGACATTTTTTGAAAAAAAATAAAAAAAGCGCCAAAAATAACGCGGGGGCAGCCATGTTGGCTGCCCCAAGGGGGCAGCCCCATTAACCTCTCTCTCTCTCTCTATATATATATATATATGTATATATATATATATATATGTATATATATATATGTATATATATATATGGGACCTTTCAAATGAGGTGGGAGCTTTTCTGAAATTGTAAAGGTCACTGTGAATTTAGTAAAAACTTTGTAACAATTTTGTAAAAATATAAACTGCACATTGTAAAAAAATGAATTTTATAAAATATAACATCCAAATTTAAATTAATATTTCTATCTAATATAATAATATTTTCATAATTTTATTTCACTATACATGTTGTGTTAATATTTATTGTTATATGTATGAAATAAAAAATTGTAAAATATATTAGAATGATGCCTAAGTTGAGGGTGGCTCACCATATACATGGTGACACCCCGCCTCATTTGAAGTTTCTCATATATACATATACATACATACATACATACATACATACATACATACATACATACATACATACATATATATACATATATATATATACATACATATATACATATATATATATATACATACATGCATACATACATACATACATCAAACTCGAATATTTTATTTTACCTTCTGGAGTTTCCTCTCGATCTCTTGAGTGAGAGCTGCGATGCCGATCCCTGTGACACCGATGCATGCCGCATTCTGGAAGAGGGATCGACTGCCGCATTCGGCTACCGTTGCTCCCCCTCCGCCGTCAGCGACATCCGCCTGGTATTCCGCCGTCGTTTGTTATTTTGGTAGGAGCAATGATTCTCCAATGAATAATTCAAAAATAGAATTTGTGTTGCCACATTCTATTTTGGGAATGAGACAAAATGACCATAATGGGTTTTTAGCATTAAAAAAATTAAGATTGAAAAGTAATTAATCGGATCCGTTGGATTAACTACGGATGGCTGAGATAGCGGGCTTTCCTTGCACCCAGGAAAGGTGCACCTCATTTGAAATATTTCCTATATATATATATATATATATATATATATATATATATATCTTCAGCCATCTGGATTCAACTAGATAGGGTATAAATAATAGTGAATAACAACACGATAACATTAAGTAAAACTAAGTGCTACGCCTAATGGTGGGAGCCACCTCTAGAGTTCCTTACTGGGTCTGATACGAACATCTATGGCCTAAAGGGCAACACCTTCCGGGGGTGTCATGTTCAGTAGAACCTAGTGGAAAGTCCACTTATTGACTCAGCACTGATGTCACCGCGATGTGTTTAATGTATGATCGAATATGCAATAAAAAAAACCGCTAGTGCCAGCGGAGAGGATTAATAAAGCAACTTGGCTATAAGAGTGAGTTAATTGTATTTGTGCAGCAATAGAACATCATTATCGAGAATGTATGAAAACCTTATAAAATTATGGGTATAACTGTATCGCCACCCTTAGGAATTTTATCAAGTCATCGTTGAAATTTATTTCTTTCTTATAGCATGCTAAGCTGTTTGGCTTACGGGCATTCTTATCGCTCCTGTGGTTTGCCCTGCCGTAGGTTCCTCAGAGGAGTAGAGCATTGAAGCTACTGATTGGTGCGCAGAAGATTTAACTTTCATCTTGGTAGTGTTAGTTTCCCCTTTTGTTGTATTTTTCTTAGATGTACCCAAGGAACATTATGAGTTGTTCTTTCTAATTATTTTCCTTTGTCAATGAAGTCTCTTGAAAGATGTAATTTGATCTTTGATTATGTCAAGCTATTAAGTGATGTTATCCATTTATTTGAAGTATCTCAAGTTATTTATTTATTTTGTCCTTTCAATCATCTTCTTATCAAATTATGGATTTGATATGCATGAGTAACCCTCGAATCCGACGTGGCATGTCATTTTATTATGCTTCCGCTGTCCACATGGATCCGGGTCATTACATGATATACGTTTTCCTCTCTCTTGTATATGGTTTGAATCTAGCTCAGTCACATCCCATGGACTAAGACCGTGAGTGCTTCAGGGGCCTCAGGTCAATCCACATAGGCGGAACCGACAAAATCGTATGCATAAATTAAATAAATTAATATACGAATAAAGCAAGCTTCCTATTCATGCTAGAGTAAGTTTACTATTGCCATAGTATTTTATAACTTTATAAAGAACATTGCTTATTAATGCATCTACATCAAAATTAATAGGAGAAAGTATATTATTTTGATCTTATATATTATTATTATTATTTTATTGATCATTAATGATATTGACAGAGGATATAACATGGAATATAAATGAGGTAGACAAGGCATCCTATATCATTGGAATAGTATTAAGATTTAGAGATAAATCACTGTAAAGTTTGGCATTGTCACAAGAAAACATATTCAAAGATATTAATACAAGATGTAAACTTGTGATACATACTCAGTTCCACTTCAAAAGTGTTCACATTAAGTCAAATGGCAATATCAAAAATATTATTTGCAACATAAGAAAATGGAGTATATTCCCTATGCAACATTGGTTAGGATTTCTAGTGTGCTCGAACATGTCTCAATTTGGTATCAAATTTGTTGTTAGAATGTTGGGTTGATGTCAAAATAATCCAGAGATAAACAACTGAAAAGTCACAGAGGAAGTTATGAGGTACTTTTAAGTTACCTAAGAACACATTCTGACGTGTAGATGGACAACCCATCTTGAGGTGCCCGGCTATTCGAATAGATTTTCTTGATATATTCTCGAACAAAAATATACATTCACTACATATTCAAGCTGGATAAGCGATATCAAAAAAGTTTACAAAGTGGACAGAGAGAGGTTATTGACTAGTGCTCGAAGGGCAAGACTGCATTGTTCTAATATTCTATGCCAACGCTGTTCTGAGGAGGTTGAGGATATTGATCATCTTTTCTTTAGTTTTCCAATGTCAAAAGAGGTTTGGAGGGAGATAGCCCTCACTGGGGTCGAGACAGAGAATTCTCAATCTTTCTGGCATTCTGTTGAGACGTCGGGAAATGGCCATACATTTGCAAAGGTTCGGTGAGCCGCAACCCTCTGGGTGATTTGGCTTGCGAGGAATGTGGTGTATTTTAGGAGAAACTACTATGTAGAAAATGTAATACAACATGCCAAAATCCTCCAAGATTCTTGGTCTTTGTAACTATGATTTTTAAATGGTGAATATAAAGTTTTTGGGTGCTTGTCTCTACAACGGTGCACCCTTTTTCCTTTAAAAAAATAAAAATGTACAAAGTATCATGACATTAGTGTATTCATTATGGAAAGTGGTGCATAGTAGTGTGCCATCAATGTCTCCATCATGGAACGAAAGGTGGTGTATTCTCTATTACTACTGGATTATGATTGTAGAACTTTGTCTCAAGATTTGGGATTGCTATAGTGTACAAAATTATATCATAGGAAGTTCATTACGATAATTCCACAATTGTCTTCTTCTAGAAAAAAATAATCACAAGAAATCTTGAATTACTTAACATTTAAAGATGTTTGAAAACATAGTGTGTTCATTGAGCATTTTAGTTGTTGCACCCCAATCCTTCCATGCAACATGTCTATAACCTAATCGGTTGAATCAGCTTTCGAGAGGCACGAACTTATGCTTTAAAAATCTTATAGTCATTCATCGAATATGAATCAATATTACATATATAGGCAAGCCACAAACTTATTATCCAAGAATGCATTAGTCCGTGATTGTCACTAAGTCCAACCAGTAAAGTACAAGTTGCCTTAGAATTATTACAAGTTGTCCATTGTTTCATTACTTACTATGTAAAAAGATTACAAAACAGAAGAATACAATTTTACCTTCGAAACTAAAAGACAAATTAGAACGAAGTTTTGCCTTGCTAACTTTTTTGCACATTCTCTTTATATCAATATGTGAGGATATGAAGAACTATTATTTCCATGGCATTTCTTGAAACGTTTCCATGCCATTGCGGCGATCTAAATGGGTATAAAGAACTATCTATTTATTTGGCATTCATGTGATCTAAGTAGAGCACGAGAATATAAACCTATTAGGATATTCAAGTGATATACAAGTTTCAGTGTCTATAAAAGACTTATCTGGTAAAATAATTAAATAGTTTATCAAATAATATGATGTACAACAAACTCGAATTCCGTGTTACGACAAGGATATTACGATGATAATAATAGAGAACATACACTCTTTCTTGTCTTACTTCTAACATGTATATACACTCAAGTTGGGTTTGTTACAAATAATTGTATCAAAGAAGTGAGATCATACACCACATGCCACCCTAATAGAACAAATAAGTATCCATTTTAGTTTAAGGTACTACATAGGTATGAAAATCACTTCTAGGGTTTATACTCATAACTTCTTGTCGTAGCACTCCCATACATTGAAATCCCCTACACATCATCATCATTGAATTATACAACATTCATCACAGCAAAAAAAGTATATATGTATAATCAATGGTGTTATAAAGGTTAACAATAGAATAATAGTCATTTTAGGAATGCAATCATATCAACTAATAAGAAACATCTATAGCTAGTAATAATCTATCATATCAAGCTATTCTGGATTCTTATGTTAGCATAATTATGTATTGTTGGTAGCGATTTATGAAACTATCCTTTTTACTGCACATTATGCAACAATTATAAAGTAGACAAGCTTATGACATACCAATAGTTTGATTCAACATAATCAAGGAAATAAAACATGTTACAATGGAAGTATTATTTACATCAAATCAATATACAATGTCATAATCGATATATAAAGGGCGTTTAAATGAGGTGGTATCATTTTGTGATTGAGCAATGCTTAAAATAATTGATTGTTAGATCTCAATCTATGATTTCATCCATTTTCATTATCCAAAGAGTATTTTGTTCATCTTCTTTCTCATTTAGCTTTAGTTTTATTGAACATTTCAAATAACGTATCTTTAGTTCTTCTGATTTTTGTATCTTTTTTAATCAATTATGTTTTCACCTAATGTGGAACAATTAGTGTCGCAAATGACTTTTTTTGTTCATCTGATGTTTACATCTTTTTTGTTGGCAATTACGTTTTCAACCAAAAGTTGGAATAATATGGTGCTCCGCATAATGAAAAACTTCTTTGTACAATGTATCCTCTTTGTAATGGTACTCGATAAAATGAAAATTCGTTATCCTCTTTGTAATGGTACTCGATAAAATGAAAATTCGTTAGTAATATTTTATCATTTTACATTCTCTGTCAACAATATTTTACCAAAAAATGTTTATAGATCCCAACCACTTTAATTAAAAATATATATTATCTTGGTAGATTATGTACGATGCTTTATAAAATGAAAAGTCGATTAGTATTTTATAAATCATTTTCAAGAATGTGGCATGCAAATAAACATAAATTTGTTAAATAAGTGATTACCTATGTAATACACTAATCAAATGTGTATAGTACTAGCTAGTTATTAAAAAAATGTGGTCAACTTTGTATTGCAGCATTGGTTAATGGGGGTGGTGGCGCTTCCCCACGTCACCCGTCGTTCGCAGCAAATTGATAATGGCATTGGTTATGGCACCAAAGGTGGCAACATTGACGTTTAACGCCTTAGCTTCTTTCTGAACCCTCCAACCTCATCTAAACCCTATCCGTCCTCCTCACCGCCATGCTTATCTAACTAGAGCTCCTCCTCCTCCTACCCCCACCCATTCTTTAGTTGCAGGACCTTCTTCCTCCCAATGAAAGAAGATTGTCATGCCCCAACCTAAATAAGGGAAGAATACGATACTTGTACACTTGACCACTATACAAATCATAGGTGTTGATCATAGCGTCCCCTCCTTTCCATGAGTGAATTGTCCCTTCCCATGTACGTGCATGCCACACACCTCTGCTCTCACCGCTCACTAGTGAATCCAGCCCCCAACCCCCTGCATATGCATGCATTGTTGCCCCTCTATTCTTATTACCATCACCAGTGGTGTGGCACCACTAGAACCTATCGCATCTCCTAGATTCCTCTTCTCATTCCAAATGGTCCCTCGCATGTGTCATCTCCCCTCTTCCTTTCCTCCTTCCTTTCTATTAGCAAATGATCTTTCGCAAGTGTCATCTCCCCTCTGCCCTTGTTGCCTCATTCTAACTATTTTGAATATGTAAAGATAAGTGAGAAAATGATGGGTTTAATTGAAGAAAGTCACCACCGTACTGAAGTTTTACATACATACATGTGTGCATGCATACATACATATGTGTGCATATATATACGTATAATATAGAGGGTTCTTTACATGATGTTGGATCTTCCCTGATTTAAGGAAAGAAAACATAATTTTTGATATTTCCTTTATATTTTACATGTTGTTTAACCTTGGATTCAATGAGTACGTATTAATATTAAAAGTATATAAAAATAAAATTTAAAATATATTGTTATATTGGATGAAAATATTAGTTATAAATATGAAGTTTTACAATACTTAGTTTATACTTTTTGCAAAAAAAATACTTTAATTTAATAAATTGTCGGTGGCTTTTACAAAACTCGAGAAAGACCATACATCATTTGAAGTCCCACACACACACTTTTTCCATATGTGTGTGTGCATGCGCATGTGTGCGTGAGTAGTGCGTGTGCGTGCATGCACGTGTGCATGTGCATGTTGTGCGTATGCGAGTGTGCATGTGTGCGCGCGTGTGTATGCACGTGCGCGGGTGCACATGTGTGTGTGTGCATGTGTGTGCGTGTATATGCGTGTGTGTGTGTGTGTGTGTGCTTGTGTGTGTATGCGTTTTGTGTGCGTGTGCACTATCGTGCGCATGTGCATGTGTATGTGTGTGCACGCATGTGTGCATGTATGTGTGCATGCATACGTGCATGTGTGTGTTAGTGTGGTGTGTGCGTGTGGTGTGTGGATATGTATGCGTATGTGCGTTCATGTGTGCAGTTGTGTGCATGTGGTATGTGTGTATGTGTGCATGGGTGTGTACGTTGGGTGCGTGTGTTCGTGTGCATGCATGCCTGCGTAGGCGTGTGTGCTTCATGCACATGTCTGTATGTGTGTTTTGTGTCTATATATGTTTGTTTATGTGTGTGTGCGCGATTATATAAATATATGGAGTCTTTCAAAAGAGGTACTAGCTTTCCATGATTATGGAAAATCATCAATTTCGATCATTGGATGATACGTATGTGTTTAAGATTAAAATCATCGTGATAAATTTAGTGGTTTACGTGTAACAAAACTTCCTAAAAAGTGGATGGACTAAATTATTTCTTAATTAAATCCATGTCATTAAGCATGTTATATATAGGTAGATGTCGTAGGGTTTGTGTTGAATTTTTCTCAGAAATATGCTAGAGTAATGCTCGCATGGTAAAATAACTAGTGTCAATTTCTGAAGATTGGGATCATTATAATTCTGTTATATGCTATAAAAGCAAAGCCACTGATGTTCACATAAAAAAGATCCAAATTTGACAAAAATTTCTATCTTTAGTGCAACTATGTTTCCTAAGATATAGGATGATTAAATTATGGATTAATTAACTACTATGCATTTGGAAAATGTACTAATTTTATAGGGTTATTTTACAATACTATGATTGGTCGAGTTTCCATGTTTGTTGTTGCGAAATTACGTATATGTTATTGTCTCATAA
Organism: Ottelia alismoides; assembly: GCA_037367405.1. Taxonomy (NCBI): domain Eukaryota; kingdom Viridiplantae; phylum Streptophyta; class Magnoliopsida; order Alismatales; family Hydrocharitaceae; genus Ottelia; species Ottelia alismoides. Next base: position 559,231 of record JAZKJV010009451.1, on the reverse strand, counting down.
CTAAACTTCCTAAAATGATGGTATTTGTAGCATTAAACTACGAATTATTATCCTTAATTATGTGATATTTAAACAATCCCTTTGGTATTTCGTCCATAGTCAATGAGGTTTCAATCAATTAGATTTTTATTTGTAAAATACATCGTATTTTAGTAAATTAGTATATATGATTTTGTAAAATGATTTGCAGATTTGTAATATATTAATCCATCCCTTTGTGTTTCGTCTATAATCAATAGGGTTTTAGTCGATCCGTTTTTTTTGTAAAATGCATCAATATTTTGTGATTTTTTTATATTTTTTTTGTAAAATAAATTATAAAATTGTAATATATCGATAACGGCTCATAATTTCTGCCAACATTTTTATCGCAGATGCTATGTATAGTTTTGATGATTTTTGTAAAGTTCGTACTTCTGTTGTAGATATTGTATGGCGTCATGAAAATAAAAAGCCAATTAGTTGTGGCCAAATATATAATTTATATGCAAGAAAATGTAAATACCACGAAGACAAATAGTAAACTATAAAGGTCTATTATAAATAGAGAGGAAACATGATGCATGTTCTGAATGAATGTTATTTTTTAAATAATTCGACTTATTGGTAAGACCTATTGGTGTAATATGAAGGGAGTTTGCAAGACGATAAAACATATCCTAGGTTTTAACAAATGCGATAAAAATGCACCAAAATCACTTGAGATGATACACGAATCGTGGAAGTCGGGGCTAAAACTATCAAATGTGTGTTCATCGTCTGATATCTGCATTGAGATGCAATGCATCAAGATTCACATGACAATATCAAAATTGTGTGTGTGTGTGTGTGTGTGTGTTAATATAAAAATGATATGCACCTCTGCAATATCAAGGCCATAAGGGCTCGTTTGGTTGCAGGGTTGGGCAGGGTTGGCTTGGTCCAACCCGGGTTGGCCCTGCAACCAAACAAGGTTCTCCTCCTCACAGTTTACTATTCACAGGGGTACCCCTGTCCAACCCAACCCTGTCCAACCCTGCAACCAAACGGACCCTAAGGAAGTCGTGTATGTGCCATCCAAGTTTCTGATGAAGAAGATGGCAATCTTCTGAAAACAAGGAAGAACGATAACAGATGTTAAACAAGGACAAAAATTTCGAGTAATGTAGAACTCTGATCATGATGATGTTAGCCATGTGAGTCCGAGACGAACTATTTCTACGATAAATGTTATTGTAATCTTTGATATATCAATAAAAACTATTGATTTATTTCACTTCCTGACTGAGATTAAATGAATGAATGCACTATAGGATCCATTAGTACAATTAGAGTTAAGTACCATAGCCATCTTAATTATTATACAACTATTAATTCAATAGTTGAATCATAGAAGCTGGTGCTTGGATGATATCTAAGGAGTTAGATTGAGGACTCATCAAGCACTGTCAAATGATTATTAAGAGATGATCTCCAACCTAAGAAGGAGATGACAATCCTTCTCGAAAGGTTGATATCTGACCAACCTCTTGATGTAGGTCATCTGCATAGGAATAGAGATTCAGAGGTGTTAGATAAGTTAGGTTAAAGAGTTGACTTAAGTAGATCGAGATAATCAAGATCTATGTCGTATACTGTCATAAAATAAGCATGCATACTCTGACTAGAGACAGATGCATTGTCATATGTCTAAGTATTAACATTCAACAGACATATAGGTTGATGGCCTCGTCAAGGTCTATACACTAGCGAATTGGTATGCACACAAAGGTATATGAGTAATACGATCTCTCAAAGGGATCATACAATTTCACTTGTGAATCGTAAGATAAGAGCTCACTCATGAGGTATTGGGATCAATAAAATTCCAAACATGGTCATCTTACTTTGGAAGCATGATAATAATTTGTAGATATGATCGGTACAAACTACCAATGATCGAATAAGAAACTTAATGATAAAGCCCTAAAGGAGACAATTTAAATGAGATCTAAAACTTCATGTTTATTCCAAGTCTCCAAATATGAAGGATGTACGGATATTAGGAATACCCGAGGGTGATGTGATCATAGATGATTATATAACCATGATGCTTCCGATCTGAGGGAGTAATGAAATAGGTTTGAATTTTATCGATTCCTCTTAGTAGAGAAGTATCCAATCTTAGTCCAAATGTTGGACATTGATCTGAATGTGATTCAGATGCAATGAGAAGATTACAAATACAATTTTGATTTAATCAACCATTTATGAGAGGTCCTCGAGATCTGGATTTGAGATATGATCTCAATATACAAGTCACTATACGTGGAACGTACAATCGCCCTATCCTTACCTCCAGGTATCCACGGAGAAAGCTCATTATTCTTGAAAGAGTTCAAGAATAATTCCATTGTTAAAATGTATATCTAAACATGAGAAATTGAAAAGTAAATGTGATTTAATTATCGTGAATAATGTAAATATTATTAATATTATTTTTATGCATGAGAATGATGATCTAAGATAATTAAATATATTTTAATTATCTTGGATATGAATAATATAGATACTACTACACACATTAATCATATATAAATTAAATGCTGACATGAATTGGGTTTACATTGGATAATTAATTGAAATTTTAGTTTACATTTTATTTTTGGCATGTAAATATGATTTACAATTTCCATTGGCATGATTGAAATTGTCATAAAATAATTTAGAGTTATTTTTTTGTGAAATAATATGTGATAAAAATTGTTGCAATAATGATGGATTATATGAGATATGAGATCTCATATATTAGGAAGAGGGAGGCAAATTCCATATGAGGAGGGTGGATGGCCACCCTTGAATTAGGACTCAAGGTGGTCGTCCTCCTTAATTGGAAGTAGTCTTGTCTCCTTCCTAATCATTCATTGTGTGTTGATTTGATTGAATTAACTTATATTGATTTGATTTAATTAAATTAATTGTTGTTCTAAATTTTACAACAAAATCATGACCATTAAAAGAAACATAAATCAATCTCAACCATTGATTTTGTCTTATACATGGATTGTGATCCACGGACTCCCAAAATATTATAAGAGAAGAGGCAACCCTAGCTCTTCTTTTACATAATAGAACTCATAAGATCTCTCTCTCTCTCTCTCTCTCTCTCTCTCTCTCTTTCTTTGTGTGTGTATGTCTCTCTCATCATACATGCCCCCCTCTCTCTCTCAAGAGTGACTGTCTATCTCTTGATCTAGAGAATATGTTCATCGTTGCTACGTCATCGTGTTGCTGCTTCGACCTCTCGTGGATCTTAATCCTACTCGATGCTTCTTGTATATGAAGAAGACATTGAATTTCATGTGATGAAATCAGGAGATCTATCGCTTAGATCTACATCTTAGATTGCAAGAAGGATGCATCCCATCAACGTGCTCGCAAATGTCTCCTCCGTCAGATCGAATTTGACACAAGCGGTCTCTTACATTAGAGACTTCGATCGCAACCACACTTAAAGATGTATTCCTATATCCTCAATGTGGTTTACATGAAATGATTCGACAAGTGTTCTTAGATCATGTGATTTCATCATTTTAAATTTTTAAATTTTTTTTCTCTGAGCCACTAGTACGACTAGTCGCTCCCGATCTTATATGATGTGATCTTCACGCTTTCGTGATCTGCTTAAGGTTCTTTCCATAACCTTCAAATGAATGTTATATTTAGAAATTAAATTTTAGTAATCAATAAGCAGTGAGATAATGGTGCAAGCAAATGGAATATTCAGTTTCTTTTCTAAAAATGGTGAGTTGGAGGGTATATCGATAGTGGTTTTGGGTTTGATTGGTGGTTTTGTATTTGACCGTAGATCAAGATCTAACTGATTATATGGGGTATCACACTAAGCTCGTGGTGAGGTACCACTGCGTTTGAAGTTTTCCTATATACACGCGCATCCCCTTAATGGGGTGGGGGCTCTGTTGGACTATAAGCCCTTGGCGACCCATTAATGCAATAAAAGTTGTTGTTTAATCATGTCAATCTAAAATAAAATAGATGAATGTGAATGCACTCTACTATTAAGGTCCCTTTGTATAATTAGAGTTATGCACCATGGTCATATTAAATATCATGCAGCTGGGAGGACACATCTGACTTCAAACATGAGATATTCAATAACGATCTCCAATTTGAGAAAGAGATGGCAATATTTCTCAAAAGTATGATTTCCAAGCAACTTTTTGATGTAGGTCCCATGCATAGGAATGGATATTCGAAAATATTGAAATAATCAAGTCAAAGATTGACTTGATGAGGTCGAAATAAACTAATATCTGAATCGTAACTATAACAATCAGTTACGCATTCTTTGACCTATGACATATATGCATCTATATGCTTCTGTATGCACATTTGAAAAACCAATAGGTTGGTGATCTCTCCAAGGTCCATATACTAGCATGTTGGTGTGCATATCAAGATATATGAGAAGTATGATCTCTCAAAGGAATCATGTACGTTCATAGTTTATGAACTTGAAGACAAAAATTACTCAAGAGATAATATGAAGGAAAATGAATTACATACATGGTCGTCTTGTTTATGAAATAAGACACGAACTCAAGATATTAATGAAGGATATGGGAAAATCCTTAAGAGCATCACGGAGGCATGAGGATCTCATCGAATGCGATCGGGAGAGACTAGGTGCTCCAGGCAATGGAAATTAAAATTTATTATGTTGATCGTAGCATCCCCTCCTTTCCATGAGTAAATGGTCCCTTCCCATGTACGTGCATGTCACCCACCTCTACTCTCACTGCTCACTAGTGAATCTAACCCCCAACCCCCTGCATATGCATGCATTGTTGCCCCTCTATTCTTACTACCATCACCAGAGGTGTGGCACCACTATAACCTATAGCATCTCCTAGCTACCTCTTCTCATTACTTTCTATTAGCAAATGGTCCCTTGCATGTGTCATCTCCCCTCTGCCTTTCCTCCTTCCTTTCTATTAGAAAATGATCTTTCGCAAGTGTCATCTCCCCTCTTCCCATGTTGCCTCATTCTAACTATTTTGAATATGGAAAGAGAAGTGAGAAAATGATGGGTTTAATTGAAGAAAGTCACCATCTTACTAAATTTTACATACATACATACATACATACATGTGTGCATATATATATATATATAGGGAATAAGGAAGCTGCACCCGGTGGTGCAGCCAACTAGGTGCACCCGGGCATTTTTCTCCTTGGTTTTTTATTTTTTTGAAACTTATGAGGGATTTACTTAGTTTATTGTGTGGAATATGTGTTTAAAATTTTATGCAAAACAAACACTCCTATCATGCCCATCTAGATATGGTCAATTTCAATAATTCTGAAACCGTTAAAATGTCATAGCCTTAATGGAGATGATAGAAATGTCGAATTTAGTTGAAATTGGTATGATATCATGGTGATATATAGTGATTTAAATCCCCCTAGGTTTCATTTCAAAAACATCAAACATAAATGAAAAAAAGCCTGGGTGCAGCTAAGTTAGGTGCACCCCTGGGTGCAGCTTCCTCAATCCCTATCCCATACATACACACACACACACACACACACACACACACACACACACGCGCGCGCGCGCGCGCGTATAATACAGAGGGTTCTTTACATGAGGTCATGTCTTCCCTGATTTAAGGGAAGAAAACATAATTTTAGATATTTCATGTATATTTTAAATGTTGTTTAATCTTGGATTCAATGAGTACGTGTTAATATTACAAGTACATAAAAATAAAATTTAAAAAGTATTGTTATATTGGATGAAAATATTGGTTATATACGAAGTTTTACAATATGTAGTTTATATTTTGTAAAAAATACTTTATTTAATAAACTATCGATGGCTTTTGCAAAACTCGGGAAAGACCATACATCATTTAAAGTCCCATCAATACACACTTGTTCCCATATGTGTGTGTTTATGTGCGTGCATGGGTGAATAGTGTGTACGCATGCATGCACGTGTGCATGGGCATGTGTATGTGTATGCGCGTGTGCATGTGTGCACGTGTGCGCATGCACATACACAGGCGCTCATATGTGTGTGTGTGTGTGTGCTTGTGTGTATATGTGTTGTTGTGTGTGCGTGCACGGGTCGTGCGTGTGTGCATTTGTATGTATGTGCGCGCATACATTTATGCGTGTGTGCATGCGTGCATACGTGCATGTGTGTTCATGCGGTGTGTGTGTGGTGTGTGGATGTGTATATGTGTGTGTGTGGGGGGGTGTTCATGTGTGTGGGTGTGTGCATGCGGTGTGATGCTTGTGTGTGCATTGGTGTGTACGTGTGGGTGTGTGTGCGTGCGTGCCTGCGTAAGATGTGTGCATATGTGCACGTATGTGTGTGTGTGTCTATATGTGTGTTCTGTGTTTGTATGTATTTGTGTGTATGTGTGCGTGCGATTATATAAATATGTGAAGTATTTCAAATAAGGTACAACTCTCCATGATTATGGAAAATCATCAATTTCGATCAATGGATTAAACGTATGTGTTTAAGAGTAAAATCATAAAATCATCATGATAAATTTTGTGTTTTACATGTAACAAAACTTTCTAAAAGGCGGGTGGACAAAATTAATGCTTAATTAAATCCATGTCCTTAAGCATGTTATATTTAGGTATATGTCGTGGGGTTTGTGTTGAAGTTTCGCCAAAAATATGTTAGAGTAATGCTCGCATGGCGAAATAACTATTGTCATATTTCCAAGATTAGGATCATTATAATTCTGTGTTATATGCTATAAAAGAAAAACCACTGATGTTCACATTAAAAAGACCCAAATTTGATGAAAATTTTTATTTTCAGTGCAGCTATGTTTCCTAATATATAAGATGATTAAATTATGGATTAATTAACTACTATACATTTGAAAAATATACTAATTTTATAGGGTTATTTTACAATACTATGATTGGTCGAGTTTCCATGTATGTTATTGAGAAATTACATGTATGTTATTGTCTTGTAACTAAACTTCCTAGAATGATGGTGTTTGTAGCATTTAACTTCGAATTGTTATCCTTAATTATGTGATATTTACACAATCCCTTTGGTATTTCATCCATAGTCAGTGGGGTTTCAACCAACTAGATTTTTTTTTAAAATACATCGTATTTTAGTAAATTAGTATATATGGTTTTTGTAAAATGATTTATAGATTTACAATATATCAATCCATCCCTTTGTGTTTCCTCTATAGTCAATGGGGTTTTAGTCGATCCCTTTTTTGTAAAATGCATCATTCTTTTCTGATTTTTTATGTTTTTTTGTAAAATAAATCATAAATTTGTAATATATTGATAATGGATCATAACTTCTGCCAACATTTTTGTCGTAGATGCTACGTAAAATTATGATGATTTTTGTAAAGTTCGTACTTCTCTTGTAGATATTGTATGATTCTGTGAAAATAAAAAACCAATAAGTAAATTGTAATATGATGTGACCAAATATATAATTTATATGCAAGAAAATTTAAGCATCACGAGTCAAATGTAAACTACAAATTTCTATTATAAATAGAGAGATGAAACATGATTCATGTTATGAATCTGAATGTTCTTTTTGAAATAAACCAACTTATTGGTAAGACCTATTGGTGTAATATGAAGGGAACTTGCAAGATGATAAAACATATCCTAGGTTTTAACAAATGCGATAGAAATGCACCAAAATCATTTGAGATAATACATGAATCGTCGAAGTCGGGCTAAAACTATCAAATGTTTGTTCATCGTTCGATATCTACATTGAGATGCAATGCATCAAGATTCACATGACAATATCGAAATTGTGTGAAAACTAAAAATGATATGCATCTCTGCAATATCAAGGTCATAAGGAAGTCGTGAATGTGCCATCCAAGTTTCTGATGAAGAAGATGATAATCTTCTGAAAACTAGGAAGAACGACAACAGATGTTAAATAAGGACAAAAAATTCGAGTAATGTGGAACTCTGATCAAGATGGTGTTATCCATGTGAGCCCGAGACGAACCATTTCTACAATAAATTTATTGTAATCTTTTATATATCAATAGAAGTTATTATTCATTTCACTCCGTTTCTGAGATTAAATGAATGCACTATAAGATCCCTTAGTACAATTAGGGTAATGTACCATGACCATCTTAATGATCATACAACTATTGATTTAATGGTTGAATCATCAGGTTGGTGCTTGGATGATATATAAGGAGTTAGATTGAGGACTCATCAAGCACAGTCCAATGATTACTAAGAGATGATCCACATCCTGAGAAGCGATGGCAATCATTCTCTAAAGGTTGATATTTTACTGACCTCTTGATGTAGGTCCTCTGCAAAGGAATAGAGATTCAGAGGTGTCAGATATGTTTGGTCAAAGAGTTGACTTAACAAGATCAAGATAACTAAGATCTATGTCGTATACAGTCACGAAATAAGCATACATACTCTAACCAGAGACATATGTATTGTTTTATGTCTAGGTATGTACATTTGGCAGACAGATAGGTTGATGACCTAATCAATGTCTATACCGGCGAGCTGGTGTGCATACAAGGGCATATGAGTAATACGATCTCTCAAAGTGGTTATACAAGTTCACTTGTGAACCGGAAGACAAGAGCTCACTAATGAGGTATTGAGACCGATGAAATTTCAAGCATGGTCATCTTACTTGGGAAGCATGACAAGAATTTTTAGGTATGATATATGCTTTTGGAAAGTGTATTATTAATACAAGCTCCCAATGACTGAATGAGAAACTTAATATAAAACCCTGAATGAGACAATCTAAATGAGATCTAAAATGCCGTGTTTATTCTAGGTCTCCCAATATGAAGGATGTTCGGGTATTAGGAATACTTTAGGGTGATGTAATCATAAATGATTGTATAACCATGACACTTCCATTTCGAGAGAGTGATGAAATGAGTTTGGACTTTATTGACTTCTCTTAGTAGAGGAGTTATCTAACCTTAGTCTAAATGTTGGACATTGTTCTGAATGTGATTCATATGCAATGAGATTATTATATCTATGGTTTTGATTTAATCAACCATTTATGAGAGGTCCTCGAGATCTGGATTTTATATATGATCTCAATATACAAGTCACTATACGTGGAGTGTACAATCGCCTTGTCATTATCTCTAAGTATCCACGGAGAAAGCGCATTATTCTTGAAAATTTTCAAGAATAATTCCATTGTTAAAATGTATATCCGAACATGAGAAATTGAAAATTAAATGTGATTTAATTATCGAGAATAATGTAAATATGATTCAAATTATTTAGATACATGAGCATGGATATGATTAATGTGGATAGTACTACCCTTATTAACCATATATATTATAAATGTGATTTATAATACATTAGAGAGAGCTATTTGTAAATAGTATTTATAAATTAAATGTTGATGTGAATTGGATTCACATTGGACAATTAATTGAAAATACAATTTGCAATTATTTTGGATGTGTGAATATGATTTACAATTTCCAATGGCATGATTGAAATTGACACAAAATAATTTAAAATTATTTTTATGAAATAATATGCAATAAAAAGTTGTTGCAATAATGATGGATTATATGCGATATGAGATCTCATATATTAGGAAGAGGGAGTCACTTTCCATATGAGGAAGGTGGATGGCCACCCTTGAATTAGGACTCAACATGGTCGTCTCCCTTAATAGGAAGGAGCCTTGCCTCCTTCCTAATTCTTCATTGTATATTGATTTAATTAAAATACTTTATATTGATTTGATTTAATTAAATTGATTGTTGTCGTAAATTTTACAACAAAATCATGGTCATTGAAAGAAACACAAATCAAACTCAACCATTGATTTTGGGTTGTACATGGATTGTGATACATGAACTCCTAAATTATTATAAAAGAATCAACCCTAGCCCTTCTTTTACACAATAAAATTCGTAAGATCTCTCTCATCATACATGCCCCCTCTCTCTAAAGAGTGGCTATCTATCTCTTGACCTAGATAATATCGTCATTGTCATTGTTGCCACTTCGACCGCTCATGGATCTTCACTTGTATACGAAGAAAACCTTGAATTTCATGTGACGAAATCAAGAGATCTGTCGCTTGGGTCTACATATTACACTGTAAGAAGGATGTGTCCCATCAGCGTGCTCACATGTGTCTCCTACGTCAGGTCGGACTTGAGACAAGCGGTCTCTTACATTAGAGACTTCGATCACAACCATGCTTCAATAGGTATTCCTATATCTTCTATGTGGTTTATATGAAATGATTCAATGAAGTGTTCTTGGATCATGCGATTTCATCATTTTAATTTTATTAAATTTTGTTGCCCTGAGCAACTAGTGCGACTAGTCGCTGACGATCTATAATCTTCACTCTTCCGTGATGCGCTTAAGGTTCTTTCCATAACCTTCAGATGGATGTTATATTTAGAAACTAAATTCAAGTAATCAATAGGTAGTGAGATAATGGCACAAGCAAATAGAATATTCGGTTTCTTTTCTAAAAATGGTGAGTTGGAGGGTATATAGATGGTAATTTTGGATTTGATTGGTGTTTTTGTCTATGACCGTAGATCAAGATCTAACGGATTATGTTGGGTATTCCACCAAGCTTATGGTAAGGTGCCACTGCATTTGAAGTTTTCCTATACACACGTACACCCCCTTTCAAATGGAGTGGAGGCTTTGTTGGACTATAAGTCTATAAGCCCTTGGTGACCCATTAATGTAATAAAAGTTGTTGTTTTATCATATCCATCTAAAATAAAATGGATGAATGTGAATGCAATCTACTATTAAGGTTCCTTTGTACAATTAGAGTTATGCACCATGGTCATATTAAATATCATGCAGTTGGGAGGACACTTATAACTTCAAACATGAGATATTCAATAACGACCTCCGGCCAGAGAAAGAGATGGTAATTTTTCTCTAAAGATTGATTTCCAACTGACTTTTTTATGTAGGTCCCCTGCATAGGAATGGAGATTCGAAAATATTAGAATAATCAAGTCAAAGAGTTGACTTGATGAGGCCAAGATAAACTAATACCCGAAATGTAACTATAACGATCAGACATGCATTCTTTGACCTATGGCATATATGAATCTATATGCTTGAATATGCACATTTGACAGACCAATAGGTTGGTGACCTCGCCAATGTCCATATACCAGCATGTTGGTGTGCATATGAAGACATATGAGAAGTATGCTCTCTCAAAGGAATCATATAGGTTCATAGTTTATGAATTTAAGATAGAACTCAATCAATAGATAATTTGAGGTCATTATGAATTCCATGCATTATCATCTTGTTTATGAAATAAGACACGAATTCAATATATTAATATATGCTTTAGTAATTATATGATTAATATTGTAACATAATTTTCAAATGGGAAATCTATGATTTATTTCAAAGAAGACAATAAAACCAGGGTTTGAACTTCATATTTATCAAAGTCTTCGAGTGTGAAGGATGAATGAATATTGGGAATACTCATGGTTAAATCTATCATAATCATCTACCATGACACTTTCATTTCAAGGGAGTGATGAAACATGACAGACTTTAGTGGCTTCATTTAGCTAGATGAATTGATATTTACTTAGATTAAATCACAATTCATTTGAATCCAATTCTAATTTAAATGTTCAAATGTTAGAAATAGAAATGATCGTGGAAATAGAAATATACAAGCTCCTTAGTCTCATTTGAAATCTCCAAATAGTTTGGATTATGATTAGAAATGGTTGAGAAAGCGGGGTTCAGTTCACCGATACTTTCTCGAGCTCACACAAAGTTTCTTGCATTTTGTTGAGCTCACTTAGAGTGTAAAGTGTTCCATTCGATTTCATTTGATAGGAGTGTATCAATTTCAAGCTAAAATATATAAATTTTAAAATTGGATTGATATGCAGATTTCAAGTCACTATACATGGATAGTATGATCTCCCCGTCATTATCTTCAAGTATTTGCATTTGTATCTCTTGAGTGCAAGAGTTAACCCTGATTTCATTAGAATATTCATTATCAAATTATCTCACCAGAGTGCAACCTCTGTCACTCAATATCAGTGAATTAGGGCCAAAATCAGATAAAAACACGGGGGAGAATTAGGATATATAAATTAGGAGCAAAGTCCAACGAGGTTTTGAAATCAAAATGCATGTAGATCAAGGTGAGATCTAAGGATCTAATGAGCAGGTGATGGAGTGGGTTGAATGGGCTAAAAATTAGGAGAAGAAAGCGGGGTGGTTTAATGACCAACACATGCATGAAAAATCTGTTAAGGGAGGCTGGCACGCGAAGGAGGTGGAAATGGCGGGAGGATAGGGGACTTGACCTGGGTCAATAAACCTAGGCCAGCCAATCAGGAGGTGCGCAGCTGATGAATCCATGATTCATCATCTCAATATCTTGATCTTAGCAAAATCCTCGAGTAAAATCCTAGAAAAATATCGATAAAATCAATAAATTAACAAAATAACTCTTGTAAATAAAACACACTAATTATTGTATATTAGATTGTACAAAATAAATTAACAATAAAAGCTGCAAAATCAAAGGAGTTTCTCACATGTAAATAGCCCAAAACTTCATGTATTTTTAATAATTTCATTCAATTCCTTTTTGACCAATTCTTTCTCCAACTTGTTCATAACAATGTATATAAAAATAAAAAATAAAAATAAATTTTAGCTCAAATAAATGCTCCTACATCCCAAAGGGAAAAAGACATAAAGACCAACTTCTAAGCCAAATTCCCGCTCTGTATGAACTCCAAATTCACCAAACTCACTTTTAAAGGTCAAGTTAGGAAATTACCTATCCAACGGAAGTGGTTCATTAAAATCGGAGCTCATTTGCAAAAGTTGGATTTTGGAACCTAGATGTACATTGTATATTATGTATATATTCATTCTTTCTTCATTTTTTATTTTATCTTTTCTAATTATTAAAAATACAAAAAATCATGATTGTATTGTATTTTTATTGTAGTATTTTATTTTATTTTTCTGTTGTAAATATCTTTTATTAAAAAGATAAAAAAATACATATTAGAAAAGCAAACAAAAAAACATACATGTTGTATATATTCCCTTATAAATTCTCCACTATTTTTTCCTTCCTTATATATTTTGTTGTATTTAAAGTAGCCTACTTTATTTAATTTTATTTATTTATTTATTCAAGATTCTCTACAATAATCACCATTCAACTCATTATACCACCAACCTCCACTCTACCCCACCATTTTTTTAATCTCCAATTCAACTCCATTAATAAAAATAACCTGCCACCATTTTAATAACCTCTCATTTCATCCTCTTTATATACATCCCATCCTCCTCAATTTGTACTTGATCCATTTGTATGTGAGGAGAGCCTAGTTCCCAGAGTTGAATCGGTGACAGCGACGCAACCGCGGTCGAGCGACGACAACCCTCTCTCCGGTAAGATCCGTTGGTTTTTTGTCCAACATCGTAGCCGCACCCGCGCGCTGCTCGAGCTCATCGCTCGCCGGCGATTCAAGCAAAGACCGTGCTCTCCTGAGCACATCGTAGGCGGTCCGCTTCCATTGTAGGTAATTTGTTGTTTCATTATTTACATCATTTTTATTTTCGCATTTTTTAGCACATCATATCACCACCCACCCTCCATTTGTTCTACCTAATTATCTCCACCTCTTTCATCACAATTTTTCCCACATCATTTCCATTTGTTATTTAAAAAATTTAAAAAATAAAATCTAAAACAAAAAATATATATATAAGCAAAAAAAATCAAAAACAAAAAAAAAATAAAATGCAGCAGAGGTGGCCGACCCTCCCAGCAGCCGCCGGCCTCCCCTACTGCCCAAGGACATCTCCACCGGCGTCGCGGCCACGCGTGGTGCCGTCACGGGCCACCCCGCCCACCGCCACTTCAGTGTGCCGCCCCCCAGCGCAGGCCCCCCTTTCCACCGCACGAGCTCCGCCATCACCGCCACCAGCGGCGGGCTCGCGCCTCCTGCCCCGCTGCCACCCGTCTCGCAACAGCTGAGCGTCGCGCGCGCACCTCCTCGCATCGGCCGGCCTCTGCCTCCGCCGACGTCCCCCCCCCCCCCCCCCCCGTCTTGCGCCATCGCTGACTATTAGGTTCACCTCGTGCTTGCCGTCCTTCACAAGGAAGAAGAAGGTCCCTTTCTTATATTATTTTATGTAAAAATTGCATATATTTCTTGTTAAGCTTATGTAATTACAATTTAGTCTCTGTGCATATTTTCTCTTGTAATTTTAGTTTCTGTATTTGCACCAACACCCCTGTGTTCACATTTTAATTTGGACTTCAACATTGTGTCATTTTATTCAAGAAAAAATGTCTTTGTGTTGAACAACTTATTGTCTACCATCTAAAAATTTATTTGTATTTTTGTGAGATATTGTGAAATAACTAAAATTGGTTGATTGAAAATCTTCATATTTTACCCACATTGAGCTCTTAAATTTATATCTCACACATAGTTGCTTTAAAAATTCCACAAAATTTAGACATGGTACCTTGATAAGTGATTAAGATACTTTCCGAATTTCATCCAAAATGGAGTAGTCTTGTGCCTAAAATAAATTGTAGAGTGATTTTAGTAATTTATTTTTAATTAAATCCATGTACATCATTTTTGCAAAATTTTAAGTCTTTTGGATGCCATATGAAAATACCTATATATTATAATTTTCTCTTTGACGAATTTGAAAACGTGGTTTTATTATGAATTAATTACTCACTGTTACTCTGTTTTCACTAAAAAATACATAAAATTTCATACTTTGTCAAAAAAAATACATAAAATTTCACTAAAAAAATTCATACTTTGTCAAAAATTCAAAAAATATTACTGTAGCTTCCTTGCATCATGTTTTCATTGCAGTAAAATTTTCATAATTTTTGCTTATTGTTTGTTCGAAAAATTGTGAAAAACCCCATAAAAGTGTGCATTTTTACTTATTGCATTTTAAGCTATAAAATTCCAAAAAAAAGTTTCTTACATTCATCACTGGATTAACATTCTAGGAAAAATATAACTTCGTTAAATTGGACTTATTTTCTATTCAAAATTAATTTGGCTAAGTTGTATGCTTTCTTAGTGTATTAATTCATTCACATATCACATTTCGCATTTCTTTTGCATAAAAAATACCGTGTGGAAACCTAGAACTAAATTTTCAAATTAACCCAAAGTTGTTCCTTTGCCTCCTTGTGTTCGACCCCGGACTTGCCCGGGATATAAATTAAGCCGAGACACTCTTCACGGAGATCTTCTCTCAGTTCTGACTCAATCGCTAAGTACACGTACTACAACATGTCTGAATTAAATATCGTATTTAGCGACACGTCAGATGGCGCCATTGCCGGAGAGGCAAACGGCTTAGGGATTAATTTAAAAATTTAAATTTAGCTTTTCATTTACTCGGGTAGTCTCTGACCCCCGAGCCACTTGTAATTAATCTATTTTCCTTTCAATTATTTCTCTTCATATTTTTGTATATATTTTGTTTTTATCTCTCTAATATAAATCTTATTTTCCTTTCAAGGGACCGGTGGACTTGGAGTGCATCGAAGGTCGACGGACGCGACGCGCGCCGACTGCTGAAGAGCGAGGAGAACTAATTTATCTTTGAGAGAAATTTTATAAATTCTTGTAATTATTTAGCTTGCTTCTTTATAGAGGCTCTTGTTTGAGAGATCGCACTTGTAAAAAAGACTTGGACTTTACTTTGTGGTGTGTCGAGACATGTTTCACTCTCCGGTGAGGGTGGGGATCGACTTGAGTGGCGAACTTAAGAATTAGGCACACGGTAGTTTAGCATCAAATTTGTTTGTGCCCATCGTAATATAGGCCACACATATCTTAGAAGATTCACTTATCCTATAAGATTCATAATGAGACGCACATAGACACGTACTACTTAGCTTAAAATTAAATCAATTCTTCCCCGCTAATAGTATACTATTTAGGTACAGTTTTTCTCGATCTACATGCATTTAGTGTAAAATTTACAAATTCTGTTCTGCATAATGCATGGAGAGTGTTGGGATTCACTGTAAGTATACCTTCTTCTGAGCATGCATCATAGTTTCTCGTTTGCATTCTGATTTCCGATTCCCCTCTTGTTTTACAACTTAAGGTCAAAAGGAAATTGGGACTGAACGGTATGCGTGCTTGTGTGATCATATAAATTCCAAGCGATAACCTAACTCTAAAATTGGGACTGAATTGAGCAGGTCGATTAAAGAAAAAAGGAATAAAAAGAATTTTTGTTCTTAGGTGCATAAAGCCCTCATTGTTTGTTTTACTTGCAAGTGAGAGAGAGGCGACCCTAAGATAGAGCCAAGTCAGGATTTCTTACTTACTACAGGTTCTTTATTTTTACGCGATTAGCTACTTTTCAGTGAGAAATACGAGTAGCCGTATTTATACGATCTGGACTTCCTTAGTAGAGTGGGAGGTTTAGAGGGCGCTTTAGCTGATAACAGGTCTGACCACTCGGGTATAAGGTACGGAAATAGGGTCGTTGCGACCCAAGCGATCAGGCCATGTATATCAAGAAAAATGAATGAACCACTCGATAGAAATAAAATCAATCAAGCACGAAAAGCAGTCCTGCTATGTGATTAACCTGGTATAGCACCCAGGGTCGAACTCAAGGAGCAAGGAGTGGTCGAGAGGCCTACGAAGTAGTAAAAATAAAAGGAGAAAATCTTTTTAATGGTTTTAAATTTGTTTTATATTTTTTTTTTGGATTTTTAAGTTTATTAAGAAAATGATAAAAACAACCAAGCACACAATTCAACAATTTATTAAAGGTACTCAAAGTCAAGCAAAAATTCTAACAAAAATGTTTTATGTGTTTTATATTTTGTAGTGTTTTTAGTGAATTTTTGAGAATTTTCTGATGTTTATTTTATTTTCTAAAAATAAAAAAGTGAAGCAAACAGTGGGTACTGTCCAGCCGAGCCAAAAAGCCCTAGATTAAATATCTAAGGGCCTTAAAATGGCCTGGAGGTAATTTTCCTGTAAAGTTGATAAAACAAGGAAAATTTAGGTACCAATTTTATTGTTTTTGGATTTTTAATTTATTTATGAGAATTTTTATGGGTTTTTGAGTGTTTTTAAGTTTTTAGTGATTTTCAAAAATAAAAAGAGGGTACTGTGCACAGGGACTGAAATGCAAATACCCAAAGTTCTAGGGGTCCCGGTGCAATTAACCCAGCAAAACACACGCAGGGACCTAAATGTAACAAAAATAAGTCCCGAGGACTTATTGGTAACACGTACCAAAAGTCCAGGGGGCTTAGTTGCAAATAACCCAAGAGATCTTGCACATGCTCAAATACACCACGCATAAGGGTATAAATGCAAATAAGTAAAAGATTTCATTCATTCAATAACATCCAGAACTACAAGGGTCTCTATTGCAAATAAACCAAAATATCACGTGTCGACGCACGTGTCCACAACTGGTAGGGGTATAAATGCAAATAAACAAAAGCTAAGGGTCCAATATGCAAATTACCCTAAAACTAAACAACTTACTTAAATATTTACAGGACTCGAACAAAATGCGTAAAAGAAAGGGGGCCTAAGAGCAAATTACCCCTTTTATTAACGTCGACGGCCGTATGCGTGACGCGTGGCGATCGGACGACTGAGGACGACGGCGCCTTTGACCTGGCGAACGTTGGCCTGATCGACGTCTGAGGGCGCTCCACGTGGCGATCAGACGGCTCTGGTTCTCTGGAGTCGAAACCCTCGTGTATCAGACAGAGGGGAGGAGGGCACGTGGCGGATCTGACGGATGAGGCTAGCTGGTGCCTCTCTCTCCGCGCGGATGGTCAAGATCAACCCTCGGGACGATCGGACGGTGACACCTCGCCTAGGATGGATGGCTCAGATGATAACTGGGGCGATGAGGATGATCTGACGGTCGGCGAGGATCCTGGCTGGTCGCCGGCGACTTTCGCCGGTCCTCTGTGCGCGCGGTGGTCCTCGTCTGATGCTCCTGAGGTGCGGGAAGGCTTCGCCGTGAAGCCCTGCACCCGGTGCTCTGCTCCGATGGAGGCGAGGAGCTCCAGAGAGCTCCGGCGACGTGAAAGAACTGGAGCTGCTGTGCCCAGAAGTTCCGACCTCCAGATGAGGTCGATAGGCCTGGATACCTGCACAGGAAAGAAGCTGGGTCGAGGGCAAACTGCCTCGACCCATCAGAGCGGGCGGAAGGTGGAAGGTGAGGCGCTATGGAGGCTCTCCGGCGAGCGGCGAAGGGGGAGAGCCGATACCCTGCTCCGTGGCGAGCCAGGGGGTGTGAAGGGTTGGAGAAGGTGGAGAGGGGTCTGGCGGAGGTGATAGCGGTGTCGGATGGTCTAGTGGGTGGACGGAGACGGCTGGCGGAGGCGGCGGAGCTACGCTACTGAAAATCGAAAAATCGAAACCTAAGCTAATCTACTGGCTAAAGAAGCTACCTGATGGGCGCATTCGACTGGGCTGGAGCTGATGAAGCTCCCAGTCATTGCCTGCAAGGGGCCGTCGACTCCCTGAGGCTGAGCGCGCTTCGCGACGGCGCACGGCGGAGTCAACCACCGGATCAGTGACTCCCGGCTTCCCGGGCCTCGCTGCTACTCCAAGGGCCACGACTGTCACTCAGGGACGCTGGAGGAGGTCACAGGCACCGAGGGGAAGATCAAAGATCGAAGAATTAGGTCGCCGGAGACGACTTTATATATGGTGCTGGGTCCGAGAAGATGGCGATCGGGCGAGTCAGGCGGAGCTCGGATCCAGCAAACCCACCCCGGGCGAGGGTTCTGGATGATCGGGGATTAAACGGAGCCCGGGGTTTGGGTTAATGGAGGTCGGGTCTGACGGGTAGAATTCGGAGAAGACGGGTCGGGCAGGACAGACCCGGCTCTGGTGGTCCTGGGGGGAGAGTTGACCGGGGGTCAACAATCCCCCGTGGACCAATCAGAGACCGCCAAGTATTGAATTTTTATTTAATTATTTTGAGTT
The DNA here is from genome assembly GCA_037367405.1 of Ottelia alismoides. NCBI lineage: Eukaryota > Viridiplantae > Streptophyta > Magnoliopsida > Alismatales > Hydrocharitaceae > Ottelia > Ottelia alismoides. Next base: position 540,167 of record JAZKJV010009451.1, on the reverse strand, counting down.
AGAAAATGACCGAATTTACAAAAACTTAAAACTTGAAATATTTTTATTTTATTTTTTTCTATTTTTTAGTGATTTTTAATTAATTTTTGGAAATAAAAATAAGCTATATACATAGTATATGCTATATATAGGTATATATACAATATACAGGGTTTTGATTTTTGATTTTTAAATGTTATTTTTATGCAATTTTATTCTTATTTTATATTTTATTTATTTTCATTATAAAATAAGGAATAAAAGGGTGTTTTTATTTTATTTTTGTTATTTATGTACATATGTAAAATAAATATATATGTACATTTATATACATGGTATATGTATAATGTATTTTTGTATTTTTAATTTTTCTATTTTTATTTTGTTTTGATTTTAATTGTTTTTTTTATTTTATTTATTTACAATACATAATATAGACTATTTACAAAAAGTTTGAAAATTAATTTTATTTATTTACAAGGTTAAATAAATATGGAAGGGTGGTTTATGTACATGATGAAAGGGATATTTTTGGTCTTTTTGATTTTTAACTTTTTCTTTTGGTTTTTTATATTTTATAAATATATACAAGTATTTACAAGCATATTTTTGGTGGAAAATATCTTTATTTATTTACATAAATATTTACACACCTGAGCCCCTATCTCCCTCTACTTTGGCTTTTATGCGGTCAGGCCCATGTTGAGCCCTCCCTTGGGTTAGGTTGCTCAATATTTATTCTAAATATTTCCCTCTTTTTCTTTTTAATCTTTATTCTTTTATTTTTGCACAAAAACATGCTAATTATAGGTTTTTACACAATGCATGCTTTTGGTAATAATTCCTATTTACATACATCTACATGCATTTGCAAAGGTTTTTGTAGCTAAAATATAAGAATAAAGAGTGATGAATGGGTATTCATCACCCCCCTATACTGAACTTTGCTAGTCCCTTAGCAAACACTTATTTGAAAAAGAAGTGAAAAAGAAAGAAAGAAAAAGAAAAAGAGGATGTACATGGATCAAGGTTGATTATTAAACTTGCCTTCGTTAAATTGAATTATGGAGCTTGATCAGATCTTTGGATTATTAATGTGTCGGAACCTTATTTAGACTTAAGCTTAAAACTCAACAGCCTCTAAGTTCCACCAATCTATGGGCAAGACTCCTCAATAAACCAGATCAGAGCAAGTCTACATACACAAACTCTAATGACCATGAATCTTTCCATGCAGTGTAAGTGATATGTGGCTCCCCACCTCAGAAGTAACAAAGAAACAACCTCCCTCAACCTGGTAACTCTAATGCCTCGGTCTAGCAACTCTTTCCTCGAGAAGCGGGGTATTCCCTTCTAAGTTCAAGTGCAACCAGCTCAAGAGAGGGAGAAGAAGTATAGACTTTTGGAAGCTCAGCCAGTGTAGCCAAGTCTCCCGCTGCAAGCTTCATGAGATGTAACATGATACCATAAGCTTTTGCTTTATTTGACTATATACACTCCGGTGGGGTTATTAAATTTTCAATCCGACCCACCACTTTTTTGGAGTTCTTTTTTTTGCATTTTTTTTCAAGGACTTCTATACAACATATCTACATGGTGCAGCATATATACAAGAAATTTTCCTCTTGACCCAGTAGACTATCCCTCTTTTGAAGCTTTATTGCAACCCACAGCTTCTGTCTTTAGCCTTCATCACCACTAGACCAAGTTGAGACGCACTTCCTTCACTAGAAGAAGAAGAGAGGTTCCGCCTAGAAGTACTACCCTCATATGCTACCCCAAGCCAAAGGAAACTGCCTCCTCACCACCTCATCCGTGGAGAGCCATGTGTAAAGTGCTGGTGCAAGTCAAGCCATTGTCTCTAAGAGTCATGCGTGTGTTGTTAAGTGCTCTACTTAGGCTCATCAAGATGACATATGCTCATAGCCTAGTGGACTTAAAGAATTAAGTCCTTATGGACCTGAAAAGCCTTAATCCTAAGCCCTATAAGGTTCCTCTTAGAGTTAAGTGGATTAAGATCTTATTCAAGCTCCATTTCTCAATTTAATTCCAGGCTCAGTTTAAATGTCAACTCTCATCCAGGAAAAACTATATACATATGTACACAAGATGCTTATTTACACAAATTTTACAATCATGCAAAATTTTTGAAAAATGTTTTGAAATCATGGATGAATGATGCATAAGGTGCAAGTTTTGCAAGAAGATATTTACACATATTTACACAAGATTTTTGCAAACTTTTGATTTTCAAAACATTTTGGAAAAATTTTGTACTATATACATAATTTTGATACAAAAATATTGACACAAGCTTTACACAAAAGATTTTTGAAATCATTTTTACAAAAATACTTTGTACACTAGCTATGTATGTGCAAATAAAAGAAGTTTATGTACATGGAAAATTTTTAATTTTTGTGATTTTTAGCCATTTTATTTATTAACACACTCACACAAAGTACGAGTTATGGCTAAAGTATATATGAAATATATACACACCCCCCTATACTTAGCTCGAACGATGTCCTCAGAGTTATCAAGAGAGATGAAGAAGACATAACTCGTGCTTAGTAAAAGGGAAGTGAAAAGGAATGGTTAAGTACATGAACGAATAAATGAATAGAATGAGAGGGACTCGGTGGTTTCCCCCTATATTTAGGATTAACTAATCCTAAGTATAGGAAGCTGTACATGAAGGGAAATCCGAGTGAAGAAGATACAGAATCTGCCCCCCCCCCCTATACTTAGGTTAAAATATCCCTAAGTATAGGCAGCAAAACAGGGGTAGAAAGACACGAAGAAAATTACGAATATATACAAGAAGGAGGACACCACTCCCCCTATACTCAAGGTGGAAAACCTTAAGTATAGGCAACAAAACAGAAGTGATGAAACAGAACGAATGAACAACCCGGTGTTTCCACCCCCCTATACTTAGGATGAGCAATATCCTAAGTATAGCAAAGATAATCCTAAGCGAGACCTGGGGTGAAAACAAGAACGGAAGAAAGAAAGATCAAACAAGACGAAACACGTATATACAAAAGAGTACAATGTTGAGGTGCCTCTCAACAAGCGCTAGATTTTACGCCCCTAGCTGGGCGCAAAGGCTAGGACAACGCGGTATCAAGGTTCAGTACGGCATCGGTAAGGCGAATGTCGTACTGTCGTCGCAGTCTCGGTATGAGAATAGCGACGAAGTCAACAGTGTAAACAAAGACACCCAGGTATGCAATCAAGCGGGTGTCTGCTACCGGCCAGTGATATGGAAAGAAGTGATCGGGATCCGGTAATACAAAAGAAATCATCGGCTCTGGATCAGGCTGGAGTGAGAGAATGGAGCCGAAGAAATCAAACGTGGAGAAGGATGGATCAGTAATAGAATCCTCCACGTCTATCAGTGTCTCAAGCAGGTGTGGACAATCAAGATCAGGAGACTCTCTAAGCAGAATGATATCCGATGCATGTAATAGAATCAGATCAGGCAAATCATCGAATATCTCCAGAATGGGCTCATCCTCGCGAGGGTCGTCGAGGTGAGAAGACTCAGAATCAGAATGATCTAAAGACTCGATTTCGTGTTCTGCCAGATCGGAAACATACTCAGGAGGTGAAACCGAGTACTCATCGCGTGCGGCATCCTCCCGCAGATAACCCTCGGGGAGAGATGCAAGATCAGAAGTGACAAGAAGAGGATCAGGATCTAGATCGGCATCTGCGCTGCTATCAAGTATCCACTCAGTACACCAGGCTGCATCATCATCAAAAGTGTAGGTCTCGACAATCTGGCAGCAGGAGAAGGTACTAGTCAACATCGCGGAAACTGGCAAAGTGTCTGTGGCTGATCCTCGCTCTACGGCTATGCTGGCTGTCAGCTGGTCCTCAGGAAGTGTATCTGTCTCAACAAAGTGGAGGACAAAAGGCTCGAAGACGGGACTCTCTGTGTCTGTACTCTCAAAGTGGTGTCCCTCATCAAGCTGTGGCTGCTGAGCTGAGTCCTGGTGATTGTCTGCATCCAAGAAGTGTCTCTACAGGAAGGAGACTGACTCCTCCGGGACTGGAATCTGAAGTGTCTGAATCAACGGCTGCAAAAGCTGGGGCTCCTCCGGCTCCTGGAGTATCAGAAGATCTGATATCCAAGACTCGTCAACAGGGAACTCTGGGGCTGACTCGAACTCCAACTGGAAGGCCAAGGGGAACTCAAGTAGACTCTGGGTCCGAGCCTCTGCTATTACAGTCATCTCCTCTGTCAGTGGTGCTGCATCATCCAAATCCTCGGGCTGGTGTGTAGAAGCTGACTCACCATGTGAAGTGACACACCGCACTGGTACTGCATCGTCCTCATGTGTTGTCCCGACCGAAGCATCTTGTGAAGAAGAACTCTGTGAAAGTAGCCTCGAGATGGTATCCAGGAAGTGAAAGTGGGAACTGCGGTGTGAACCGCTACATGTGGTTATCACCAGTGCAAGCTGCTCTGCGGTCATCCCCCGCATGGAGATCTCAATCAAATCTGTCAGGGGAAGTCCATGGTCTGGAAATCTCCTCAAGAGGTCAAGAAACCTCGGCCATGCCTCGTGCAATGGCTCCTGGGGGTCAACTGAAAAGTCCATGATCAAAGACCGCATGAAATCTGCTCTACGTGGGGGAAAGTATTTCTGTAGAAACTCTCGACGTAGCTCGCCCCACGTCTCGAATGTCCTTCCCAAACGTCGGTGTCATCTCATGGCTCTGTCGTGAAGCGTGAATGGGAAGGTCCTATTCATCAGCTCCTCTGTAGTGACGTCTGAATATCTCTGTGCTCTATAAAACTCCTCGAAAGCGGACAGGTGAAGATAAGGCTCCTCGTGCGCCTCTCCTGAAAATGTCGGCAGTCGCTGAATGTAATCCAACTCCAAAACGAATGGACCTAGTGTAGAAGCTGACTGAGCTCCATGTGCTATCTGCTCCTCCATCCTTCTGGAATAGGATATGTCTGCTGGTCTCCACTGCTCGCTCTGGTCACCAACGGAGTGCGCTCTCACCTCAGCAACAGCATCGTCCGGGTCTCGCATCTGCTCTATCGGGTATCCTCGGACGTCTCGTACAGCATTCCCAGAGTAGTGAGATGAAAGGGAGGGAGGGAGCGGGAGGTTGGTCGGAGATCCGACCTCCCTAGAAGGTGGACTGGAGTGATGGTCAGAAAGCGAAGAAAAAGCCGCAAGAGTCGGCTCACAGTGGGGGGGGATCCATCATCCAAGGGAAAAGGAGAAGAGAAGAGGAAGATTGAAGGGAGGTGAGGGTGGGAAAGCAGATGGATAGAGAAGAAGATGGGGAAGATCGAAGGGATCTGGCAATCACACAAGATGAACAAGCAAACCCTCAATTCACCTACGCACACAAAGCTGCAGACCGAAGGGATCGGTCAATTATCTTGTCGATTTTATTTTAGGTGATCATCCAGTCTATCAGAGCGATTACGTAAGGTAAATAGGTATCCAAATCTTTCTCAACCGACTGTCCCGTACTGAAAGCCGGTAATCAGTCAAGAATAGATCGGAGGCTCTACCCTAATGTGTGGATCACTCTCTCGCTCATCCAAACCAGACAAGGAGGGGGTTACTCTCCCCAAGACAGATTTTCAGTGTAAAGTGTCTTTTAGGTCAAGTATGATTAGCAGTCCCGATTTTATTGTTTTTGTTTTTAGATATTTTTTTCAAATAGAAAACAAACGCCTAATGAATTTTTCGGTTCTCTTGGTTATTAAGTCCAAAACAGGGGGGAGAAGACTAAAAAGCCGATGCACGATAAATCAATGATGCATGCAAAGTAAGGAAGGCGTACCTGACTCCAGCACTCTACATGCAATATGATCCGCGCATAAATGTAAAGACAGGAAATAAACTACCTAAATGATGCAAGCGGAAAACCGAGGCCCTAAACAGCAGTGCTACTCGAAAGAACGGCTAGCCGATCACCAGCCTCCAATCCAAAGGGTCCGGTCTAGACCCACCCCTCCTCTTCTCGGCAGGTCGAGTTCAGGAGTAGTGCTTGACGGGGTGGGCTCGCGGCGCGTAGGCTCGGAGGTGATGAAACGGCTATTTTATTATTATTTTTATTATAGGTCCAATTACCGCACTATAGGAACAGGCAATTATATTAGGGTGTTTGGATCCTATGAGTTACGTCACGATCAAGCAGAAAATCCTACGACTAGGGGCTCGATCAAAAACCGCATAAACACCGGAAAAGGAAGTAAAAAAGATAAGGAAAACCGCGTCAAAACCGCGAAAATCTCCTAAGGGTCCCCCGAGCACACCGGTGCTCGGCGAAACAGACCCGCTAAGTGTTCAAGCACAGTTCAAGTCCAGTCTTTGAGTCCCTGTATTATTACAACAATAAATGAGACCTAATCTAACCTCACCCACTCAACTCTCTCTCTCTCGCTCTCTCCTGCGGCACCGTGCAGAAGGGAGCCGCCTCCGAGTCTCGCGGTTGCGTCGGCTTCTCGAAATCGGTCGCCTCGGTCCTCGGGCCCTCGCAAGAAAGAACAGAGTGGTCAGACCAGATTATTATGAGAAGATATCAGAAAAATATATCTACAAAAATCTATACAAAAAGCCGCGAAAAGAAAAAGCCGCGGAAAAACTCAAAAAGTAACTACTAAGCCGTGCTCCCCGGCAACGGCACCATTCTGATAACAGGTCTGACCACTCGGGTATAAGGTACATAAATAGGGTCGTTGCGACCCAAGCGATCAGGCCATGTATATCAAGAAAAATGAATGAACCACTCGATACAAATAAAATCAATCAAGCACGAAAAGCGGTCTTGCTATGTGATTAACCTGGTATAGCACCCAGGGTCGAACTCAAGGAGCACGGAGTGGCCGAGAGGCCTACGAAGTAGTCAAAATAAAAGGAGAAAATCTTTTTAATGGTTTTAAATTTGTTTTATATTTTTTTGGATTTTTAAGTTTATTAAGAAAATGATAAAAACAACCAAGCACACAATTCAACAATTTATTAAAGGTACTCAAAGTCAAGCAAAAATTCTAACAAAAATGTTTTTATGTGTTTTATATTTTGTAGTGTTTTTGGTGAATTTTTGAGAATTTTCTGATGTTTATTTTATTTTCTAAAAATCAAAAAGTGAAGCAAACAGTGGGTACTGTCCAGCCGAGCCAAAAAGCCCTAGATAAAATATCTAAGGGCCTTAAAATGGCCTGGAGGTAATTTTCCTGTAAAGATGATAAAACAAGGAAAATTTAGGTACCAATTTTATTGTTTTTAGATTTTTAATTTATTAATGAGAATTTTTATGGGTTTTTGAGTGTTTTTAAGTTTTTAGTGATTTTCAAAAATAAAAAGAGGGTACTGTGCACAGGGACTGAAATGCAAATACCCAAAGTTCTAGGGGCCCCGGTGCAATTAACCTAGCAAAACACACGCAGGGACCTAAATGTAACAAAAATAAGTCCCGAGGACTTATTGGTAACACGTACCAAAAGTCCAGGGGGCTTAGTTGCAAATAACCCAAGAGATCTCGCAAGTGCTCAAATACACCACGCGCAGGGGTATAAATGCAAATAAGTAAAAGATTTCATTCATTCAATAACATCCAGAACTACAGGGGTCTCTATTGCAAATAAACCAAAATATCACGTGTCGACGCACGTGTCCACAACTGGTAGGGGTATAAATGCAAATAAACAAAAGCTAAGGGTCCAATATGCAAATTACCCTAAAACTAAACAACTTACTTAAATATTTACAGGACTAGAACAAAATGGGTAAAAGAAAGGGGGCTTAAGAGCAAATTATCCCTTTTATTAACGTCGACGGCCGGATGCGTGACGCGTGGCGATCGGACGACTGAGGACGACGGCGCCTTTGACCTGGCGAACGTTGGCCTGATCGACGTCTGAGGGCGCTCCACGTGGCGATCGGACGGCTCTGGTTCTCTAGAGTCGAAACCCTCGTGTATCAGACGGAGGGGAGGAGGGCACGTGGCGGATCTGACGGATGAGGCTAGCTGGTGCCTCCCTCTCCGCGCGGATGGTCAAGATCGACCCTCGGGACGATCGGACGGTGACACCTCGCCTAGGATGGATGGCTCAGATGATAACTGGGGCGATGAGGACGATCTGACAGTCGGCGAGGATCCTGGAAGAACTGGTCGCCGGCGACTTTCGCCGACCCTCTGTGCACGCGGTGGTCCTCGTCTGATGCTCCTGAGGTGCGGGAAGGCTTCGCCGTGAAGCCCTGCACCCGGTGCTCTGCTCCGATGGAGGCGAGGAGCTCCAGAGAGCTCTGGCGACGTGAAAGAACTGGAGCTGCTGTGCCCAGAAGTTCCGACCTCCAAATGAGGTCGATAGGCCTGGATACCTGCACAGGAAAGAAGCTGGGTCGAGGGCAAACTGCCTCGACCCGTCAGAGCGGGCGAAAGGTGGAAGGTGAGGCGTTATGGAGGCTCTCCGGCGAGCGGCGGAAGGGGGAGAGCCGATACCCTACTCCATGGCGAGCCAGGGGGAGTGAAGGGTTGGAGAAGGTGGAGAGGGGTCTGGCGGAGGTGATAGCGGTGTCGGATGGTCTAGTGGGTGGACGGAGACGGCTGGCGGAGGCGGCGGAGCTACGCTACTGAAAATCGAAAAATCGAAACCTAAGCTAATCTACTGGCTAAAGAAGCTACCTGATGGGCGCATTCGACTGGGCTGGAGCTGATGAAGCTCCCGGTCATTGCCTGCAAGGGGCCGTCGACTCCCCGAGGCTGAGCGCGCTTCGCGGCGGCGCACGGCGGAGTCAACCACAGAATCAGTGACTCCCGGCTTCCCGGGCCTCGCTGCTACTCCAAGGGCCACGGCTGTCACTCAGGGACGCTGGAGGAGGTCACAGGCACCGAGGGGAAGATCAAAGATCGAAGAATTAGGTCGCCGGAGATGACTTTATATATGGTGCTGGGTCCGAGAAGATGGCGATCGGGCGAGTCAGGCGGAGCTCGGATCCAGCAAACCCACCCCGGGCGAGGGTTCTGGATGATCGGGGATGAAACAGAGCCCGGGGTTTGGGTTAATGGAGGTCGGGTCTGACGGGTAGAATTTGGAGAAGACGGGTCGGGCAGGACAGACCCGGCTCTGGTGGTCCTGGGGGGAGAGTTGACCGGGGGTCAACAATCCCCTGTGGACCAATCAGAGACCGCCAAGTATTGAATTTTTATTTAATTATTTTGAGTTAGAAAATGATCGAATTTACAAAAACTTAAAACTTGAAATATTTTTATTTTATTTTTTTCTATTTTTTAGTGATTTTTAATTAATTTTTGGAAATAAAAATAAGCTATATACATAGTATATGCTATATATAGGTATATATACAATATATAGGGTTTTGATTTTTGATTTTTAAATGTTATTTTTATGCAATTTTATTCTTATTTTATATTTTATTTATTTTCATTATAAAATAAGGAATAAAAGGGTGTTTTTATTTTATTTTTGTTATTTATGTACATATGTAAAATAAATATATATGTACATTTATATACATGGTATATGTATAATGTATTTTTGTATTTTTAATTTTTCTATTTTTATTTTGTTTTGATTTTAATTGTTTTTTTTATTTTATTTATTTACAATACATAATATAGACTATTTACAAAAAGTTTGAAAATTAATTTTATTTATTTACACGGTTAAATAAATATGGAAGGGTGGTTTATGTACATGATGAAAGGGATATTTTTGGTCTTTTTGATTTTTAACTTTTTCTTTTGGTTTTTTATATTTTATAAATATATACAAGTATTTACAAGCATATTTTTGGTGAGGAAAATATCTTCATTTATTTACATAAATATTTACACACCTGAGCCCCTATCTCCCTCTACTTTGGCTTTTATGCGGTCAGGCCCATGTTGAGCCCTCCCTTGGGTTAGGTTGCTCAATATTTATTCTGAATATTTCCTTATTTTTCTTTTTAATCTTGATTCTTTTATTTTTGCACAAAAACATGCTAATTATAGGTTTTTAACAATGCATGCTTTTGGTAATTATTCCTATTTACATACATCTACATGCATTTGCAAAGGTTTTTGTAGCTAAAATATAAGAATAAAGAGTGATGAATGGGTATTCATCATTAGCCCTCAAAGAACGTGCTTCAGCTTGTACTTACTCCTATATTGGCTGAAAGTAGGCCAAACTAGTCGTAAGAACTGGGCCAGTCAATAGGAAAATACGGGCACCTAACAGTTCGTTAATCTTTCCAAGATTGTATTTCTCGCCAACTAAAATTGACAAGATAATTCGGTAGAACTCTTACGGCCATCACATGTTGAGTTGGTGAAACTGAGGGTTTGAATTGTGTTTGTATATCGTGAGTTCACTCCGCACATTTACGTGCACCGTAGAACTAGCGCCTCATTGAATACCGTGTTCTAATCGGTTCTTTTGACATCGAAGATGACTGATTGGGGGGATATTTATTCGGACTTTGCGAATCTCTTGTTGAACCCTCCAAGAAGTATGTATTCACAGGTCCATGTGCAACTTGGACCAACCTGGACTCATGACCCTCTTAAGCCCAGGATCACCCACTCTCGGGATGGTTACTCTCAAACCATTCCATTTCTCTCTTCCCACCTCACCGAGGAAGACCTTCGCCTCGGTGAGAATATCTTGATTCATAAATTCTCTTCTAATCAAGAACACCTTGCTGATTCAGACCATAAAGAATATTCAAGGAAAATGCCTCCAAAGAAGAGAGGCAAGGAAGAAGAGAACCATGAAGACCCAATGAGAATGATACTTGCCATATTAGTTGTATCTGAGTAGCAACATGCATTACTGAGAGCTCAGCTAGGACAGTTAAATGTTGGGGTCGAACCACCTATGGATGCGGCATATAATCCCGTACAATACCAAATTCGGAATTACTTGAGTCCGGCAGAACCCACAGTTGATTTTGAGTTGAAGCCGCATTTTCTGAACCTTCTGCCACACTTTGATGGGAATGCTTTTGAGGAGCCATATGCATTCCTAAGGGACTTTGAGCTCATCTGTGCTAACCTCAAACATAATAATGTTAGCCAGGATTATATTAGGCTCAAAGCCCTTCCATTTACCTTGGGTGGAAAAGTCGATTACTGGGTGAAGAATCTTGGAATCACCGTCACCACTTATGTCCAGTTCAAGGACTTGTTTCTGAAGAAGTTCTACACATTGAGTAGAACTAACATGATGAGGACGTGTATTACGAGTTTTTCCCAATTACTCCATGAAGCCTTTTGTGATGCTTGGGAAAGATTCAAGGATATCCTGCAGAAGTGTCCCTGTCATGGACTAGATGATAACATCTTGGTCCAATCATTCTTCACTGATCTCAACCTTGAGATGTAGGGTTTAGTGAGCGTTGCATGTGGAGGCAGCTATACATCATGAGGAGCGGATACCGTCTGGAGGGTATTCGAGCAGATGGCTGAAAATAGCCGCTCACAGATGGCCAGCATGGACTATACACCATCCCCCGGTTCACTTTCATCTGGAGGGGGAAAATCAGTTGCAGTCGATCTCTCTCGGGACGTGATCCCTAGAATGGGACTCCTTGCAGACAAGCTTCCTGTAGTCGAGAGGATTGACAAGAGAATTGATGAATTGGACTGGAGCGTCTCCAAGATTCCAAAACAAATGGAGGAGTTGACTGATAGGGTGTCTAAGATAAAGATACCTGCCGCGACTGCACCCTCTGTTCCCGTATACCGAGTTCACCATGTTCAGGAGTAGTTGGTGTCAGGGCAACCCTAACTATGGGAGCAGGACCAATCCTACACTCATTCTTTCCAGCAGCCACCTCCATTAGCAGAGACAGTTCAGGAGGAGCCTCCACCGGTTTGGGAGGTGAATGGAGTATGGTATACTCAGGACCCTGTCAGGCAGGGAAGTACGGGAGACCGACAGACTACCACCGTCCCCCGACCTTTCACAACACCGCATTCACCTCTGCACCACCTCCTTCACAGCAGAGCCCTGAATTCCAGCCACCCCAGTAGCAGAGGCAACAATACCAGCAGTATGGTCGACAGGGCCATTACCAGACGAGCCAGCAAGGAACGCAACCCCATCAACAACAGCAGAGGCAGTACACTGGCCAGCAGGGCCAGCCTTCCCGTTCTTCTTCCCAATCTTATCCACTTCCTTCTTCGTCTAGTCTCGTGGATATTCAGCAGCAGATACTCGACGAGCTACGTTCCTATAAGAACGAGATTCATGACGTATGGGTGGATGTCAACCACCTGTCCAGATGGCGAGACGAGCAGACTGCACCCTCTACCTCTATCCCAGCCCAAGTTCAGGCTAATCCCAATAGCCTGAACCGATGTAGTTCTCTACAGCACTTTGGTCAGGTATACTATTCAGCATCTTCTAGATCTTAACATGAGATTCTTTCGTGTGATGAGGCTAACCACATGTCACTCTGGAGCGGAAGGACTGTGATCGTGCCTGACCGGGCGAGGGACATGAGGAGGGCATCTATGGAGCTCTACCTGAGGAGTCTTTAGAGGACAAGGAGGAGAGGCATTATATTCCGAAGCCCCATTAGCAACATTTGAGGATACCTACTCAGGGAGCCGAGAGGAGGAGGAGAGAACGTATGCAGCATCGGCAGCATGGATACACTTCTGATTCTATGGAGGACCTTGCATCTCCGGTTGTAGCGGATATCACTCCAGCTTCTATTCCACAACCTTTAATAGATAGTTTTGATTTCGATCCCATGTTGCATCAAAAAGATTCATGTATAAAGAACTCTATTTCCGTTAATGCAAAGAATGATCTTTCAGTTCATGATTTAGACTCTTCATCTTCTGTTTTCCTAGCTTCAATCCCTTTCCCCGTGCTCTTACGGCAGGAAAGGGCATCAAAAAGATTCAGAAAGATGACCCAGATATGGCATGGTTTTGTAAAGAGAACATCACTGTAAAGGTGCCATTTGATGAATATGTGGTTAACCATCCTACATTCCAAAAATACCTCAAGGTGAGATGCACACCTATAAGGATTAGCAGGAAGAAAGATAACCGAAAAAAGATACATGTCTTATCAGTAGCCACAACCTATTGTCTCAAGAATCAGACTTTGCCAAGGAAAAAGAGAGACATGGGTGCTCACTACGTGGAGAGTCGTATTGACGACATTTCATTTGCACGCACACTCTTGGATAACGGTTCTTCGATTAACTTACTTCCCTTTGCACAATATCAAAAATTGGAGTTGGGACCACTTCACAAATCTAGAGCTTTACTCCAATTCCTTGATCGTTCAGTGAAGAGACCTAAGGGAGATGTGAAGAATGTAGTTATCTCGATTGAGGGGCAGAACTATCAGGTTGACTTCACAGTCTTAGACATGGAGACCCCCAATCATTGGAGAGAATCTCAGATCATTCTCGGGCGGCCATTTCTTAGGACCGCAGGTGCAGCTTTCGATCATGGTACGGGAATGATGAAGTTTCGTTCTCGAGGCAGAGAAATGAACCTAGAGATGAAGCAAACCAAGTGTCAGCGACCTGATTCAGAGAGTAGCACAGAGTACTCATCTTCAGAGGCAGATTGTAGAATGATTAGCACCGTTGGGATTTGGGGACAGATTCCTTCAGGACAGAGCAAGACCCTTTCATCTGGAGAGGACATAGTGCATGATGCAGTTTTCCAGGTGTTGTCTGATCTTGTTAGAGATGAATCTACCTATTCCTATGATGACGTAGAGATTCATCTGGATTTGTCAGTCCCATCCTCTTCGAAACAATCATGGGACATAGATGACGAGTCGGACGTGGTTTTTGCCGATTGTTTGGATATTTTTGACGATCCGACTCCCGATACTTTTGATTTGGTGGAGAGTCCTATACAGTTGAGCCTACCTTCATGCAGCACGGAATCAGATTCAGATTTAGTTCAGCTAGATTTGCTTGATGATACCACATTGACATAACTGAAATCACTGCTTTCTACACTCAAGTATGCCTTTCTTGCGGGACCCAAAGAAAGATATCATGCCATCATTAGCTTAGACTTGACTTTAGAATAGGAGTCTAGGTCGTTAGAAGTCTTAGAGAGGAACCGCAAAGCAATAGGCTGGACAGTGTCGGATCTCGTGGGGATCAACCTCGCTCTCTGCTCGCACCACATTTTTACTGAGGATAATGTGAGACCTTCCCATGAGTTCCAAAGGAGACTTAACCCCAATATATGGGAAGTGGTGAAGAAAGAGATTGAGAAATGGTGCAAAGCAGGGTTTATATACCCTATTTCTGACTCCAAGTGGGTGGCCACGCTTCATGTTGTCCCGCAGAAGTCGGAATTCAGAGGTCACCAACGAGGGAGGGGTAGGGATCGTGACACGAGTACCTACGTCGTGGTGTGTCAGCGTTGACTACAGGCGTTTGAATGCTGCGACCAAGAAAGATCACTTTCCCTTGCCTTTTATTGATCAGATCTTGGAGAGACTCGCAGAGAAAGAATTCTTCTGTTTTCTTGATGGGTACTCAGGCTACTATCAGGTGGCCATAGCCCCTAAGGACCAGGAAAAGACCACATTCACATGTCCATTCGATACTTATGCTTTCAGGTGCATGTCATTCGGGCTTTGCAATGCCCCGGACACATTTCAGCGATGCATGATAGCCATATTTGCCGATATGGTGGGAGATTTCCTGGAAGTGTTCATGGATGACTTCTCGGTCCATGGTAACTCTTTTGATACATGTTTAGAGCACTTGGACCGAGTCCTCACAAGGTGTAGAGAGGTAAATCTGGTACTCTCTTAGGAGAAGAGTCACTTTATGGTGACGGAGGGTATCGTGTTGGGGTATATGATCTCCAAAAGGGGAATGGAGGTTGACCCTGCCAAGGTGGAGGTGATCCAGAAACTCGATCCACCTACCAACGTTAAGTCAGTGCGGTCATTCTTAGGGCATGTTGGATTCTATAGAAGATTCATTCAGGATTTTTCAAAGATCGCTCGCTCACTGACTGAGCTCTTAGGGAAAGACACAGAGTTTGTTGTAGAGCACAGGTGTCTAGAGGCCTTTGAGCTCTTGAAGAGGAAGATTTGTGTCTCTCCTATCCTAAAAGCTCCTGACTGGTCTCTTCCCTTTGAGATCATGACTGACGCTTCAGATTTCGCTATAGGAGCAGTGTTAGGACAACGGTGAAAAGGGATTCCGTTTGCGATCCATTATGCGAGCAAAGTATTAGATCCTACACAGAAAAATTATACAGTGACTGAAAAGGAAATGATCGTGGTAGTATGGACCCTCGAGAAGTTCAGATCATATATTTTGGGCTCTAAGGTGACAATTTACACAGATCACACAGCCATTCGATACTTAATGGAAAAGAAGGACGCGAAGGCGCGTCTTCTTAGGTGGATTTTACTCCTCCAAGAATTTGATTTGGAGATAAAAGATAAACCTGGAGTGAAGAATGTTGTGGCTGATCACCTTTCTCATATTGAACTTAAAAATTCTCCTGATTATGACCGGATTAGAGAGACCTTCTCAGATGAGTCAATTTGTGTTATTGACTCACTCCCGTGGTATGCCAACATGGTGAACTATCTTGTCTCCAAGCAGGTTCCCAATGGTTGGACTAGGAGCAGCGTTGATCGACTGAAGTCGGATTCGAGGAGATACCACTGGGACGATCCTTTCCTTTTCTTCGAAGGACCGGATTGTGTTTGGAGAAGGTGTATTCCTCAGGAGGAATACCAGAGTGTCCTCACATATTGTAATTCACTTGAGGCTGGAGGACACCATTCGGGAAAGAGAACCGCTCACAAAGTACTTCAATGTGGATTATATTGGCCGACCTTGTTTAGATATGCTATTGATTTTGTACGGTCGTGCCCGATCTGTCAAAGGATGGGAGGGACAGTTGGACAGAGAGATGAGATGCCCATGCAACCGATGATTATTTGTGATGTTTTTGATGCATGGGGTATTGATTTTATGGGTCCCTTTCCCAACAGCCAAGGACATGAGTACATATTATTAGCGTTTGAATATTTATCCAGGTGGGTGGAGGTTATCCCAACCCAAACCGCAGACAGCAAGACTGTCTGTAAGTTTGTGAGAGACCATATCATTGCTAGGTTTGCGATGCCAAAAGTTTTGATATCTGATGGGGGTAGCTATTTTGTGAACCGAGATATGAGATCTTTAGCTAAGGACTATGGATTTTAGCATAGAGTTACTAGTCCTTACCAACCAAAGTCCAACGACATGGCAGAGGTTTCGAACAGAGAGGTGAAGAGTATTTTGCAGAAATTAGTTCGTCTCGATAGGAAGAACTGGTCTCAGCTCTTGGACCAAGTTCTGTGGGCCTATAGGACAGCCTACAAGACACCATTGGGTACTTCACCACTTATAATGATCTATGGCAAGCCATGCCATTTGCCCGCAGAATTGATTCATAAATCCGAATGGGCAATTAAGAAGATTAATTGGAGTTGTCACTTAGGGAAGCTTTGTCGAGACTTGAACTTGAATGAGCTCGTGGACATTCGAAACAGGGCATATGACAACAGTTTGATTTATAAGGACAAAGTAAAAAGATGGCACGATCAGCTCATTAGGTGCAAAGACTTTATCCCTGGACAAAATATATGGTTGTTAATGCCAGGTTGAAGATATTCCATGGGAAGCTCAAATCTAAATGGATGAATCCCTTTGTTGTTAAGAAAGTGCACGAGAATGGAAGTGTAGAGATAGCTGATCTCACAGATGGTGCACAATCTCATGTGGTGAATGGACAACTGTTGAAGCATTTTGTTGATTCGAGAGAGCAGTTAGTCCAAGTCGAGGTCATCAACTTCATGTAGAGTGAGCACAAAGCAGATACATCATATCACTCGTCATGAACATGCAGCATCAAGATTCGGCATCTTAGAAGATTCATTGCTCTCCCTTCTTTGTATATTCTCTAGATCACATCGGTTCTCACACTTACTCTTGTCCTGAACTTAGGCTGACCAGAGCCTAAGTATGGGGGAACCGATGCCCTCCATGTGTATATACTCGTCCATTTCTCCTCTTGACCTCGTCCTCCCCATTTTTGTTCTTCTTCTACATTTAGGCTGATTAGAGCCTAAGTATAGGGGGGCGGATCGACGTCTATTTTTTTTAGTCATCCTACGCTTAGCACGAGCTATTTCTTTTTTCTCGCTTCTATGCTCTGAGGACATAGCACCTGCTAAGTATATGGGGCGTGTATATATTACATATATACTTTACCCATAGCTCGTACTTTCACATATTTTTGTATATATTATAGAATAATTATGGGGTGGGTAAAAAAACTTTTCGAAAAAAACAAAAATCTCTTAAAAAAATATTTCAAAAAAATCCCTTACTTGCTTTAAAAAAAAGCTTTTTCAAAAAAAAGTCCTTTCTTATTTACTTATCTTTTTCAAAAAAACACTTTAAAAAAAGCAAATCTTTTTCAAAAAAAACTTTCTTCTTTTCCTTTATTTTTTTAAAAAAATCTTTTTCTAAAAAAATCACAAAAAACTAACTAATAAGTTGGTTTAATCCCTGACACAATTCACTTTCACACAAGACTAGTTATGTTCAAGAACACTTGGTTTATGAGGTCTTGAGATTTTGAGTCATTAAAGTCTTGACTTAATTATTCACATTTCCCTAGTTTGAAAGATTTATGTGATATATTGCATGCTTAGTCTCTATCTTAAGAATATGATCAACACCTCACATGCATGACTGCAGTTATGATGAGATGAGTTGAAATTTCACTTGAGGAACTGGGATGAGGGATTTGAGTTTGGACTTGATTTGATGATGCTCGAGGATGGGATAAAATCAATGAAGGCTTCATGAAACATGAGTGTCAGCATCTTTAGCCAGTATGAGAACATGGTTCTTGTACTATCTCTTGACATTTACCTATGTGCCAAGGTGTGATAAAATAAAAAAATTGTTGATCAATGTGCGTCAACTCTTGGTAAAAGCAGTGGAGCTAGCCAAAATACTACAAAGCAATGAAATGTTAAAGAAAAGCTCTCATTCCACAAAGTCAATTATCAAAAGAGCTTCCACCAAAGGCGAGCGCTCCAAACCATTTCAAAGTGTCCACTTGGACCACCGCTATTAGGAACAGGAGTCGGGCTTGCACCAAAAAAGGGCTCTGCATCGTAAATGCTACAAGTCTGGGTGTAGAAGGTACGATAGGTACTCAAAAAAGGCACACCTCGGTGTACTCCCAGGAAAACAAGTGCAGACGGCTCCAACTTCTCTTGACGGACGCACTGATCAACACCAAAAATATGCGTTGCGTAATAAGGAACTTGAGAGGATCCTAGTTCCAATGAGAGGGAGAGAATAAATGACACAATCCTATGCCCTCCATTAACTGGCCTTCCATCTACACTTTCAACTCTGACAACTAAAGAGACGGTGGATTGGATGCAAGAAATGGTTTATTCCCTACTGTTGAGGATCGGGACCTTAGGAGAGTCTCTTGGACTGGAACCTTGGGTGACATTGTGACTCTACTCTTGTAACTGCGGTCAACACTTAAAGTCATATCCCTACTATATATGTATACAAAGAGAGTCCGATGATTAGGGAAATTGGATACCTTTTTACTAGAGCTTGGTTCACCTTAGAATTTTAGGATCTCTAAAACCGAGAGTTCTTGAACAGATCAAGTCTTGTATTCACATGCACAATCAGGGATTAATTCAACTTATTCATTCCTTATTTGCTCGAAGACTAGCAAAGTTTAAGTATAGGGGGGTGATGAATCCACGATTCATCATCTCAATATCTTGATCTTAGCAAAATCCTCGAGTAAAATCCCAGAAAAATGTCCATAAAATCAATAAATTAAAAATAACTCTTGTAAATAAAACACACTAGTTATTGTATATTAGATTGTATAAAAATAAATTAACAATAAAAAGTCGCAAAATCAATGGAGTTCTCACATGTAAATAGTCCAAAACTTCATGTATTTTTAATAATTTCATTTCAACTTCTTTTTGGCTAATTCTTTCTCCAACTTGTTCATAACAATGTATATAAAAACACAAAAAAATATAAAATAAACTTTACTCAAATAAATGCTCCTAGATCTCAAAGGTAAAAAGTTGTAAAGACCAACTTCCAAGCCAAATTCCTACTCCGTATAAACTCTAAATTCACCAACTCACTTTTAAAGTTCAAGTTAGAAAATTATCTATCCAATGGAAGTGATTTCATTAAAATCAGAGCTCATTTGCAAAAGTTGGATTTTGGGACCAAGATGTACATTGTATATTATGTATATATTCATTCTTTCTTCATTTTTTATTTTATCTTTTCTAATTACTAAAAATACAAAAAAATCATGATTGTGTTGTATTTTGATTGTAGTATTTTATTTTTTTCTGTTGTAAATATCTTTTATTAAAAAGATAAAAAAATACATATTAGAAAAGCAAACAAAAAAATGTACATGTTGTATGTATTCCCTTGTAAATTCTCCACTATTTTTTCCTTCCTTAAATATTTTGTTGTATTAAAAGTAGCCTACTTTATTTCATTTTATTTATTTATTTATTCTACATTCTCTACAATAACCACCATTCAACTCATTATACCACCAACCTCCATTCAACCCCATCATTTTTTTAACCTCCCATTCAACTCTATTAATAAAAATAATCTCCCACCATTTTAATAACCTCTCATTTCATCCTCTTTATATACATCCCATCCTCCTCAATTTGCACTTGATCCATCTTTATGTGAGGAGAGCCTAGTTCCCAGAGTTGAATTGGTGACAGCGACGCAACCGCGATCGAGCGACGACAGCCCTATGTCCGGTGAGATCCGTTGGTTTTTTGGCCAACATCGCAGCCGCCCTCGCACGCTGCTCGAGCTCATCGCTCGCCGGCGATTCGAGCGAAGACCGTGCTCTTGTGAGCACATCGTAGGCAGTCCGCTTCCATTGTAGGTAATTTGTTATTTCATTATTTACATCATTTTTATTTTCGCATTTTTTAGCACTTCATATCACCATCCACCCTCCATTTGTTCTACATAATTATCTTTACCTCTTTCATCATAATTTTTTTCCCCACATCATTTGCATTTGTTATTTAAAAAATTTAAAAAAAATAAAATATAAAACAACAAAAAAATATATAGCAGTAAAAAATCAAAAACCAAAACTCAAAAACAAAAAAAAGAAAACGCAGCAGAGGTGGCCAGCCCTCCCAACAGCCGCCGGCCACCCCCACTGCCCATGGTCATCTCCACCGCCGTCGTGGCCACGTGCGCCGTCGCCGCCGTCACGGGCCGCCCCGCCCACCGCCACTTCAGCGCGCCACCACCCAGCGCAGGCCCCCCTCTCCTCCGCACGAGCTCCGCCATCACCGCCACCAGCAGCGGGCTCGCTCCCCCTGCCCCGCGGCCACCTGCCTCGCAGCAGCTGAGCGTCGCACGCGCACCTCTGCGCGTCAACCGGCCTCCGCCTCCGCTGACATTTCCCCCGGTACCGCGCCACCGCCGACTATAGGGTTCACCCCGTGCTTGTCATCCTTCACAAGGAAGAAGAAGGTCCCTTTCTTCTATTATTTTGTGTACAAATTGCATATATTTCTTGTTAAGCTTTTGTAATTATAATTTAGTCCCTGTGCATATTTTCTTTTGTAATTTTAGTTTTTGTATTTGCACCGACACCCCTGTGTTCATATTTTAATTTGGCTTCAACTTTGTGTCATTTTATTCAAGAAAAAATGTCATTGTGTTGAGCAACGTATTGTCTACCATCTAAAAATTTATTTGTATTTTTGTGAGATATTGTGAATTAACTAAAATTGGTTGATTGAAAATCTTCATATTTTACCCACATTGAGCTCTTAAATTTATATCTCACACATAGTTGCTTTAAAAATTCCACAAAAATTAGATATGATATCTTGATAAGTGATTGAGAGACTATCCAAAATTCATCCAGAAATGGAGTTGTCTTGTGCCTGAAATAAATTGTTGAGTGATTTTAGTATTTGATTTAATTAATTCCACGTACATCATTTTTACGAAATTTTAAGTCTCCTGGATGTCCTATGAAAATACCTATATGTGATAATTTTCTCTTTGACTAATTTGAATATTATATTTATTAGGAATTAATTACTCAATGTCACTCTGTTTTCACAAAAAATACATAAAAAATTCATACTTTGTCAAAAAATCCAAAAATATTATTGTAGATTCATTGCATCATGTTTTCATTGCAGTACAATTTTCATAGTTTTTGCTTACTGTTTGTTCGAAAAATTGCGAAAAAAACCCATAAAAAGTGTGCATTTTTACTTATTGCATTTTAAGCCATACAATTCCAAAAAAAGTGTCTTACATTCATCACTGGATTAACATTCTAGGAAAAATATAACTTGGCTAAATTGGACTTATTTTCTATTCAAAATTAATTTTGGCTAAGTTGTATGCTTTATTAGTATTAATTCATCCGCATATCACATTTCGCATTTCTTTTGCATAAAAAAATAAAAAAATACCGTGTGGAAACCTAGAACTAAATTTTCAAATTAACCCAAAGTTGTTCCTTTGCCTCCCTGTGTTCGACCCCGTACTTGCCCGGGATATAAATTAAGCCGAGACACTCTTCACGGAGATCTTCTCTCAGTTCTGACTGAATCACTAAGTACATGTACTACAACGTGTCTAAATTAAATATCGTATTTAGCGACACGTCAGCAACTATAGGACAAAATAAGGGAAAATGATAAAAAATCAATAAAATGTTAAATAAATTAGGTTGAAAATCAAAAATGATTTTAAATAATTAAATAATGTAAATGAAAAATGTCAAGAACTAAATATAGTTAATTTAGGTGATTTTTAATATAATAAATGAGGTATATACATGTGTAAAAATAATTAAAGTGTGTTATATACAAATATATAATCCAATGTATAGAGAAGTGTGATTCTTAATTAATTATTTTTACAAATATAAATATAAATTAATCATTTTTTAATTTACAATATTTTACAAGGATTAGTGATATTTTTATTGTGTATTTTAAGAGGTGATTTCTTGGGTTAAATACATAGAGGTATTTACGACATATACATAATATACATATACAATATAACATGAGTTTATTTTTGTTGAATCTGATGTTGTGATTTTTATTTGTATTTTATATGTAAAATACAATATTTACAATTAATTAAAAATACAATATGTACAACTTTGTACACGGAAATAAGTAAGTAAATAATATACATAATATACATAGATATAATATACATTAGCACCCCAAATAGCCACATTTCACTCCTTACCTCTGATTTTTATGAAACCATTTCCATTTAAAGGCTATTTAATTTGGAGTACAATAAAAGTGAGTTTAATTCAGTTTTATTTTTGGTGTGAAAGATATTGATCTGACAAGCTGAGCTTTGCAATATTTTCATAGTGTTGTTATTTACAAAATGTACACTAATTATTTTTACGATTATTTTATTATTTACAAGTATTTTTATATATAATTTTCAAGAAAAAATCATTTTTATTTGAGGTTAATCTGTGTATAAATAAATTAGTATAAAGAATGTGTATTATCTACAGTAGTGTACATATGATGAATATATACACGTGATTGTTGATTTTCAGAAATTTTTGTATTTTAGGCATTATCTCCCCCTACTTTATTCCTTGCCAATTAAGTCAAGTCAACCTACTTTCGAGGTCTGAGTCAGCTTATATCTAGTACATATATACAATCTTTAATTTTCTTTATTTTTCCTTTATTTTCTTTATTTATTTATTTTAGTTTAAAATAATGATAAATATATAATATTTACACAAGAATGAGAGTTAGTAAAAGAATAGGTTTGTTGATATTTGAAAGTGTTCTATAAGGGATTTTAAGCTAAAATAAATGAATAAAAATGATGATGCAGATTCATCAAGGACCTGCATCAAGAGGTCGATCAGAGATCGGCCAAAAGAGAAAGGATTGTCATCTCCTACTCATGCTGAAGATCATATCTTAACAATCATTTGTCGGTGCTTGATGAGTCCTCAATCTAAATCTTTAGATATTCATCCAAACACCAACCTCTATAATTCAACAATTGAATCAACAATTGTATGATCATCAAGATGACCATGGTAGACAACCTTAATTAAACTAAGGGACCTTATAGTGCATTCACTCATTTAATCTTAGACATGGAGTGAAAATAAACCAGTAACTTTTATTGATATATCAAACATTAAAATAACATTTATTGTAAGAATGGTTCACCTCGGTCTCACATTGCTTAACAATCTCCCACTAGCCCTCCGAACCATTCAGGTACAATCCTTAAA
This sequence comes from Ottelia alismoides, assembly GCA_037367405.1. Lineage (NCBI taxonomy): Eukaryota > Viridiplantae > Streptophyta > Magnoliopsida > Alismatales > Hydrocharitaceae > Ottelia > Ottelia alismoides. Next base: position 516,803 of record JAZKJV010009451.1, on the reverse strand, counting down.
CCCATGCTCATTACATGAAAATCTTCCACGTTAAAGGTTTGGTTAGTGGATCAACAACGTTATTGGTAGGGCTGTTAATTGAACTGAATCATTCGAATTCGATTAGGATTCGTTTGATAAAAATTCAAAAAAAATTCGATTCGAAATCAAATGAATTGAATTTGAAGTTCAATTGTGGATTCGATTCCTAAATGAATCGAATTTGAATTAACCTGAATTCGTTCGATAAATTCGATTCGATTCAGTATTTATATACATACGTACATATATGTATATATGTGTCCATGTATATATATAGTACATACATATACATGCATATAATATATACATATTTACATACATACATGTAACAACCACTCTTGGTTGATTATGATCATTTCTAAATATTCTTGTATAAGGAATTATGGCATAATTACATCAAAAGGATGACATTTGTAAGTAAATTGATACAAAAAAGAGTATATGAATATGTATTAAAAAAAGTTACTACATTTAGTTTACATTGAAATATTTAGCATTTGCATTATATCACTAAGCATAACATTTGCAAGCAACTAAAGATACTCTCAAACCAACTTACTACATTGATTAGGTGGTTAGTTTTAAACTTCTAATCATATATAGGATCCACTGATATGATTTATCATGCGAAGAAATCACATCTATGATTTCCATACTCCTACGCTACACCGATATGACTTATGAATGCATGATGTGTATATGCAACATTAGCCCCCCCTAATGAGATCCAATCTCATTCCTTTCCTCTTTATAACAAAGTTCAAGTGGTTTGACTGCAAAATATATTATGAATTAGAGATGTGTGTCCATGCAATGGTAATAAAAAATAATTAAGTTTATGCCTTTGCTTTTTATTACTTTGTATAAGTACAATAATCAATCTTAGAATGCTATTCAAAAATTTAAAGACATTCAGAGGATACAAAGAACTCTAAGCCATATGCAATTTTATATGCATATAGGTATGTATAATCCTATTATTTAAAGATTGATTATTGAATATAAAAAATAGTGAAAATATCTGTTATAAAATCTAATAGGAAAAATTAAATGTCTAATATTTTTATTCTAAATCCTCATCCACACATTTATTTTCATGTTCCCACATTCCTTACATTGTCTTTTCCACTCCCCCTTTCATTATCTACCAAAGATCCTAAAAATCCATGGCAGATTATGGTGACCTTTCTCCTAGCATGTGAAAATGATGACTTTGCTACTTTGAATTTCTCATTAACATTTATTGTGATTCAAAATTTTTCTAGATATATGTCCTTTACTTTTTTGTTGTTTTGATTTTCCTTGCATGGCAATCGATGATGAGTATCATTATCAAGGTGAAATTTATCATGACATGAGTAATATGCAAGTTCTTGTCATCATAATGTAAGTTGTTCCTTTGTACATCAAAAATTCATATATTTCATTTTCATGGCATAATTTTTTGATATTGAAGATACTCATGCTCAATGAAGAAGTTTTATCTTTCTACGTTATTTTTTTTATGATTCCCATTATTTCAAATAATATTATTAATTTGTATCAACTTTCTATATAAAGCTTGATCTTATCTTGCTTTAACATACAATGGTAATTATATTATCCATCTTTTTCGTCTATCTCTTTGATAGGCTCATATCATTATATTGTATGCATACATTCCTTCAGCATGGAAAAAATTATATTAGATTGTAAAAAATACATAATAACTGTAAAAATTAGGTACTTTTATCCAATGTATTGTATTGGTTTGAAAGCGTCTATCAGAATGCTGAGCCCACTTCGCGGCAGAGCACGGTGGAATGTACGTCGGACCTGAGGCTTCCGACGCTCAAATCCTCACGGCAACACTCTATAATGCAAGCTGTCACTCATACGAAGAGAAGGAGGTCATCAGAGACGAGGGGGGCGACCAAAGATGATGAAGAAGGTGCGACTCCTCAAGATTATATACTTTGCAGGGTCCGCGAAAGGTGGAGCTTGGGCGCGTGGATCAAGGAACAGATCCCTAAAGGAAGCGGCGGGCGAGAATCATGGATCATTCCTCAGTAATCGGAGCGTGAATCGAGATGGAATGGTGATCGGATTGGTGAGGGAGAAATGGAAGAAAATAGGGTTGAAACCAGATATGCGGAGGAGGTGATCCAAGGGGGCAGTTGACCAAGGTCAACGTTCCCCAGTGGACCAATCAGAAATTAATAGGGTCAAAAATGTTTGTAAAATAATTTAAAAATAGAAAATGATTTTATTTTAAAATATTTTCAAAATGAAAAATGTTTAATATTTTTCAAAATAATTTTCAAGGATTTTTATTTTTTTTGGAAAAATAAATTATGGTATGTACATTTTATTACATTATGTACATGTATATAATATTTATTTATTTTAATTTTTATTTCGTTTATTTTGGTACAAATACCTCAATTTTATATTTTATTTATTTAAAATATAAAAATTTTGAGTATAAAATGATTTTTATATTATTTTTATTGTTTATTTACAAGTGTTAAACAAATAGGCATATGTTACATATATACATGTAATATGTACAAGGTGAGAGAGAAATTATTTTTATTTTTATTTTATTTTTCTAATTTTTATTTTATTTTTTAAATATATACAAGGTAGTATAAACACATTTTTATTTTGATTTTTGTGAAAATAATATATATATATATACATAGAAGGAATATGTACAAGGTTGAGTGGCCCTATCTCTCTCTACTTATTTTTTTGGTGATCGGGCCCATGTTGGGCCCTCTCTTGGGATTAGGTCACTCAATATTTATTATAAATATTTCACTATTTTTCTTTTATTCTTTATTCTTTTATTTTTGCACAAATTCATGCTAATTATTAGTATTTAACAAATGCATGCTTATTGATAACTTATTGTATTTACAACTATGTACATGGTGTTTTGCCAAAATATCTAGCTAAAATAAAAGAATAAAGAGTGATGAATGGGGATTCATCAGGCTCATATAATTATATTGTATGCATACATTCCTTCATCATGGACAAAATTATATTAGATTGTAAAAAATACATAATAATTGTAAAAATTAGGTACTTTTATCCAATGTATTGTATTGGTTTGATATTTCCTTGATTTTATAGTTTTTCAACTAATCTTAGTAATATATTTTCAAAATTAGAATTTTACAATAAAACATTGATATTATATTATTACTCATATAATATTGCTTATATAAACTCTAAAACATCAATTAACCATTCAAATTCGAAATAAAATGAATCGAAATTAAATATCCGAAATTCAGAATGAATTGAATCTGAATTTAAGTTAGTAAATTCGTTTGAAATTCGATTCGAGTTTGAATTCGAAAATTTTGTAATGAATTGAATCAGAATCCTCGTGGGTTCGAAAGTATTTGATTCGATTAGCATCCCTAGTTATCGGTAAAGGCCACCTTGGTGATGACAATGTCACCGCTCTTTTGAATTTAATGAATGATGTGGTATTTCCTTTTCATGTGCTTTCTCTTTTGACGTCACCTGGGTTTATTCGCCTGAGTTATGTCTCCAGTGTTATCATAGAGTAGCAGTATGGGAGTGCCATAGGAAACTATGCCAAGCTCCAAGATGAACTTGCACAACCAAACCTCCTCCTTTGTAGCATCCAATGTGGTAATGAATCCAACTTCTGTTCTTGAATCGTTAGTAGTGTCATGCTTTTTGCTTTTCCATCTCACAGCACCATCGTTCAATAGGAATAGAAATCCTGATGTCAACTTTTAATCATCAATATAAGACTGGAATCAGAATATGTGTATCCCAAGACTTGAAGATCACCATCTCCATAGACCAAGATGCAATCTTGCATACATCTTAGATACTTGAAGACATTCTTCATTGGATTCTAGTGTTGTTCTCCATTGCAGGATTGATAACTACTTACCACTCCCACTGCATGGTATATATCTGGCCTTGTGTACATCATGGCATACATTGGTCTTCCTACAGCTTATACATAGGGTCATCCAACCATAGCTTTCTTTTCCTCAACACTCTGAGGAACCATTCTTTTAGACAAGTGGATACCATGTCTTAAGGGAAGGAAGCCTTTCTTGGAATTCTCCATATAGAAGCGTGAAGGATATGGGAAGATCCTTAAGCGTATCATGGAAGCATGAGGATCACATCCTATGCGATTGAGAGCGACTAGTCATAAAGTTGCTTGGGGCAGCAGAATTTAAAATTTTTAAAAGATGAAACCACATGATCCAAGAACAGTTCTCAGATCATTTCATCTAAAACACAAACAAGTACTAGGTTTACTTCTTAAAGCATGTTGCGGTTGAGTCTCTAAACGAATAGACCTCCTGTCTCAAGTCCGATTCGATGGAGGAGATGCTTGCGAGCGTATTGATGAAACGGGTGCTTCTCACAATCCATATTGATTATCCAAGCTGTGAATCTCCTGATCTCATCGTATGAGATCCGATATCTTCTTTACGAGCGAGGCACACCAAAGGAGACGGAGATCCATGAGCAAATAATCCAGCAACATAACGATGATGTTGCGACGATGACGACTCTATCTAGGGCTCCATGGTGGACGGTCGCAATGAGAGAGAGAGAGACTTGGCATGTAGAGAATGAGAGAGAGAGCATGTGTTATTCTCTTGTTGTAACTTGAAGAGCAAGGGGTGCCTCTTCTTATATAGTATTTTGGGAGTCCATGGATCTCAATACATGGACTACACAAGATCAATGGATGAGATTGATATGTGCTTCTTTCAATGGCCAAGATTTTTGTAAAAACACAATAATTATTAATTTAATTTAGATTATGTATATTGAAAAATAAAGATAAATTAGTAACAAATTAAATCAATCAAACATGGCGATTATGGAATGGAGATTGCCTCCTTCCATTAGAGAGGAGTGGACGTCCACCCTTTCCTAATGGGAGTTGGTAGCCATCCACTCTCCCAACTAGGAAGGAAGCAATCTCATGTAATATCATGAGATTACATTATTCTATGGAAATCTCCAATATTTACAACAGCACTTGTTGTAAATTATTTTAAAAAATAATTCACAATTATTTTATGAATATTGCAATCTTTCTCGGAAAATTGTGAATCACATTCACAACCAAAAATAAAATTTAAATTACATTTTCAATTAATTGTCCAAATTTATAAATAGCTCTCTTATATATTATAAATCACATTTATAGTACATATGATTAATATGGATAGTGCTATCTACATTATTCATGTCCATGATAATTAAATCACATTTAATCATCTTGAATCTCCATTCTCATGTGCCCAAATAATATGAATCATATTCACATTATTCACATCTTTAATAATTAAATCATATTTTATTATCTTAGATAACTCTCTTTATAAAATGAATCAAATACATATTATTCATGATAACTAAATCATATTTAATTATCAATTTCTCAATGCTCGGTACAAATATCAACAGTGAAATTATCCTTGAACTCTTTCAAGGATAATGCACTTTCTTTGCGAATACTTGGAGTTAAGTATAGGGCGATTATATTTTTTCACATATAGTGACTTGGATATTGAGCTCACATCTCAAATCCAGATCTTGCGGACCTCTCATAGATGCTTGATTAAATCAAAAAAGCAAATCTAATCTTCTCATTGCATCCGAATAACATTCAGATCAATGTCTAACATTTGGACCAAGATCAGATCAGTTCTCTACTGAGAGGAGTCACTAAAACTCATACCTGGGGGGATATCAAATTTTCATTGACATACTTCAAGAGGTAACCCCGATCTTATCTCAATATTCATTAGATTATTAAAAACCATGTTAGAAAAATTACTTCTCTGATTGGTTTCACAAAGTACAAAAGTTGTTTAGAAATTTCTTGTTCATATAATGAAAATACAATCACTTAAGCAAACAGATTACTAATTGTTCCATATTTCTGTGGTGTAAAGTTCTTGAAGCTTCAATTACTTCCTACAAGCTCGTCATTTCCATGATAAGATATCAATGGGATCCATTGGATCTCGATCCAACAGTACATTATCAAAAAGGGTATTTCAGTCATTTTGTTTCAATTTAAATTTAAATTGTATTTAATAAAAGTAAAAATTATTTTAGGTTTGTTTCATTTTAGAACTTTTTGTTAATTCCATTATTTGTCAACTTTCAAATACGCCAGCGAATTGAATTAATGCATATATTTGTAAAATACTAACAAGTATATGTAGAATTTATATTCAATTTTTTAAACTCGAGAATATTTTTTCGCATTCTCAGGAAATAGTCATTAGTATATAAGTATTCTCCTTTCGTAAAATTACATTGTCCTTTCAAAATAAATTGCATAATGAAAATACCTATATTTCAATATTGTAAATTTGATAATATATATTTTTTGCATTCTTATCCAACCGTTTTAGTAAATGGTATCTTCCTTTTGGAAAATTGTATAGATCTTTCTAGTTTTTTCATGCTCCCTTCGTAAGCCTCTGTACATAACATGTCATAATTGCATCCGCTAGGTCTTGTCCCTCTCAAGCATGATGACTTTATTGGAGCAAATACATGGAATGAATGAGTTCTTGCCTTTGCCCCATGTCTTCTGCATTCACTTTCCATGTATGCATCTACTTTGACCTGGCCTTCGATTACAGAGCTAAGCCAATGTCATTATAGGGCCTACTGGTTTTGCTTAGAGAATCATATACGATCGAGAGAAAGAGTGAAGATTACGGATCTTCAACTGAAGTCCACCAACCACCCTAGCTATAGATTGGGAAAATCATACAAGTAAAGACCAGACCAGCTAGGTCATCTCACCATTTGGGCAATAGGACATAAGAGCCGTCAGACCGAAACAACACCCATTTAAGATCCACCGAGACCATGAGAGTTGCGCTCCACTTTCGAGTATGCTAACTCGTCTAAGCATAACACAAGCAAACACACATTTGTATTTTTTCCTATAACATTAATTCATTTAATTTTTATTCTCATATCACCAAGATTAAGTCTGACAGCGCATTATTTATTATATATACATATTCTCTCACTGGGGCTAATTCCGAAAGGTGTGACTGGTCAACAACTCATAAGAAAACCAACACAGAATTATCCAAATCCACTACATGTCGTTAAGGTCCACGATGGCATAGGGTTAAGTTAGAACAAGATTATGCACATTGATCATATCAATCAATCATAAGTGTTTGAAAGAACTTATAAATATCTTTGCTTTCCTATGGATATAGGTAACCGATAACAAGACTCATAACCATCTCAAATCTACTTCAAGTCACCACATATCTCATATTATATCATCACATGTCATGTCAATTACGAAAATTTTCTCGTTTGATTCATACATATCTCTTTAATTCCCACCCCATACTAATATTATGCACAATCCAATCAGTTGGTCCTTTAGAACCCTGACACTCATCCTCTCATGATAGGTCCATTTAGTTATCAAACTTTAGTGTCATGGATAATCTGCAGTCTTGAACCGTGTTCAAGTCCTACACTATGACCCCAAGGTACGTGGTACCTTAGGGAGGGTGTCTCTGTAGGCATGTGTTGATGTACATGTATCCTAATTACGTTCTCAATACTCCATGCATTTCATTAGTCCTTTTTATTATCGTGGTAAGTCTTTGGTCTTGAACCATGTAGGGTCTCACACTATGATTTTAAAATACTCAGTACATTCAGGTTGGAGTGCCTCCGTAAGCATTCGTTTGAAGTACGTGTATCCTAAGTTCCCAACGATCCATGGCTTAACAAATTAGCATACATACTTATGCATATATCTTAGTGTTTATACTTCTAATCTCATTAAGCTCTTGATTTGCATACTCACATTTCCACTCAATGTCTCCTAAATTACATTTATGTCCATCTTAGGGAAGTATAGATTTATAAATGTGAATCGTCATATTCAGTCACGATATGCCCTCATTCACATATTGCTTGAGGAAATCATTGTGACCTGATCATTTACCGTAGTAATAACTCATCTGGTGAACTTAAGTAATTTATAATCAGATCCGGAATCATGTATTTGTAAAGGATGCTCTCACTTAGGAAGCTCACCAAATAAATTTTAACTTAACGTGTTGGTCAATCAAACTGGCTACAACCACATTTTGTTGCCCAACTTTTTCTCTTTAATCGTGGATCTGAACACATCTATGCGTGGCACTACTCTCCCATATCCACACATAAGAAACTTGTTGCGATACGATGGTCAAGTCGCTCGAAAATCCATCTCCGACTTTGTAATACACTGTCGAAATGTGCCCTTGTGAAACCATCCAAATCATTAATATGAATACATTCTAGTGATGCTCTTTCAAAACATATCACAATGATATATTTTTTATCGATACGCAGTCCATGGATCTCTCAGAATTGGTTCAAAGATGTCATGATAACTAGATACCTGCAAAACACGTCTCACATGAAACTGCCCCAATCTTCTATCTGAGCACATGCATGTGATCTTCATTCCACCGGCATCACAATAACAGAATATTTGTCGACATCCAATATGCGGATTTGCCCGGAATCACCCTAAACATGTCATAATAATTAGATACCCCAAAATATGCCTCATACGAAACTATCCAGATCTTCGATCCGAGAATATGATGTGATCCTCACTCCGCCGACACCACAGTGGTACAATTTTTTTCATCTAGCCATATGCATATATCTCGAAATTGCCCCAAATATGTCACGATAGTTGGATACCCCCCAAAACACATCCCACATGAATCTTTTATATGCGTACATGCATGTGATCCTCACTCCATCTGCATCATAGTGGTATAATTTATATCCACATACGATAATTGGATCACTAGGAATTGTCCAAAATGCGATAAAAACACCTTCCCTGTGTTGCACAAATCGCCCAAAACCTAGGGTGTAAAAATCATGAAGAACCAACAATAAGGAGAGGTTGAAACCGTACCTATGGTGTTGGTCCCTGATGCCTTTACCTGCTCTGAATGGGGGTTCCAATGCGTTTCGTGTAACACGCATGCCCTACATCTATCCTCACATCAAGCTCATCGCAATGACTTCCTTGGATCGACGAACGAACGTCGGAGAATGTCACCAACGATGGAGCTCTAGCGAACTCAGTTAGTTAAGTGAGACGAACTGATTGGAGCCATGGATTTACGTAAGCTTGAGCTCATGTTTGGTTCCGAGCCCAAAAGATGTAAATTGATCTTATTTCACATGCAACTTTCTTGTATGAACTCTGATTTTTATGTTCTTATTCCCATTGGAAAGATCTTGGCAAGTACTTTAACATAGAGTGGTCATTTGCTTGATTTGGATGTTGATTCTTACCGAAAATTATGATTTAACGATATTTGATACTTAGAGGTCTTGCACAAGGCATCTATATAAGCATGCATTTCAAGACAACAAGACTTCTTCTCATAATGCTTAAATAATATATATCATGTTATATACTTCAGTTACTAGAATATTGAAGATTGTATGTACTCTACTCACTTTACTTTATATTACATCACTTTACTTTAACATCATATAAAAAGTCACCTCATAAGGATAGTATGTATGACAATGAAAGCATTCAAACATAAAAGTATTTTTGAATTCGCAGCACAAATCATCCTTGAAGAAACTTAGCACATGATCTAAAGCTTTGTAAGCATATCTTGTGCGTTTACAGTACTATTTTTCAAAAGAACAAAGAATTCTAATTCATACATCTATCAAAATGAAAGAACTAAAAAATGCATTCAATACAAGGCGTTTTCAAAGATAAGCGAGAGGAGAACATAAGAATAAGAGTAAAAGTAACTAGTGTGCTTGACCGGATCTCCTTGATACGGGAGAACATGAGCAGATCATCAAGGTTAGGTTTCCTACACTTACCATACTAGGAACACTAAAATACAAAAAAACAATACTCGGAGTTAAAAGATCGACCAACTAAGAAAACGAAGAGTTGATCGATTTTGGATTAGTAAATAGACAACATCATCGATCAACAAATAACCTCAACAATCGACTTGCACTTTCAATCATCATCTCATAAGATTCTCCATCATAAAAAAATCAAAATCAAGGATTAAGCAATGAAATCTGACTTAAAGAGTTTAATTCACTTCAAATATCTTAAGAAACATGAAACGTGCCACTAGATAAAAAAGGAGTAAAACTTGGAAGAGTTTACTTATAATTAAATCTTTATTATGCATCGAAGTGCCTACAACCTCATTGGTAGACTAAAAATAAGATGTGTTGAATACTAACACTTGGGCTAATCAGCTCTACAAACCACAATTTGACCAAATGGTGCATGAGTAGACCTACTATTGAGAAAGTGGAAACATGCATCCTCAAGTGGATCTCACACAAGAAAAACTAATTTCAAATATGCAAAGGGCAAGATATAAGTCATATATGATCTTTAGTATATGAGGAGCATCATTAAACATGCAATGATCAAATGTTAGAGAAATCCTAGCATAAACACAATTATAGTCATCTTGCAGCTATTAGTCAACTTAATGTAGCATTATTTTTTGACAATAGCATGGGAACATATTTAAACATGAAATTCAAAGAGAAAACTTAACTATTTTGAAGTGAAAATAACAAAACAATACCAATCATCATTCTCACATGTAGAAGAAATCGAGAATAATAAAACTTAACATATAATAATAACATATATCTCATGATCATTACTTAATATATCATCTTTCATGCATGGCCTACATCATTACTTCAGCATGATAATGAACACAAAAATATCATAGATCATAAAAGCGGATTATCAAACACATAATTAATGGCATAAATTTATCATATGGATGAGGTGACCTTTCCCAATGAAATCAGAAACAACCAAGAGATTCTTGAAAGTCAAGAATCCAAGTAAGGCTAGGATTAAACACACCATTTTATTAAGAGCGGAAATTCCCTAGATTTTTATAGACTCTTCTTTTGATCTTCAAATTTAAACCTCCACCTTTTTATCATTTTGTAGATTAGATGCAAACTTAGCAAAACAAACGGCGAACACAACATGCAACATACAAAAACAAGAGCTCGTTTTATTCTAGAGGCTTAGGCTATAAATAGTCAAATTTATGTGGGTAAATTGCCGAGTAAGTCCATTTATCTTTCTTCTACTAGAGACAACTTGCACATCTGCCTCTTTGACTTCTCTATATCACTTTTCAAACACATAAGACCTTAATTACAATACACTTCTTTTGAATTTAATTTGCAACTAAATCCTCTTAGTTACATACAACAAGAGCTTAAAAATTCAAGCATAGAACATATCATAAATACTTCATTTGGCTCAATTGCATTTTTATTCCTTAATTTGTCAATGTTCATAATTTCATCAAAAATTCAAATTTTCCCTAAATTTATTTATTTATTTTAATTTTAAAAGCTTAAACTCAAGGGGTCTCACCCCAAGAGGATCAAATGAGTACAAAGAGCCATAGAACTTGACTCGATCAAGTAGATCTCATCTACTTAATCAAGTGGGAATTTGGTTAAACGAGTAAACGGATCTTAAGTATCGCATATGCTACGTCAGTACTAATCTTATTATTGTGGATCTATCAACAAAAGGCTATCATTGAACACATTTGTCAATACGTGGATGCTCATTTTCCCTTTACATGTTGAACATATAGAGCTCTACTGTGGTTAGATTTTTGTTTTGCCTTTTTCATTTTATTATCATTGTGGCTGGTAGAAGTACATCTGTGAAATAACTTGATTAGCCTTGAAATAATACACTATGATTAAAGATTGTGTTTATCTCGAATTAAAGTAGTATTAAATTAGATTATTGTTGTCACGTCCCGGACCTCGAAATATGGGGAAAATTGCGGAAGCATCCCAAACAATGAAAAAAAAATTCTTCGAGTCCAGGAGCGAGACAAAAACTCAATAATCCATAAATAATTTTCAGAGTGCCATACATAATGGAAGAATAAAGGAAATTAACCAATAAATAAAAGACTCAACAAGTTTGAACAATACAATAAAATTAAATAAGTCTATCCGTACAATGACTTAAGAAGCTAGAAAAATATCAATGACTCTTCAATCCCGTCGACGGACAACCCTCTTGCATGCTTTCTTCTAAGCTGCAAGGTTGTAAATTCAATATTAGTCAAAAGAATTTGACTAAGTATGCACCAATAATTTATGGGACATACCATCAAAATCATATACAATGAGTAAAAAAATATACAATGATAATTCCATATGATAAGGAATATAAGTCAATAAATAAACAATGAACTATAAAAAGACTTTTTCATGTATGTCCATCATTATGGGATAACAATGACAATTCAATCAATTTCCTTGAATATCACAAATTTTGTGGTCATAATATCACAAATCTATATCAATTATAAATCAATCCCATCTGCCGACACCAGGCAGCCCGAGCTTGGATAGAAGCCACCCCGTACCCTTAAAACAAAATTTTTAAAACTAAAACAAATATCAATATGAGGCCTCCTATCCAAACCCCAATGCAATGGACATCAGTACTGAGTCAACCGCCGTAGCGGTAAATTGTTTGGAAGTAGTGTAGGATTACCCGCCTACAACGGTCAATTGGCGGATATAACCGTCCGCGCGGCACCCGGCCAGGTCAAAGCCTCTAATGGGCAAACGATGAACAATGTCTACTCCCTCACAATGATGGTGTCAAAATCAACAATAATTTTCCAATAAAATATTTGAATAAAAAAATACATTTTAACCTATATATCAAAAGGCAATAATGTATCTATCTCTTTATATTTAACAACTAATACATGAATAAGCATTATGACTAAATATCAACTTGACACCTAATTACATAAAGTTGTAACATAGAGATGTAATCAAAAAAAATTTAACGAGATATTATAAAAACTCCATTGCAACAACTAATAAAATCAAATGTGGGGTATAAATGACAATGGTATGAAACATAGATTAATGTACATACCTCAATAAGAAATCAATACAGATACTTTCCTAGAGTTTCCAATCCAAGATGATCAGTTAACACCTAAACAAAAGAGATGTATTTTAATGTCATGAGAAAGCCATAACACATCATATCCCATGATATGAAAACCCAACCGTTAAGGATTTTTTTTGATGACAATTACTTATTTACTTATAGTATTTTTTTTATGTTCAGATTGTTCGAAAGTTGTGTACCTTATATTTCATTCTCCTAATATTATACTATTAATTGGGTTAGATTGACATATATTCATTTGGTTTGTCAAGTATTTCGATTCCATCATCATGCGTCCCATAAAAATAATCGATGCCTCTATTAACGGAACAAAAACACCCGAATTATATATATAAACAACGGTAGGGGCTGAAATGTATTATATGTTATCAAGATTTTAATCCTTCGCATCACAGCCGAATAATTAACGGATACTTTGAATTTAGTAATCCATAGACTAAAAAATACTAACCCATATTATTATTATTATTATTATTTAACTATCTGATTTCTGCATGACGAAAAAAAGAACCAAAAATTTTCTATGATCTTCATTATACAAGGGGACCTCGACTCTAAAGAAATCATTGTTCTTAATGATGAAAAGCTGAAAACGACGACGACATTATAAACGTCAACTTTGACTGCGTGGAGTTCATATACAGATTAATCCGACCAGATACTTGATAGTTGTTCAAAATATAAAAACGTTAATTACAAACAAGAATTACCTTTGTCGGCAATACTGTTCTTGATCCAGACTTTGCTTCTACACCACCCGAACTTCCACCACCATTGCTTATTTACCCACGAATGTTGAACACGGGAAGAAGAGGCTTACTCGCCAAGTGGATTCGTACTGGATTAAAAAACTCGATAGTTTGGTTAAGGGTGTGAGAGAGGATCGATTGACGTATATATACTCACCGCAACCCTATAATAGTCGTGGAACCATCCCACGCACAAGCCGTTATTATCATATAAGCATTATCCTTTTTTAAAAAAACAACATTGCCGTCCGTCTTTAGATATAGATTCATGGCCGTTTCTTTAATTTGTATTTATATATTTTTTTTTCATTTGAAAAGTTAGGTTACGGTTTTATCCATTCCGATTTTATTTATCAATTTTCCTTTTCCTTTTTTTTTTGAGTTTGTTGCAACGATCTTGTTTTGCAAGATTGTGTTTTTTTATACATATATTTGTTTCTTCTTTCGAATTGTAATGTAGTTTTTTTTCCGTTATATTATATATATTTATATAAGACACCCTATTATCAATCTATTTAATTCCTATATTTAAATTTTGTTTTTGCACAATGCCCCCTTTAAAAAAAACGGATATTACAACTCTCGTCCCCGAAATTCTAAAGACATACCTAACAATTCAGGATATTTCTCTCGAACTTCATCCTCAAGTTCCCAAGTGGCTTCTCTATCTGAATGGTTGTGCCAAGCAACCTTTACCATCTTGATAATCTTCCTTCGAAGTTGATGTTCTTGACGATCAACAATGTGTGAAGGGCGCTCTTCATACGATAAATTTTTATGAACCTCGACAGGCTCATAATGAATATGAAGAGATGGATCATGAATATATTTCCGCAACATGGAGACATGGAAAACATTATGAATATGTGAATACTGAGGTGGTAATGCAATGCGGTAGGCTACCTCACCTACTCTATCCAACACCTCAAAAGGACCAATGTATCTTGGAATAAGTTTTCCTTTTCGCCCAAATCTCAAAACACCACGAGTTGGAGAAATCTTGAGAAAAACATGATCACCAACTGCAAATTCTAGTTCTCGGCGACGGTTATCCGCATAACTCTTTTGTCTGCTTTGAGCTACCAATAGCCTCTTTTTTAATCAAGTCGATCTTATCAGCACATTTTTGTACAAGTTCCGGTCCGAGCAATCTTCTTTCACCAACCTCGCTCCAACAAAGAGGAGACCTACATGGCCTCCCATAGAGAGCTTCATATGGAGCCATTCCAATGCTAGCCTGATAACTATTGTTATAGGCAAACTCAATGAGTGGAAGGTTCTCATCCCAACTTCGAGTATAATCCAAAGAACATGCTCTAAGCATATCCTCGAGAACCTGAATAGTTCTTTCGGATTGATCGTCTGTCTGAGGATGGAATGCAGTACTAAACTTCAGCTTTGTACCGAAAGCCTCCTGAAGTTTTTTCCAAAATCTTCCTGTGAATCTTAGATCTCGGTCAGAAACAATAGAGACAAGTATACCATGAAGTTTCACAATATTGTTCATGTATAAATTTGCTAAGCTCGCAACTGATTCCTTTTTCTTCATTGGTAAGAAATGGGCAGATTTCGTCAATCTATCCACGATCACCCATATGGCATCATAATTGGTTGCATCGGTCTTCGGAAGACCCATCACAAAGTCCATAGTGATGTGTTCCCATTTCCATTCCGGAACCTCTAACTACTCCAAAAGTCCAGCTGGTCTTTGATGCTCAGCCTTAATTTGCTGACACACCAAACAACGAGAAATGAATTCTGCAATCTCCTTCTTCATATTTTTCCACCAAAAATTCCGTTGGAGATCCTTATACATCTTTGTACTTCCTGGATGCACAGTGAATTTAGAGCGATGAGCTTCATCCAAAATCTCTTGCTTCAACTCTGCCTGTGAAGGAATCCATAAGCGATTCCTGAATCTGATGCCACCATCTGGAGCAATGAAGAATTCAGAATTTTCTTCTTGACTTTTCTCAGCCAGAACATGATACTCAGGATCTTCCTTTTGAGTTCTCAAAATTTTCTCTATTATCACCGACTGTACCTGGATGCTAGATAAGATAATCTTGTCTCCTTCCTTGAAAGGATTCCAAGAAACAAAGTCATCAATCAACTTCCACTTTTTGATCATCAAGCTAGCCGACAAGGCAAAGTCCTTTCGGCTCAAAGCATCAGCCACAACATTCGCTTTACCTGGATGGTAAGCAATAGAAAAATCATAGTCCTTAAGAAATTCCATCCATCTCCTTTGCCGCATATTCAAATCTTTTTGAGAAAAGATGTATTTAAGGCTTTTGTGATCAGAGAAGACCTCAAATTTCTCACCATAAAGATAGTGACGCCAGATCTTTAATGCAAACACCACAGCAGCAAGTTCTAGATCATGCGTAGGATAATTCCTTTCATGAATCTTTAGCTGCCTTGAAGCATAAGCTACAACTTTTTCATTCTGCATCAACACACAACCCAAGCCGTTCAGGGATGCATCAGTGTAGATGACAAAACATCCATTACCTGATGGTAATGTCAAGACAGGAGCGGTGGTCGACCTTCTCTTCAATTCTTGAAAGCTGCGCTCACATGTAGAAGACCATCCAAATTTTGCTCCTTTTCTTGTCAGCTCGGTCAGAGGAAGTGAAATCTTCGAGAAATCACGAATGAATCTACGATAATACCCTGCTAATCCAAGAAAGCTTCTAATTTCTGTCACGCTCTGCGGTTGCTTCCATTCAGCGACTGTCTCAACCTTGGTTGGATCTACAGAAATCCCCTCTTTGGAAATAATGTGCCCAAGGAACATGACCTTTTCCAACCAGAATTCGCACTTGGAGAATTTAGCATAAAGTTGATTCTGCCTCAGAGTCTCCAATACGATTCTCAAGTGTTCCTCATGTTGCTCAACACTTTGAGAATAAACAAGGTATATCATCCACAAAAACAATGACGAATTGATCTAAGAATGGTCGGAAGACCCGATTCATAAGATCCATAAAAGCGGCAGGAGCATTAGTCAATCCGAACAGCATCACACAAAATTCATAATGCCCATAGCGTGTTCGGAAAGCGGTCTTCGAGATATCTTCTTCTCGAATCCTCAATTGATGATAGCCGGATCGCAAATCAATCTTCGAGAAGATCTTTGCTGATTGGAGCTGATCAAATAAATCATCTATCCGTGGTAACGGATATTTATTCTTTACAGTCACCTGATTCAGCATTCGATAATCAATGCATAAGCGGAGAGATCCATCCTTCTTTCTAACAAATAAAACAGGTGCACCCCATGGTGACACACTGGGTCTGATAAATCCCAAGTCAAGCAACTCTTCAAGTTGCTTCTTTAATTCAGCCAGTTCAGCAGGAGCCATACGATATGGTGCCTTGGATATTGGTGCCGTTCCAGGAACCAACTCAATAGTGAAATCAATCTCCCGCTGAGGTGGGGGTCCAGGCAATTCTTCTGGAAAAATATCAGGAAACTCTCGAACAACGTCGAGATCAGGTAAAGATACGGTTGATGGCTCAACCCTGATAATACTGGCAAGATAGGCTTCTCGCCCTTTCAAGATCATGCGATGTGCCTTCATGGCAGAAATAATGCACCGCTCAGAGGTTGCACCATGCCCTTTAATAACGATCCCAGGGAACTGATGGCTTGCAACTATCACCCTTTTCTTACAGCAATCAATAATACAATGATATCGGGAAAGCCAATCCATCCCAAGGATAATATCAAAATCTGTCATCTTCATGACAATGAGGTCACTAGGCAGCTCATGACCCTCAATTATCAATGGAGCATCTTGAATATACTCCAATGCTTTCACACTTCCCCCAATAGGTGTGATAACTATCAAATCAATATCTAAAAGTTTTGATTTGGCATCCATGCTTTTTACTAGTGCATCAGAAATAAAGCTATGTGTAGCACCAGTATCAAAAAGAATCTTCGCATGCAAATTTGCAATAAGAAGAGTACCTTCGATGACCTTGTCTTCCTTAGCAGCATTATCTCCAGTGGTGAGAGCATATACTCGAGCCGGAACCTTTGGCCTTTGATCTTGTCCTTGAGCAACAGGCTGCTTCCTAGGCTTCGGACAATCACGAACAAAGTGTCCTTTCTCTCCACAGTTCAGACACTGGCCATTCTTGAGATAGCATTCTCCAGGATGGAAACGATGACAAAAAGAGCATTCAGGAATTCTACTGTTTTGCCCCGGCTTGGAGGCTTGCTTCTGCTTCTGAGAATTTTTGAAATTTTTGTTCCTCCCGAAACGATTATGCCGATCATTGCGCGGCTTCTCCTCCTTTCTTCGAAAGAAATCTCGCTCCATAGTTGTGGCGCTGGCTAGAGCATCCTCCATAGTCTTCGGCATGATGGAGAGAATCTTCGATCTTAAAGAAGGGTGAAGTCCCTCAATGAACTTCTGGGTCATACGGTACTCATCAGGACATAAGTGTGGAGCATACTTCAGTAAGCGATGAAACTTGTTGTTATATTCAACAACATTCAGATCTCCCTGCTTCAGATTAATAAACTCTTGCTCCTTGATCAACTGCAAGTGCATCGGAATATAGTGCTCACGGAAGAGTTTAACAAACTCATCCCACAGAATAATCTCTCCTTTTTCAAACTTCCGCAACTGGCAACTGGTCCACCAGTCCTTAGCAGGACCCTTCAGTTGATGAGTAGCGAAGGAGACCTTGCTATGATCCGGACATCTGATTGCATCAAACAATTTTTCTGTCTCCTCCAACCATCGGTCTGCTACCTCAGCATCCACTATACCGTCAAAGCTAGGCGGGTTCACCTTTAAGAATCTCTCGAAGGTGACATCATCACGACGCTCCTCACGAAGACGCCTTTCTTTTTCAAGATGCCTCTCGCGACATCTCTGATCCCTATCCTTGCTCTGGTGGTGATCAGCTTCATCACGAATCAGCTGGGAGAGCTCCTCGACCGTCTTCATTAATTTGGCATTCTGGGCTGCCAAATCCATGGAGCGATGACTCCGCTTACGGTTCGAGACGGTCAACATCTACGAATAGCGACGGTCAATTAGTCAACTATTCCAAATATAATCTATAAATATTATAAGTCATCCTAAAATTGGATAATATTCCTCTAATCTTCCACTTGGCTCTGATACCACGTTGTCACGTCCCGGACCTCGAAACATGGGGAAAATTACGGAAGCATCCCAAACAATGAAAAAAAAATTTCTTCGAGTCCAGGAGCGAGACAAAAACTCAATAATCCATAAATAATTTTCAGAGTGCCATACATAATGGAACAATAAAGGAAATTAACCAATAAATAAAAGACTCAACAAGTCTGAACAACACAATAAAATTAAATAAGTCTATCCGTACAATGACTTAAGAGGCTAGAAAAATATCAATGACTCTTCAATCCCGTCGACGGACAACCCTCTTGCTTTCTTCTAAGCTGCAAGGTTGTAAATTCAATATTATTCAAAAGAATTTGACTAAGTATGCACCAATAATTTATGGGACATACCATCAAAATCATATACAATGAGTAAAAAAATATACAATGATAATTCCATATGATAAGGAACATAAGTCAATAAATAAACAATGAACTATAAAAAGACTTTTTCATGTATGCCCATCATTATGGGATAACAATGACAATTCAATCAATTTCCTTGAATATCACAAATTTTGTGGCCATAATATCACAAATCTATATCAATTATAAATCAATCCCATCTGCCGACACCAGGCAGCCCGAGCTTGGATAGAAGCCACCCCGTACCCTTAAAACAAAATTTTTAAAACTAAAACAAATATCAATATGAGGCCTCCTATCCAAACCCCAATGCAATGGACATCAGTACTGAGTCAACCGTCGTAGCGGTAAATTGTTTGGAAGTAGTGTAGGATTACCCGCCTACAACGGTCAATTGGCGGATATAACCGTCCGCGCAGCACCCAGCCAGGTCAAAGCCTCTAATGGGCAAACGATGAACAATGTCTACTCCCTCACAATGATGGTGTCAAAATCAACAATAATTTTCCAATAAAATATTTGAATAAAAAAATACATTTTAACCTATATATCAAAAGGCAATAATGTATCTATCTCTTTATATTTAACAACTAATACATGAATAAGCATTATGACTAAATATCAACTTGACACCTAATTACATAAAGTTGTAACATAGAGATGTAATCAAAAAAAATTTAACGAGATATTATAAAAACTCCATTGCAACAACTAATAAAATCAAATGTGGGGTATAAATGACAATGGTATGAAACATAGATTAATGTGCATACCTCAATAAGAAATCAATACGGATACTTTCCTAGAGTTTCCAATCCAAGATGATCAGTTAACACCTAAACAAAAGAGATGTATTTTAATGTCACGAGAAAGCCATAACACATCATATCCCATGATATGAAAACCCAACCGTTAAGGATTTTTTTTTGACGACAATTACTTATTTACTTATAGTATTTTTTTATGTTCAGATTGTTTGAAAGTTGTGTACCTTATATTTCATTCTCCTAATATTATACTATTAATTGGGTTAGATTGACATATATTCATTTGGTTTGTCAAGTATTTCGATTCCATCATCATGCGTCCCATAAAAATAATCGATGCCTCTATTAACGGAACAAAAACACCCGAATTATATATATAAACAACGGTAGGGGCTGAAATGTATTATATGTTATCAAGATTTTAATCCTTCGCATCACAGCCGAATAATTAACGGATACTTTGAATTTAGTAATCCATAGACTAAAAAATACTAACCCATATTATTATTATTATTATTATTATTTTAACTATCTGATTTCTGCATGACGAAAAAAAGAACCAAAAATTTTCTATGATCTTCATTATACAAGGGGACCTCGACTCTAAAGAAATCATTGTTCTTAATGATGAAAAGCCAAAAACGACGACGACATTATAAACGTCAACTTTGACTGCGTGGAGTTCATATACAGATTAATCCGACCAGATACTTGATAGTTGTTCAAAATATAAAAACGTTAATTACAAACAAGAATTACCTTTGTCGGCAATACTGTTCTTGATCCAGACTTTGCTTCTACACCACCCGAACTTCCACCACCATTGCTTATTTACCCACGAAGGTTGAACACGGGAAGAAGAGGCTTACTCGCCAAGTGGATTCGTACTGGATTAAAAAACTCGATAGTTTGGTTAAGGGTGTGAGAGAGGATCGATTGACGTATATATACTCACCGCAACCCTATAATAGTCGTGGAACCATCCCACGCACAAGCCGTTATTATCATATAAGCATTATCCTTTTTTAAAAAAACAACATTGCCGTCCGTCTTTAGATATAGATTCATGGCCGTTTCTTTAATTTGTATTTATATATTTTTTTTCATTTGAAAAGTTAGGTTACGGTTTTATCCATTCCGATTTTATTTATCAATTTTCCTTTTCCTTTTTTTTTGAGTTTGTTGCAACGATCTTGTTTTGCAAGATTGTGTTTTTTTATACATATATTTGTTTCTTCTTTCGAATTGTAATGTAGTTTTTTTTCCGTTATATTATATATATTTATATAAGACACCCTATTATCAATCTATTTAATTCCTATATTTAAATTTTGTTTTTGTACAATGCCCCCTTTAAAAAAACGGATATTACAACTGTATTCATGGAACATATCATATCGGGTAAAAATAATGTACAGCCACCATGGGTTTTGCTTTTCCAATTTTAATGAAATATAAGGCTAGCTAATCAAGAAAATTGGATTAAATAAAGTACGGAAAAGGATAAAAACTTGCATGATAGACCAAGTGGGAAAACATTGAAACAATATAAATCAATCGCAATTGAGATTCTTGTGGGATCGATCATATTCCTATTATGGTTGTCCATATAATTGACAAATAGTGTCTGCAAATATTGAAAATCCTAAAATACTTATTAATTGTCATCAAACTATTAATGTAACACACTTTGATTGATAACGGATTAATCATTTGGTATGATAAGGATTTTATTCTAGGATCTCTTCCATCCTATAGAAGGCAAAATTGGAGTTGCAACGGAAAGTTATCTGCGCCCGTTTCTCTCCGTCAAGAAGATATCAAAACGAATGCACAACATGCAAAGAGGTTTATCAAACGACAGTCATCCACAAAAACATGCACTTTATCTGTCCCTAACTAACGATGAACGTCTCTCACATGACGTGTGCACTGGGAAACTCGTGTTGCAGACGTGGGCGAAGGCTGCGGTGGAATAGATGCTACCTGATTAATCTTGCCTGTAGTCATATACTTGTCTCAAAGATTAAGCCGTGCATGTGCAAGTATGAACTAATTCAGATCATGAAACTACGAGTGGCTCATTCAATCCGTTATAGTTTATTTAATGGTACTTACTAGGATAACCGTAGTAATTCTAAAGCTAATACATGTATCAAACCCCCACTTCCAGAAGGAATGCATTGAGGGATTTTTTTAAATAATTATTAAAAAATTGAAATTAATTAAATAGGCACGGTAAAAAAATTTAAAAAATGGGTATCGATCGTCACCTGAGGTGCCGATTTGGGGCGCCCCCTCCAAATCGGCACCCGAGGTGCCGATTTGGACAGAGGCCCCAAATCGGCACCTCAGGTGCCGATTTGGAGATGGGCATTTTACACAATGCTCCCATTTAACATTTTAATTCTATTTCATACTACAAATTATTATTATTTTCCTTAGATGTGAATGAGGATATTTGAGGAATTTTGCAAATAATTTTAAAAAAATAAAATAAATTTAATAGCCTTTCAATATTTTCCTTCATCGCAATTTTTCGATGTATCGTTAGAGCTTCGTGCTCTCATCTTTGGAGGTGGAAAGATGGTTTACTGCTTCTTCTGCACCTTGTCTCGCTTCTCTCTGATAACGTTATTGTAAAATATGATGTATATCTCTATTTTTTATTATACTCCATTATTGAGATATTCTTAAAATATTTATAATTGATATATCAACAATATTATAGTAAATATAAAGAATTTGAGAGCTTGTTCAACATTATTTACCATTGACATTTGTCAACTCAACAACGTACAACTTGACATCAATTAACTAAAAAAATTTGAAAGTATTTTATTAAAATCATAAAAGAACAAAGATGTGTTTACAAATAATAAGAAAAAAATTTACAGTAACTTAAAGTTTCCATATCTTTAGAAATTCCTTCAGACCTCCTCCTCCACCTCCTGCACCTCCTCCTTTGTCATTTTCTTTCCCTCCATCTCCCATTTTTTGTGACTCTCCTCATGTGTTGTCTTTTTCTTCTTCTACTTGGCCATTTGTTCTGAATGCGTTGGAACGTGCCCTGGAGGATGCGGTCTAGCTGACGACTTCCGTGGAGGTTCGATTGTTTGGGATTCTTGGTTTCTTGACGTCCGTACACTTGTTGAATGGCGAGGCGGCTCTTGTGGAGGAGGCTCAGTGATTCTTACTCCGGGAGAAGGTCTTCGAGGAAGCTGCGGACGTTGTTGCGGTATTATCGTGGATATACCAAACAACTGTCTATCGAAATCAGTTGCCTCCATTTGCCGAACATTGTCAAATATCTGCGACTGCAAATCTCCTGAACTATATTGAGTAGACGGTATGAGCTGAGAGGATCCAGAGTCAAATTGACTTGAAGGTCCAACAAGCGATGGTCCTACAAGGTTAAGACATTTTTATTGTTGTAAGTAACACAAAATTTAAACATAACGTATTGAAATGAGTTCTTATATTCCATAATATATTTATACTTGAACCTCTAAATCCGGCTTCGCCAATTTGAGACCATGTAAAGCCATACTCGATATAGTTCATACCTGAAAGATGTTAATTACATTATATGTCACATAAATTAAACAATAAGTAAGAGAAGGATGTAATATGATAAATTACTATAATTACCTGTAAATACGAATCCCGCTTGAATCAGTGGAACTTCCTGCCTGCTGTATCCCTGACTCGAAGGACCAGCAAATGATGATCCTGCAAATTGTGATTGATTGAAAGCATATCCTGCAAGAATGAGATATTCATCTTTTAGGAATTGTTACAGAAGATAAAAATTAGTTATTGCATTTAGTCATTTTATTACCTGAAGCTCCAAATCCGGTTTGGTCATATTGAGATGCGAGTCCTTGATGACCTGATGGATACCCTTGTCTGCCATATCCCGCAGACATCATTCCTGAGGTTCCAAATATTGACTCCTTCATTGTCTGATCCTGCGAAAATGCTTGCTCACCGTGTCCTGCTATATTTTATGAGGAATTACGTTTATATGTCTAAAAATCGATATATGAATATGAGTTTACTATACATAAACAATTAATTAAAACCTGAAATACCAAACATCGGCGGTGGTTGCGATCCCTCCCCACCATATTCTGTGTACTCCATTCCTGTACAATTTATATCTTATTATTTTATAAATTCACTTGTCTAAGAGACAAACAAAATAGTTTACAATTGTAAGAAAGAAATCACAAAACCTGATGCTCTTGAAGTATAATGCTCCTGTGATGGCATGAACTGCTATTGCTCACACTGATGAAAGGGATACATTAAGGAGAACATTTTGAGTGTTTTATCGAATATGTTAATTGTATTTTCGACCTCTGTCCTCATGTGGGGAGGTAAGTGGCGTTGATCGTCTAAGTTTTTCATATTGTTTCTTCCTTGTACAATCGTATCCACCTATTCCATTTACGAATATAATAAGAATAATTTAATAGAATATAAGAAGAATAAGTAGACTTTTTAAACATAACAGACGTCTTTCCATTGGTCTGTGTGGTCGGTAAGCTACTGCAGGAGGAGGAATCTGTGTTTGGATCCATCATCTTGTTATACTCCTATACCATTGCATGTAAATATCGGTATTGGAATCCGGGTGCTCATGAACAACTGCGACTTCCATGTCATCCCAACGATCTACGTATTATCGATGAATAGTAGACCAGTTTAGGATGTCAGCACTTCGGATTTTGTTACGTCAAGATATATCATTTATCCTCTCCACGGAAGCAAGAATGTGTTGTCACATCCGAAATTGTCGCGTCACGCGATCAGGTAGGTGCATCACTACAAGATCGTAACAAATAAGTGGAATTCGACTCATCCATACAGCTTGGCCACTTCTGCAGATAGGATGTAGTTGTGATATCTCCACTTCAACGTACAGTGTCCAAATCATCTGTATTTTATTACAAAAAATTAGATATAAAACATTACAATAATTTAAAAATAAATGTGAGGATTAAAGTTTTTTCACCTGATGAGGTTCTTGTGTATCCATCTCGTTACGATAGAATGCTAGTGTTGTCATATGCATGTTCTCTTTAAAATTGCGCACTCCTATCCACTTCAATGTTAATGTACCTTCGGTGATCTGGGCACCAACACGTACTATTGGTCGTCCAATATGCACATGCTCCCATGCCCAAACCTGCTTTTGAAAATATTAGAAGATGTAAAGAGACAAAAAAACTATTGATAACACGAGACATGTGGAGGTACTCTACATATCTGTAAAATTGAGAAGAAGCCATATATCCTTAACGTGCTGATCTTTGCACCCCTATCGAGCTCTGAATACATATGCGCCAAAGCAGCAACACCCCAAGCAAGTTAAGCGCATTCTTCCAGTTCATGTAAGTGTAATAGGTACTTACAAAATTAATTAAACCTAAGAATACAACAATAGAGGCACCATATCTCTGTTGTTGTCTGCTTGAACACTACATCCTATATGATAAAAAAATCAGTGCTCTAACCAAACGGGTCGCTTGTTGTTCGTTATCAATAAGCTGCAACGGATGTTCTGTGTTGAAGAATATGTCGCGTATCCAAGACAGCTTCACTTTTCCACTCTTTATCCGAGTGGGAACTACTCCTAACAAACTCAGATACACTGCATCTTATCCACCAGTTGGAGAATCCGGACCAGTTACAGGTAGATCATCAACCTTCAAACCACTAATTAATCCCATATCCTGAAGAGTAATGGTGGCCTCCCCTAAGCGTATGTGAAATGTGTGTGTCTCAGGTCTCTATCTCTCTAGTAAACTAGTCAGTAATGAGGGATCCATTTGAACTCTTCTTATGTTCACCACACATGAGAAATCCGATGCTTCTATCAATCATTATACTATAGCACTCTTCTTATCAGAAATGGAGTTTAGTAACTCATTATGCTCTACAAATCGAATATGTAAAATATAAAGAAGAAAAAATAAGTAACAATATTACCAAACAGTAAAATTTAAAATTATGAAATTACTTACCGAACTAATGGGTTGTGATGATCGATGGTCATTCTGCATATACAACACTGCAGTATCTACTGGTCCTGAAAGTCTATCCATTTGTGCCATCTACATTAATAATTGTAAATGTCATGAAAACACGAACTATAAATTTAAAATGAAAATGAAATATAAACTATGAAACTAAAATGTCCTTACATATCCATGTGTTCCTATGTTCTGCGTTGACAACTTAATCTATTATGTTCTGCTTGCTTGCAGATTTTACATAATTTCGGTCGTACGCACATTTCGTCCATTTCATTTCTAATTCTTCCCTGTACAGGTCTTCCGACATTTCTCTTCCCCATTTTTGGAGGTAACATAACAGTAGCATCTTCTTCTCCCCAATAACGTCTATCTGGTATGGGATGAAAGAAGAAGTTGTACGCCTGACGGTAATAATCGCTGGAGAAGTACTGCGAACATAGATCGTAGTTATCTACGTGTGTACGAGTATGTGAAGCTGCGGCTATAACATGTGGACATACAAAGTGTTTCATCTGCATAAACCCGCACATGCATTCACTTTCCCGGCCATTTAGATTGACTTCATATGCAAATCTATCACGATCGTAGACTTAAAGCTGAGTTAACGAAAATCGTTCGACGTGACATGTTCTTGCCTCCCTGGTTTGTTTCTCTAACAACTCTTCATATTTCTTAGTCAAATATGTGGTCATTCCTTCTGACTCCTCACGACGATCATTGAAATAACCATTTATTCTAAGGAAGACTGTTAGAATCAGAGAAATAATTGGTAAACCACGTGCTCCTCTAAAGGCACCGTTAAAACTTTCAGATAAATTGGTTGTCATGTGTCCATAACGGTGTCCATCATCTAAACTTAATGCCCAATATCTCTGATCGCCATTGTCTTGAGATACGATCCACTCGAAAGCACTTCTATCTAGAACGAAAACTTCCCGCATCATACTGTTGAACTTGTTCTGACATGATTCTCGTCCAGCAGCGTAGAATCTGTTTTGAACTATACGATTTTTATGTCCAGCTCTCTGCATGTTTGCGCGCATATGTCTGAGACAATGATGATGCGTGAATCCCTCTTCTGGTGGAAATAAACCACGTACAGCATCCTTTAGACCAGGAAATCGATCACTGATAAAACAAATGTCTTACGATCGATAATTTGTTTCAGTAAATTCAAAAACCATCCCCATACCGAAATATTCTCGTTCTTTTCAGCAATGGCAAATGCCAACGGAAAAAGGCCATTATTGGCGTCTATTGATGTGACCACGTACATGTGACCGGCGTATCTCCCATATAAATGTGTTCCATCAATAGACAAAACAGATCGACAAATCTGAATGCTCTACGGCACGCTCGAAATGCTACAAGCACTCTCTGAAAATGTATAGTACTCTCGTTTTGGCCTTCCAGTATCTTGAACCACGTATATGTTTCAGGGTTATGTCGTTCTAAAACACGAATGAATCTCCGAGGATCACGATATGACTCGACCCCATTCCCATAAACCATATCCATTGCACGACGCCTAGCATTCCAAGCTGTCATGTAGTTAATTTCAGTCTTTATCTCCTCCTTTATTTTATACATTATTGTTCCCAGGATCATACTAACTTTTGCTTTAAAGAAAGATAAAATATATTGCGCTACAAAAATAAAAGCGCATTGACGATGTTTCACTAAAAGGATAGGATTTCTGCATGTATGCTTCTCCCTATATCCTGAATCGTACCAATCTCCTCGCGATTTCCTCTCTGATGCATGCAAATGCCATCCACAATCATGATAAATACAAACAATAGTCAAAATATGCTTGTTTGATGCCTTGAGTTTGTATTGCACATGATTTTCCATGCTCCATTTCTGTAAATCGTATTGTAGATCCCTTTTCGACTTATAACTCCTACCAATAACTTAGTTCGGAATCATCGGTGGGTTCCGATTGTCTCTCTACAAATACTACATCTTCTGCTTCTGCAATTTCATGATAAAAAAACGTGAGGTAACTCCTCCATCGGTTCTTCTTCAGCATCATCATTATTAGCAGAATATGAGTTCCCCCTTTCCTCATTACCTACGGCTAGAACTAGCGAACCATATCCAAAATCATGACAAGTACTACCACCTATATTTTTTTTCTAATGTTTGAAAATCATTTTCTGAATCGTCATCTTCGAACTTCTCATTTTCTTGTTCGAATATTTCTGTCACTAAATCTTCTTCTACATTTACTTGTGAGGACCCTTCGATATCCTCAAACATGGTTTCATTTGTTGGCCTGATTAATTTATATCTTCGTCAGTTTAAATAAAAAAAGATAAAATTATTCCGTAATTTAAATGTGATTAATTTTACCTCGACGATGACGACATATTTTCCATATCAAAGGGAGTAGCTTCTACAAATAGATGAATAAATCTCGCACCGATGATTGAACTCAACATTGCTATTGTGGATTCATCATCGTGAATCGGTACTACAAAGAAAGTTGATCCCTCATACAACCACTTACATGTTAATGTAAGTATATACTGGTCGAGCGGGAGATCAGTGGCTTCAGATACTCGAGCCAGTAAACCAATGTATGTTAATTGGTATGGTAATATAACCATCTGTTTCTTGCCCCCAATATATTCTACGTGGTCATCAGAGACATGAACCGATCCTCCCCAATAAATTAAAACATGAGCGGTGTTGGAAGCCATCTATACGAATAAAATAAATGATTTAATTAGTTTAATTAAATGTAACAATTACTAAATAATCGGATATAACAATTGGTTTAATTAACATTTCAGTCGGATGTTATCTCTAATAATAGATTATTTAAATGGTATACTAATCACTCAGAGATGGAATCCAAAAGTCCGGTCTTGGGGACTCATCGGTGCTCACCACAGTGAGTCCTGCCAACGTTGTATAGATACCCTCCCGGCGCTCGATTCCAAATCTAAATGAGAAGTAATTTTAACATGACTATGTACACTTTTAAATCTAAATGAATGCAATGATAATAAGGTGTCTAATGTAATTGACATTAAAAAAATTCATATTACATTTACTTTTTTTTCAACATCTTTAGCGTACTTCATAGAAAGTTTATAACACAAATGATTGCCATTCAAATATATTTTAATTAAGTATCAATTTTGCAGATCTAATTACTGATTAAAATCACGAAAAAACTAATACAAGTAAAATTACCTGAAAGACGCGTGTCTTCGACAAGAAATGTTATCCAAAATACAAAAATATAATCCGATATATATCGCCTTCACTGATAAAACCCTGCAAAGAATGCACAAAAAAATGGCTACAAAAAAAATCTTATTCTTACTTGAATAAGATTAGCAGATCGAGAGAAGAAATCGAGCTTCAGAATACTGAATGAGTGAAATAAGAGAGGAGTAAGGGGAGAAGATGAAGAATGAGAGGGGGTGAAAGTGAGAGGAGAATGGAATGAGGGGGGGGGGGGGTTATATAAGGAGAAGGGGAAGAGGGGACCGTTGGCAATTTTCCAACGGCCCTCTCCAAATCGGTACCTCAGGTGCCGATTTGGAGCGGGGGCCAACGGGTATCTCCCAAATCGGCACCTCAGATACCGATTTGGAGGGGGCGCTCCAAATTGACACCTCATGTGCCGATCGATACCCTTTTTTATTTTTTTACTGTGCCTATTTAATTAATTTCGATTTTTTAATAATTATTTAAAAAAATCCCAAGCATTGAACGGTGGTGTGGAATAAGACGAAATTTATTGTTTATTATATATTTGGTTGCCATGCAGCCGGGCGCCTGTCCTCGTAACTCGTAAGGCACCTACGTGA
This sequence comes from Ottelia alismoides, assembly GCA_037367405.1. Taxonomy (NCBI): domain Eukaryota; kingdom Viridiplantae; phylum Streptophyta; class Magnoliopsida; order Alismatales; family Hydrocharitaceae; genus Ottelia; species Ottelia alismoides. Next base: position 486,790 of record JAZKJV010009451.1, on the reverse strand, counting down.
TCGGAAAAAGTGCCTCATTATCTGTGCACTTAGGGTGGAGCATTGGGCTCGACCCGACCCAACTCGGGAAAGCTCGACCCGAGCCCATCAATTTTCCATGGGCCTTGGGCCAGGTCGAGGCCCGCTTTTTTCAGCAAATTGTGGACCCGGGCTCGGCCCAAGGCCTGCAAAATCGGACTCGGGTTTGGGTCGGGCTCGGGCTCGGGCCGAGCTCAACCCGCACTTTTTTTGATTCCATGAAGTTGCACTTTGATTCCAATTTATTTTTATGGATATAATTTATCCATAACACATGAATATTGGATGTATTGTTACTATATAATATTACTATTTATGGATGAAGGACATATTGGATGTATTTTAACTATAAATTTGTGTCCTCTAAATTAGTTCTAATATGATTTTTTGAAATATGAGGGCCCGGGCCCGGCCCATTTGTACTTCGGGTTCGGGCCTGGCCCGGCCCGAGCATAATATTTTTCAAAAATGAAGACATGGGCCCGACCCACTTGTACATCGGGTTCGGGCCGGGCTCGGGCTTTTGCGGGTTGGGTCAGGGTCGGATTCAGGCCGGCCCAGCCCAATGCTCCACCCTATGTGCACTACACGGTGATGTGATATAAGAGGAAATTTGTCGTTCATTATTTTTTGGTTGCCATGCGACTGTGCATCCATCCCTGTGAGGCACCTACATGGTCGGAAAAAGTGCCTCGTTATCCACACCACCACAAGGCAATGCTATACAAGAAGAGCCTGATATTGTTATTTATTGTCACAGATAATTTGTGTGAATGTTGCCTTCTATGGATGTGGTAGCCATTTCTCATGTTCCCTCTCCGAAATCAAATCCTAGTTCTCTGTCGCTCATCACCACCATAGTAGGCTCCTATCCTACCATCAAAAGTTGATAGGACAAATTTTGAATGATGCGCAGCCAGCACAAAGGCTGTGTGATCCGACCAGTTACCATGTATCATTTGAGAAGCATATTGTTACATTAGGACTTCGATGAATCAAATAATATGGAAGATGTATGCATCTTAACCTTGGCTTTATTAACATAAACTCGATTGTTGTCTTCATGTTTAAGAATTGGCATTAGGTCATGGCAAGTACCATAAATGCTTACAAACATACAATTTGTCCTCGTGAAGTCCTAGGCCTCTCCCAAGGTCCTTTATAAGCATAGGCACACCGTGATTGCAGTGGTAGGGAATGGAAATATGCAGTTGAGAGAATGGCGCATACAACGCAAATGTGCTGAAGCAACAGTAGGCATGGCAGTGGGGCAGCGACCCATTCAAAGTGGACCTTGATTGCAACCTTCTCAAAGTTGGGAGGTCTGAGGTAGATTGCCCTCAGTGGGGGTTTCATTCCCAAGACCTAGATCGCAAGACCGAACATAATCCAAGCAAGACATGCTTGTCATAGAAGCATCCGGGAACATAATCCATGCTCACGATCCCCTTTCGCAAGGACCATGAACTATTCCTAAAGGAACCATAAATCCCCAGCTGCGAACCGCAATCAATCTTCTCTCAAGCTTCAGATCAAAGAATCCATTCTTTGATGGGACCACATAAAGCATACTGGACGCTCCAGTCTTCTTGATGAACACCCTAAACAAGTTGTGATATGTTTTTTTACAAGACACTGAACATGGTGTTCTACCAACATTGCTTTGCAGCAAGAAGATATATGGTGGCATGAACGGAATACGATGTACGTGCATCACCGATGAGCATTGGTAGCAGCACAATGGAGTGGTGGCAAGAGCATGATCATGCTGTTTTTTAGATGAGATGGCCATCTCCATAGGGTTTGAGAAACCCAAGGTTTAAATGTTGCTGCAGTTGGAATTTCTTACAAGATGGGAAAATAAATCTGCAGACTCCGAACCTGACGTCCCTCACTGTGGAAAGCTGAGGTCAAAACTGTAGGTCATGCATTCATCCTTAATATGCAAAACGGAGTGTAAGCAACATAACAAATTTTCATCAACCTGAGTGAAACAACCAGTAGATACAGAAAATAGACGAACAGACAATAGTTAACAGGAGAACAATGTTCAAAAAATAAAAATGGAAGATATACCGAGCTATTTCCAGGTTCTTACTTTATGTTATTATGGTACAAAACTTATATAGGCGGACCAAATGGCTTCATTCCCTGCTGCAGGTTACCTGATCTGCATCAATGTGTTGCCACAGTGATCAAACAGAGTGAAGGTGACATGTGCAGCACTCCAATTTAGCACGGCTTTCTTTTGAACGGCAGCGGAAGTATCTTCAAACCTACAGTAATGAAGAAGCTTAACACCCAGTACCTTGTATAATTTTTGTTTCTCACAGCAAATTTTTAAAGCTTTCAGATCAAACATTGATAATAAAAAATAACGGTTTACAAGAATATGCTACATTTTTGGATATCCGCAGAATTGATGAAAAATGTTGATATAACAAGATGAAAGTTGGCAAATGAGAAATTTCAAGTGTGATACTGCCCTCCCCATGCTCCTTGGGCTTTTCTTGCAGAAACCACAAGTACTGTTTTTACCAACATCCGTCCTACCTACCAAGACCACAAGTTGGAAGATCACCAAGAATAGACCGTAAGTCTAGATTGAAAGAACTAGTTGCTGCATTTACTAGTTGATGCATTTTATTTCTTCCAACAAACGATTTGATGAGTGAAGATCTATACTTTACACTACTAATGTTTTCGTTGACCTTAGTTGAGCTGGTACAACTACAAAACATATGAAACAAGAATGATTTCCCCACAGCCATACAAAATATGATTATTTAGTGAGTGTAATCTGGTGACTGGGTACATTATTTAGGAAAAGTCGTGTTTTTTCTTCATAAATCATGGGCTGTGAGTTCCCAGTTACCATCTTATACTCGTAAACCTAACTTGTTTACAAATGAAGCGAAAATTTATCGAACTCGAAGCATGACCTCAAATTTCAGTGAAATTCGGCCGAATTTCTGTCGAATATCGATATCCTGTCGAAATCAAAATTCGATCGAAATGACCGAAATATGGGGGCTCTAGTACAAAAAAAAATGACCGAAATGACTGAAATTTCGGTCAAATTTCGACCGAAATTCTGTTTCGGTCGGTGACCGAGATGGTGACCGAAACCGACATTTAGGGCCTTGACTCGAAGTTATCATACTTTCCCTCTCAAAAATAATCCCTATACTAAGGGTAAAATGAGAAGATTTCAATGATGCACAAAGGCAGAAACGTAAAGTGCACAAGAGAAGTTCTAATCTGGATATAGTTTAAATAAATATATTTCAACGGAGTTTGAAGAAAGTTAGTAAACCAATGAGTTAGCAATGCGAGACATCTTTTGCTCCTTGGCTCAAGAATATTACCATTCATGGTAAGCATATCTATGAATGACCATCCAAGGTGAATAGCCATCCAAAAATTACTAGAAAGACCAAGAACCATTACAAAACATGTCATAATATATCCTTCATGAACACAAACGTGGCAATGCCATGTATAAAACCTTTGCACATTGGACAAAACTTTCTCATAATGCCAACAAAACGGCAAGGGGTCAGTTTCTATCTTGCTACCTGCAAATGTAGCCTCCTCCGTCCATCCTACTTGTTCTATAACTTCTCCAAAAAATCTTCAAAACTGGTGCTGTTTACCCTATCTATCTACATATCTCTCCTAAACGAGAACGCCGAAGGACAAGAAAAACAGACCATCTACATCCTCATCCCCACTCCTACAGATTGGATAAGACAACATTATTGAAATAAGTTGATGGGTCATTTTTCTCCATTGACCTGCATAGTTAGCGAGGGTCCAAATCTCACAGCTTGTTCATGTTGCATATGCCACATGCACATTCTGTATGCAACCTACCAGCATGTGTTGAACTAGAAATGAAGCACACTTGTGCATTGTGCATGTGATTTATCTGAAGTGGGCTTATTTAATCCCACATCAAATAGTGAACTGATTAAATGAACTTTCACCTATATAAAGGAAGTCATCTCTTGGGTTTGTATATCGGATGGCATATGCCCTCAAAACATAGAGATAAGTGTTTTGGAATCCAAGACATGCAAGTTTGATAATAGAATCGATGCAAAAGTTATGGGTAAGTTATGTCAGTTCAGCAATTAGTCCCAACATGAAAAATGAATAACTGATCAATAAATAAATCAGGTAACCGTGGAGAGAAAATAATGAGTTGCTTATACATGAGGTCTTAGGGTTCTCTTATATGGAGTAGAAACATGTTGGGCAAATTACATCAATAAGACTGAAAAAAAAGAAAATACATAAAAGTAATAAATGATAACAAATATCTCAACACCACCCCCTCAAGCTAGAGCGTAGATATCAATCATCCTCAGCTTTGAACAGCATCTTTGGAATGGCTCTCTGAACAGGGCCTTTGTGAACACATGTTGTATGATCTCCTGAACTAACATGAGTGGTGGAGATGAAACCCTTCCGAATCATGTCTCAAGTATAGTGACAGCCTACCTCGATATGACTGGTTCTCTCATGAAAAGATGGGTTGTTGGTAATGAAGAGAGCAGCCCGGTTGTCGCATTGGAGGTGCATGGGATGAGGCACCTTAACTGAGAGGCCAGTAAGAACATATATAACCCACGTCATCTCTATACTCCCTTGTGTCATGGCTCTTTACTCTGATTCTTCGTTGGATCTAGCGACCATTGTTTGCTTCTTGCTCTTACATAACATAAGGAACTCCCTATGAACACTGCAAAGTCATAGATGGACTTCATATCCTTGAGGCACCCCGCATAGGATGCATCTGTGCAGGTTGTAATAGCAAGGGAAGTGCATCCAAGGCCCTAAATGTCGGTTTCGGTCACCATTTCGGTATCGACCAAAACAAAATTTCGATGGAATTTCGACCAGAATTTCGATCATTTCGGTCATTTTGTGTACTAGGACCCACCCCATATTTCGGTCATTTCGGTCGAATTTCGATTTCCATAGGATATCGATATTCGACAAAAATTCAAACGAATTTCGTTGAATTTTAAGGTCATGGGTGCATCTGCTAAATAGAAGACGAGTGCCATGTGAGGTCTTTAGATACCTCATAATCATATGGATTGCATCTATATGTGCATGTCGAGGTTGCTCTATGAACCAACTCACATTGCTAACTGTAAAAGATATTTCTAGCCTGGGGATGGTCACGTATAGGAGCTTCCCAATGAGCTCCATGTACCTCCTCTTATCTACATCCTCAGTGTCCTCATCATACAGCTTCATGCCAGGATACATATGAGTAGTGGAAGGTCTGTAATCTAGCATGCTCGTCTCAGATACAAGATCTATAACGTACATCCTCTAGGTCATCACAAGACCTCATTGGTTCATGGTGAACTCTAGTCCAAGGAAGTAACATAGACTGCCAAGATCCATGGTTATAAACTACTAACCAAGAAAATCTTTAGCAGCTTGGATGCCCTCACGTCGTCCCATGTAGCAATGGTGTCATCAACATAAACAAGTATAGCAATTGTACCTCTATGCACATATGAACAAATAGTGAATGATATGCAGTCTCTGATGTTCTATCAAATCCAAGAGCTTCTGGAACTAGGGGTGCACATGGATCGGATAAAATCCGTAATCCAATCCAATCCGTTGTCATTGGATTAGATCGGTTTGGATTTATAAGTTTAATGGTTTGGATTGGATTGGAATTTTACAAATCCGTTCATTTATGGATTGGATCGGATTATTGTCAAAATCCAATCCGATCCAATCCGTTAATCCGTTAATAAATAATAATATATACTAGTTTATGTATTCTCAATAAAGCATATTATACGTTACATTTTATTTGGAAGCTATGTGTAAATATCCAAGCTACTCTCTTTATAACTTAAACCTATTCCAATTCAATTTTTACCACATACAACTTGTTGGAAAGCCCCTTATCTCACCTCACTAATTGGTTTAGAAAATAGTAATACCTACCCGCAATGCCCTTCAGACCCTTCCAATTTTTCAAACGAAACACCCTTCTAAAAATAATAATACATAAACCTAAACCCACTCGGGATCCATTCCAAACAAAACACTCACCCTTGCCACACACATCTCCAACCTCAAGTGTACACATATCTCCGTCAGATGTCATCTTTGTCCTAACTATGTGTATGCGCGGCCAGATCTTCCTTGCGCACGCACAGTTAGACCTCGTCCTCTGCTCTTCCAGACCTCCCTTGTGCGTGTGTAGCCAGATCTCATCCCCAGCTGAATGTCGTCTCGTCATCATCTACGCCCTCCTTGTCCCCAACTATACACACTTGTAGCTAGACCTCCCTCGCGTATGGGCAGTCAGGAACCTCAAATACATCCCTCCCCACTACGCAGTCGGCCACGGTTCTTGTCCCAAACCTCCCTCACGCACGGTCATGCTTCCCACATCGCGTAGCCAAGCAGGTTAGTTGCAAGTTAGTTGTAGTTCCTATTTGATATATACAAACTTTCAATTTTATTCAAAGTGAGCGTGATTATTCTATGATTTCTACGGATCGCAAGTATGCTCTTTTTATTTAGTTATACAATGAAATTTTGTAATAAATCCATAACAAGAATATATGTTTTTGCTTTAAAAAATTGAGTCAAATTGCTTTCCAAAATTAACTATTCTTTTCTTTACATTTATCCATAATCTCAATTTTAGATCCACGAATCGAACGTGGAGGTCGACTATGCCACAAACTTCATGATAGATTAGGTGAGTATTAAAAAAACCGAACCAATCCGTAATTTGATGGATCGGATTGGATTTGCATGTTTAATGGATTGGATTGGACTGGAAAAATAAAAAATCCGTTATGTGTGGATTGGACACGGAAAAAGCCAAAATCTGATCCATGTGCACCCCTATCTAGAACCATGCTCTTGGACTCTGTTTAAGGTCATAGATCGCCTTGTGAAGTCTAACAACCATTTAACACTCCCCCCCCCCCCCCCGCATCGAACCCAGGTGGTTGCTGCATGCAAACCTCCTCATGTAGGTCGCCATAGAGAAATGCATTCTTCCCACAATAGAGAGAATATCCGCAGTGTAGAATATCAAGCCACTTGAAATAAAGTGTCATGATAGGCCACCCCATATATCTAGGTGAACCCATAAGCCACAAGCCTTGCCTCGTAGCGATAAATGCTGACATCTGCTCGGTGCTTCTTTGCGAACACCCACTTACATCCCACAACAGATGCTCTTATAATGTTGTAACCATGGCATCAAATTTCAGCGAAATTCAGTCGAATTTCTGTCGAATATCGATATCCAGTCGAAATCGAAATTCGACCGAAATGACCGAAATGACCGAAATATGGGGGTCCTAGTACAAAAAATGACCGAAATGACCGAAATTTCGGTCGAAATTCCACCGATATTCCATCGAAATTCTGTTTTGGCCGGTACCGAAATGGTGACCGAAACCGACATTTAAGGCCTTGGTTGTAACAATGCTCCATATGTCACGTGACTTTAACGCGGCCATCTCCTCCATGGTAAGATGCCATTGACTATCTTGTATCGTCTCCTGATATGCATGTGGTATCTCCATGATGACAATCCCACCACAAATCTCTTGAAATCCTCTGAAAGTCGACCTAAGGAAACATGGGTTGCAAAAGGGTAGAAAGCACAAATATATCTCTGCTACCACAGAGTGATAGGCACATCAAGATCACATGCCTCCTCAACCTGTAAACAATCTTCTTGAGATAGCACATGCCCATCATGTATAGAATTTTGTTGCATGGACAAACCATTAGTGCTATCAGTAGAAATAATGTGCTCAACATATATATGGGGCGTGTTGGATAATAGGGAAGGCATATAATCAGGGGGAACTGTGTGAGGCCTACAAACATAGAAATGTGGTAAAAAAATTGGACCAGCATACTGGGTTGGGATGCAGAGGTAGGCACAGGAGCAAGAGCAGGTACTAGAGGTAGAGGAGGTGGTGGTGGTGGAGATGATGGAGGTAGTGTAGGTATTGTAGGTGGTGTAGCCGTAGGAGGAGGCACACATACCCCCTCCTCAAAGTCAGATTGAGTCAACACGTCACATGTAGGAGAGAAAAACATAATAGAATCAAAGAAGATGACATCAAAACTAACATAGTGCATCCGTCGAATCGGATACGAGAGTAGCCTACAAAGACACTTGACAACTCTAGGAGAGAGCTTGTCAAGACCATGCATCAGATGGTGAATAAAGACAAATAGCCAAATATACAGGGTGTAAGGGAGAACAGATATGTCTTAGAAAATGCAATCTAGAAAGGAACCTTCTCTCCTAAGATGAAGATGGCATGTGGTTCACCAAGTAGCAAGCAGTGATGACTGCATCACCCCAGAAAGAGTGAGGAACATGACTCTGAATCAAAAGTGTCCTAGTCGCATCAACTAAATGATTGTGTTTACGCTCGGCAACACCATTCTGCTGAGAAGTATAAGCACATAAAATGAGAGGTCCGGTGTACTATGCCAAGAGACCTGAAGAACTCAGATTAACATGCAGAACTCTAATGCATTGTCAGAGCAAACAAACTTGGTAGTAGTAGAGAAATACTTTTTTTATTTCGTTAATAAAAGATTTAATGGTAGACCCAAGACTAGTTTTTCAATACCAAGGAAGTCTAGAATAATCATCCACAATTACAAGATAAAATGGTGTCCTTGGCGATTAGGAGCATGACTAGGACCTCAAATATCTAAATAAATAAACCCAAATAAATGGTTATTGTTATGACTCTAACGAACAGGGAAAGAAGAGCGGTGATGCTTCCTAAGTTGGCAAGCCTCGTACTGAAAGGAAGAGCGTGTGGAAATCTGTGGGAAGACAAGACACAACTTCTACAGAGGAAGGTGGATAAAACGAAGATGCCACAAGTAAGGTGAGACTGATCCAGTGGAAACTGTTGAGGCACCGACACTAGGAAACTAGACATGTCTATAGAGCTCTCGATGCTCATGGCCACATCCAATCACCTGCCCTTGAGTATGCCCTGAAATACAAGAGAAATAGGTAAAAATGGCACGATAATACATATCCTTTGTGATTTGACTAATAGAAAGCAAATTCATCTGAAAATTAGGTGCATATAAAACATTCTACATGCATATGGATGGTGTCAAATGCACCTTCCCCTATCCTGTGATGGGTAAGTAAACTACGTTCGCAATGACGACCCATCTACCAGGAGGTATAGATGTGTAAGAAGTACAAATGGTGAGAAGCACCAGAGTCCATGATCCACTCTGCCTTATATGTCCTACTGCAGCTGGTAAAAGCATAGGCTAAACCTGAGAAACTCGAAGAGGTTCTAACAGCAGCTGCAACATATGGGGAACATGCAGTAGTGCCAGCAGCCATGGCCTCAAATTTCAACGAAATTCAGTCGAATTTCTGTCGAATATCGATATCCAGTCGAAATCGAAATTCAACCGAAATGACCGAAATATGGGGGCCTTAGTACAAAAAATGACCGAAATGACCGAAATTTCGATCGAAATTCCACCGAAATTCCATCGAAATTCTGTTTTGGTCGATACCGAAATAGTGACCGAAACCGACATTTAGGGCCTTGCCAGCGGCAAGAGTTATTATCTCACTCAGACGGGTGACAATATCAACAAGACGTAAATATGTTCAAGGGGTTGAACGGTCTGGAGGCTCAATCTGCTCGACCACACGAGCAGATGCAGGTTATCCGTTTTGTTAGATCATGTAGATATCAAACTGCAATTAAAGAATATTAGCTTCGTTTGCTTGGGCATACGTGGCTGCCAAAATATCCCAAATCACTGTGATTGCGGGTTATTTCACAATATCATTGGCAATCTCTATGATAAGAGTCCCAGAGAGCTAGAGATGTGCGTACACGTCATCTTGCTTTCATGAAGCATTCTCACTAGCCTTATATGTCAGCTCTAGACTTGTCAGCATGTGCTCTTTGTTATTACATTGCATATGGGTCAAGAATGACATGGACCACAACTCATAGTCTCATCCATCTTCACGATGGGAACCAAACAAAAGAAGATGTCACCTTTGTTTTCTATCATGATGAGAAGGAGGTCGAAACGAAACTTAACTAGGATAGTAGACCGATCTGAGCGAGTCTATACAATCATAGAGAGGATTGGTTGCAAGTAAGGTCGTATCAATATCGATATCATTTCGATCCACCCGGAAATGGATATATCGGGATATATCGACGATATAGCGACGATATCGATGGAAATGTCAGAAATGGCTCAAAAAAGTTATCTTTATCATTTTTTCAAAAATTAAGATATCCAATATATTAAAAACAAATAACCTACAAATACACACTTATATCACACATATCGGTCATTATAGCCCATATATCGCACGTATCGGTCATATCGAACATATCGATGTTAGTGTTTATTCCTGATCAATAGATATTGGAAATGGATTCCATTCAAGTTCGTATAACATTAAATAACTTACAAATGCACACTTAGATAACACATATAGATAATTTATGAAGACTGTGATCCTTATATCGCATATATCGAGTATATCGAACATATCACTTATATATTGAAAATGGAGTTCATTAAATAACTTACAAATATACTCTTAGATCACACGTATCGAACATTTATGAAGCGTATATCGCATATATCAATCATTTCAAACATATCGATATTAATGTTGATTCTTGACTTATACATAGCAACTCATTACTTTCTCTCCACATGGTATCCGAGCGACAGTCTTAAATCAAAGTTATCGTACCCCATGCCCTAAACCCCGCTCACCACCCTCTCTTCACTGCGCGCGCTGCTAGGTTCCGTTCTCCACAACATTGACGTTGCAGCCTGATGAATTCCTATTCATCACTCTTTATTCCTTTATTTTAGCTAGAAACCTTGGCAAAATACCATGTAAATACCTGTAAATACAACAATTTGACAAAAATGCATGCATCATGTAAATAACCATAATTAGCATGTTTTTGCATAAAAATAAAGGAATAAAGAAATAAAGAAAAAGAGGGAAATTTTTAGAATAAATATTGAGTGACCCAAATCCAAGGGAGGGCTCAGCATGGGCATGACCGCAAAATAAAATAAGTAGAGAGATAGGGTAACTCAACATGGTGTAAATATCCCTCTTGGTGTAAATATTTTATTTTCTAAAAATAAAAAATATTTATGTGCTCCGTTTATTTTGTATATATTTCCAAAAATAAAATAAAAATGGGAAAAATAAAAGAAAAATAAAAACACATAATTTCTCTCTCCTCAGTGTACATATACCCTATATATATAAATAAAAGATGTGTTTATTTTACCTTTGTAAATAATGAATAAAAATCAAATAAAAATTATTTTGAATCCCATATTTTATGTTAAAAATAAATAAAATATAAAATAGGGATAATTGTACATAAATAAAACATTAAAAATAAAAATAAAAAATACATATGTAAATATACATGTAAATAATAATAATATAATGTATATACATAATTTATTTTTCAAAAAATAAATAAAAATCATAAAAAAAATAATTTGAAAATAAATGAACATTTTGCATGTTGAAAAATTTTCAAAATAAAATCATTTATTATTTTTAAATGAATTTGCAAATAATAATTGAATGACGGCTCCTGATTGGTCCACGAGGGATGTTGACCCCCCCCCAACTTCCCCCCAGGACCACATGCTCCGCGGACCCGGTTACCGACCTGACTTCACTATTTTTTCCTGACATGATCCGCTTCCCATTTTCCCAAACCCTGAGCCCCGATTGCAGCTCCCACATCCATGATTCACGCTCGGGCATCTTCTTAGGGATCCGTGCATCGATCTGCATTCTCCACTCCCATCTTATCGGACCTGCACCTGTATATAATCTCCGCTCCAGCCGCATTCCTCCGCGTCTTTGGCCATCCCCTTCGATTCCCAGGACCTCCCTTCCTCCTCCTTGAGTGAAATTTGGATACGTGGCTCTTGCCACTGTGTAAAATTTTCACTAATTTTTTGAAACATTTTTATTGCTTTTGCTATTTTTAAAAATAAAAACACGCATTTTTGTTACTGTCTGAATCGAAAAATCGACTAAAAATATAAAAACTTGTCCAAAAATTCTAAAAAAAATTAGAGATTACTTGTTTTGTTGTTTTTAAGTTTCAGTCCAATTTTTGTGCCATTTGGATTTATAAAACCCCTAAAAATCTCAAAAACTTAAAAATCTTATAAAAAATCTTAAAAATTCTAAAAAATTCAAAAAATTGCAATTTCAAATTCTGTAGCTTAGTTTTTGTATTTGCTTTTCATAAAAATTGCCATCAGATTTTTAGAGACTAATTAGATATTTTCAATTAGCCTATTAAATCTGACTGCACACAGTTTGTCACTGTTTTCTCCTTTCTCATTTTTTATAAAATTAGCTAAAAATTATAAAATTCCCAGAAAATTACCAAAAACACCTAAAAATATAAAAACATAAAAATAATTTTATTTGAATTTTCTGAAACTTTTTGAGTGTTTAATAAATTGTTGAAGTTGCTCCCTTTATCCATTTTCTTATATTTCCCTTATAATTAAAAACCCAAAAAAATTAAAAATACATAAAATCCGTCAAAAATATTTTATTCATTTTATTCATTTTGACTACTTCGTAGGCTCTCTTGAGCCAATCCGTGCTCCTTGAGTTCGACCTTGGTCGCTATATCAGGTTAAATAAATAGCGAAGACCGCTATTCGTGTTTCATTTTTTATCTTTGATTTGGTGGTCTTATTTTTCTTGTTGAGTCTGATCTGCGAGATCCGGGTCGCAACGACCCTTGATTGATTTTATCCCTTGCTCGGGTCTCGTGGGATTCCCGGCCCATCATAGCCCACCAGCAGGGGCTCTCGTCGTCGCCATTGCTGCACTCCTCACGCACAATGGGCCTTCACAGCCCATATGGGGCCCTCAGTACCCGTCTTGGAGCCCTAGCGCACAGCCCAACCTCCAGGTGGCCTTCTTGCCATCGTTAGGCATGACTGGGGCCACCTCTCACCATCAAGGGTCACCGTAGACCCTCCCTATTTGCCGCATAACTCTGACCTGGGTATCTTTGCCATCAAGAGTCACCGTAGGACCCCTCTCGACCATTGATGGGTCCCCTCCTATCCTCTATGTTGCCATCTAGAGTTGCTGATTGAACTGATTTTAGACCTATAAATCTCCTTTTCTGGCTCTAGCATGGATTGATGATCTACAAGGATGGTTGCATGAGTTTATACGTACAACCAATCATAGAAGGACATATCAACGATACATCGCCGATGTATCGGTTTCGATAAGGAAGGGGTTTCGATAGCACCCAGTATATCCTTTTGCATGGATATCGATGATATATCGTCGATATATTGCCATATCGGCTCATATCGGTCAAAAATGTTTGGATTCAGTACCAAAAATCATGGATATCGATCGACATCGTCGGTGTTTTGCCAATATCTCTATATTTCAATGCTATTATTAATGTAAGATTGATTCCACTACTTATTTAGTTACACCCAGTATTAAAACACATATCTAGCTATACCTAGTATTAAAACACAATGATTTATATATATTTTACTTCGGGTAGGGTATGGTGCGACAGGAGGGTGCATACAATGGTTCTTCAACTTGGAGGGTATCCATTCAATTTTAATTCATCTTCTCCCCCCCTCGAGAATATTATTATGAATTATGTCTCTTAGAAAATGCTATATCCGCTATGAGAGACAATAGGGCAGGGGGCCGATTTAGATCCTCCATGGAATTCTTGGTTTTAGGTAATCTCTTTTACAATATTACATTCGTTTAAATATTTTTCATTTATTTTTGTAAATAGATAAATCTTTATACCAGGAAACAATGTCTCCTTCAACGTTATGTGCATTTTTCGAATGAAATGATTCATGTCAATGCTATTCACTATGTCATGTGAGTAATATGATCGACATGAGCGAGTGATGCAAGGATCATAGATGATCTATAATTATGTGTTATGAATATTTAAGTGTATATTGCAATTTATTTCATGTTGTAAGAACTTGGATGAAATCCATTTCCAATATCTATAAGTCAATTCTTTAAAAATAAAAGTCATGGATAATGGTGATCCTTTGAAGAAAGTAGATCAATGTATTTACAAGGTCGTTTAAGACCGTTTAAAAGGCCGTCTAAGACCGTTTAAATGGTCGTTTAAGGTCGTTTAAGAGGCATGACCGTTTATAGACCGTTTTCATTAAACGATGCGGCCGGGCACCTTATGCGTTTAAACGACCGTGTTTAAACGGGCGTTTAGACTGTTTTTGCATCCTTGTCAACAATAACTAAAAAAGTTGAGGAACGGTTTCGAAAGGATCCACTTTAAAATCTTGAACTCATGTCATCTCATTTAAAATCCGAGGGAAGCCAACAATTAGCTTGTAATGTAAACAAAGCTAAGCCTTGATATATTCATATGTACATATGTATCAGTTCGGAGAAAGAAAGAAACTTGGAGCCCTTAGTTGTATAGGGAGAAGGGTGAAAAATTATTTCAAGGACCCATAAATACAAGAGATAATAAAAAGAGTATACAAATGTAAAGAATACATCCATACAAGGAATAAGTCGCAAGAAAATAACCTCGAGACAGACTTTACATGGAAAAATCCTTCCAATATAAAAGAAAAGAGAATAATAGACATAGGGATATGATGTATCTGTGATCCATCAATCTAATTAGCTGAAAATAGAGCTTCGTCGTCTAGTAATTAGATGTATTCATGTGTTTATAACTCATAATTAGCATTCATACACTTGTAAACAATTTGCATAAACTAGCGTTCTCATATTTCATTCATATTCACTTGTATATAATCATCTAATGTCATCTATTTTAAATTAGTTCGCACTAACTCCAAATGACATAAAACAACTCCATTGTGTATATATCACTAATATTAATCGATGAAAAACCCAAAAGAAATACTAACTGGTATATATGTGAAATAAAAACAAACCATAATTTGAGATAGAAGGTCGTAAAAGCTAATCTCTCTCACATATAATGCCCGATTTCACTCTACTCACTTTGAATCAATGTACACTTAATTATCTATCAAAACCGAATTCAAAAGAATCGAAGTCCAAATGTGAAACTTGGGTATTGGAACCGAATGTATATTGTACATACTTACTAGTTGTTTACTTGTTATTTCATGTACATATCTATTTTTTTATTTATTCCTTTTTCATTTCTTTATTTCATCTCATTTCTAACCGACTACATAAAAATAAAAATCTAAAAATGCTAGAAAACTGTAAAAAGAGAAGTTCTGACTTGTGTATATGGACTAACTCATTAGTAAATAACTAACTTCACTAATTTGTTCTGACGTTTTAAGCTCAAAAAATTCAAAAAATTGCATTTGTTTCCATTTTATTATTTTACATCATGTTTATTTTTGCACGGATTTATTGTTCATAGAAAATCAAACAAAAATTACAAAACACATAAAATTTGGTATTTTATATTCAAAGAATGTCAAACAAAATAACTTGCACACATGACTACATTTGCATTTGATTCCTTTATAAACATTGTAGAATGCATTTAGATCAACATTTTTCATTTCAGGAATATTGTATCTGAGGTTGTTTTCTATTTTTACGCATTTTTCTCTATTTTGTTTTGTATTGGTCAAAGTCAAACGCCACATGGCATTCCACCATTCGCCCACTTCACGTGCCCGATCAACCCCCTTTTGTCCTTTGGTGCCCCTTCCCTTTTACTATATTGGATCACACTTTGATCCAACAGCCATTATCATCCACGCCCCTCTTCTAGTCTCCTCATGTGCCACGCACGTGATAAGTCCCCACCATTGGATTTGAGAAGATCCAACTGATCCCCCTTCTCCTCCTACCCCCAAAGGCCTCTCTGCAACCAGTCACCTCCCCCAACAATCGAGTCCAGCGAACAACCAATCTCCGATCGTCTCCATTCCCTCTATCTCTTATCCTTCATAACCAGCTTTATACTCTCTTGAGATTTCACTCCAAGTCTTCATCGACCAACTCCATATCCCCATCTCGCCTGGAAGCCTATCAAAACCCACATGTTCTTCCCTAACCTCCACTATCCTCCAACGAACCCAACTCATTATCTCCTTCAGCAAACCAAGGCCTTAAATGTCGGATGTCGGTTTCGTTTCGGTGACTGACCGAAACGAAATTTCGGTCGAATTTCGGTCGAAATTCGACCGAAATTTCGGTCATTTCGGTCGGTTTTTGAACTAGGGCACCCAAATATCAGCCGATATAGGCCATTTCGGTCGAATTTCGGTCACCCACCGAAACCGAAATTCGACCGAAATTCGGCCGAATTTCGGCGAAATTTGATCCCATGCAGCAAGCACCCAACCAATCCCAACACCCTACGACTCCAACCAACCCAATCCAGGACAGCCATGCATGCTTCTTCGTCCTATTAAAGCCACCATCAAACCCCCCATTCAAATGATCTGCCAATCCGTTATCCACCATCTCCAACCTACACGAGAGAACCTGAGAACGGGATAACCACCACTGCGGCCGGTGACAGTAGTCGTACATCAGGTATACCACAACCATCTCTGTTGTAGACACGATCCACAGTGTCCATCATCATATTGCTACTACTTCGCAAGAGCAGCTCAGTCTCGACCCTTCACCAGACCTTGAGGCTGAGACTAGAGTCAATCGTCATCCTCCAACACTTTGGCGAACCATCAGATATATCTTCAGATCCCATCTTCATCTCCCCTCTTCTTTTTTCTTTATTCTTCTTCATTTACTTCTACTTCATACTCCCCCTGCCCAATCGCCTCCATCAAATCCCGATAATCGATGATATCGCCCCACCTTTAAGGCCCCTCCATGTTCTCCTGCACCTTTATCGCAAACTCTCATCAAGGCTTCAGTTTCACCGCTCACATCAGAGCTCCGCTCACCCGCCTTTTTCTCTTGTACTTCATGAAGCAAACCAAGCCCTTGCGGCTTGAGCAAACCTTCCCTCCACGGGAACCAGGAAAAGCATCCCTCAAGATCTTGTCACGTGCATCGTAGAAGACCTCACAATCAAAGATACATCAGAAGAAGCAGAGGACTTCTGGGCAGTCAGATCATCACTGAAAGTTCTCATCAATCAAGAGACAAGAAGGGGCAGTGCACAAGCACCCTTCGATTGAGGTTCGACCTGTGATTAGCATCGTTAATGTGCCAACGAACTCCAGCTATGCGATCACATCATCGGACGCATTCGAGTAATCCAATACATGTCTTGGGATTTTGCAAGGCTAACCCTCGTGCCTAGAGAAAATCGTAGAAATTGTAGGAACCCCCCCCCCAACATTCCAGTATTCACGTAAGGGGCCTTGAGCACATGTTCCTTGCACATGTGATGATCCTGAGTAATTGCATCCAGCCCCTACCTCGTAGGATATTTGCTTAATTACCCCCGCCACCTTTTGAGAATTACAAATATACCGTTGCAGAGGTTCAATCTAAGATCTTTTTTTATTTTTGTGTTATTACATATATGACCATGGATCTATTTATTCATATCTTGTGGATCGTTCATCAGATTTTGACGATCATTTAATTGTCTATCATCGTAGACATTTAATCATTTATTGTGAGATATTTTTTAGCATCAATGAAATTGAGGAAGTATTTGTCAATTATGAGCACATCTATTCTTTGAAATTGATTTTTATTGCTCATTAAAATTGGAAAAAATAGGGAATTAATTGGATTTAATTTGAGATTTATTATTCAATTATTTTCAGAAAGTTCATAAGGTTGGGGATTAAATTGAGAAGTTATGAATAGGTATGCTTACTCTCATTTTCTTGTTTGCATCCATCATTAAAAATCCAAAAAATGCATTAGTTTTCTTCGTTGCATTAATTTCTGCCATAAAAAATACAAGAGAAATCATTTATCATATTTGCTTATATTGTTTGTAGCAACAACAACAAAGCCTTTTCCCACATTAAGTAGGGTCGGCTAAATGGATTTTTTGCCTCCATTCAAATCTATATTGGGTCATTCCCAGGCTTAGATCCAAAAAAACTAAGATCCCTTTGTATAGTCTCATTCCAATACTTCGTGGGTCTTCATCGTCCTCTCTTAGTCAGCTCAACATCCCAAAACTCGCATCTCCTCGTCGGTGCATCAGCTGACCTCCTTTGGAAATGGTCAAACCACCTTAAGCGATTTTCTCGCATCTTATCCTCAATCGGAGCTACATCAAATGTCTTTCTGATGGCATAATTCCAAATCGCATCTTTATGTGTATATCCGTAGGCCGCATAATCCTCACGCCTATAGAAAATCCCTTTGCATTTTCATTTCTGCTACCATCATTTCCTGCACACGTCTATGGTTCACAGGCCAACATTCAGATCCGTAGAGCATAGCAAGTCTCACAGGTGCTTTATAAATTTTTCCACTGATTTTCAAAGGAATTTTCTTATCATAGAAAACAGTGGAGGCTCCTCTCCACTTTAGCCAACCTGCATTTATTCTATTTGTAACATATCCATCAGTTTCCACATCATGTTGCAAAATAGATCCCAAGTATCTAAAAGAATATCTCTTCTAAATGTTATTGTCACCAATCTTCACATTGATTCCTCCACTATTACTTCCATCCAAAAGTGCACTCCAACTCGTCCGCAACAGTACTTGCCCGCTTGGGTCGAACCAGAGGAACTCTATCAAGGTTACAAGGAATGGGAAAAATGGACACATTCAAAAGGAGATTTTCCAGTAGACCGACAAGACGAGTTGTTGTATGCAAACTCGACATAAAGGGGACTGAATCCCACTGAGTGGGTCGTTTTCCTGCAAAACAGTGAAGAAAGTTTCCCAAAGATATATTTACTACTTTTGTTTGGCAATCAGTTTGGGGATGGTAGGCAGTACTATATTGTAGATGAGTGCCCAACTTAGGCCATAATGTCCGCCAAAAATGACCTAAGAACCTAGCGCCCCTATCAGATGTAAATAAATGGGGGAAGTCATGCAAAAGGACAACTTCTTTAGAGAAAAGGTATGCTACATGTGATGCATCAGATGACTTTCTAGAAAAAAAGATCCCCAACATTTTCTGCATCAATGACTTTCTACATGGAATGAAATGTGTTATTTTATAAAATCGATCAACCATAATAAATGCAGAATCAACCTTTCTAGCGGTCTGGGAACGTGCTACTATAAAATCCATCATGACATCTTTCCAAGGACGTATGGGGATGGTAGGAGGTTTATAGAGGCCAGAATTTTGATTCTGAACCTTGAAACATTGGCATGTTTGGCAACATTGGATCATTTGGACCACATCCCTTTTCATTAATGGACTAGTAGCAAGGTTTAAAAAAACGTGAGGCGGTTCGAGGCGTTTCTCCAAAATGTGAGGCGAGGCGTAAGTCTCGAGGCAGTCGAGGCGTAAGCCTCAATTTTTAAAATAAAAATTAAAATTAAGCAAAATACATTAAAATATATAATAATTATAGGGTTTAGAAAATTAATATTAGGCACGTGATTGTTTCCGCTATTCACAACAAAGCATAATAATTATTCTACTCCATGTGTTTCTTTTCAACTGTGCTTCTTCGTATATGTGATAACTATTTTAATAACAAACAAATAACAAGATCAAGTTGCAAACTTACAAGTAGTATAATAATTTTATTACAATTCAAACACAATCGTGTACATTGTATACAATAGAGCTAGTATGTGTGGATGCAATATGATAAATTGAACATGATGTATACAGGATCATCGAGCTTCACTTATTTCAAGAAATCTCCTCTTTGTATGGACATGTATATAGAAATATGCAAGGTTTAACACAGAAACAACAATACTAGCAAAAAACGGTATAGTGTTTATGGTAAAAAAAGGTCATGTGGAAAGTACATAACCTAAAAATTAAAAAAAAAAGACATGCGCTTGAGGCTTACGCCACCGCCTCGCCTCAACCGCCTCATACGCCTCACGGTACCCTGAGGCTTACGCCTCAAAACTTCTGGGTGAGGCTTAAGCCTCGAGGCGCTTTTTTGTCAAAAAAAACCTTGAGGCTTACGCCTCACCGCCTCGAGGCGCGCTTTTAAAACAAGGACCAGTAGAACCTTTCTTGGAGGAGAGCTAAGGTTTTGTCAATGTCAAAGTGTGTCCACCGAGACCTACTCCATATAGTTCTAGAATTAGGTTCTCTTACAGTAAGGTGGTCGGGATGCACAA
Organism: Ottelia alismoides; assembly: GCA_037367405.1. NCBI lineage: Eukaryota > Viridiplantae > Streptophyta > Magnoliopsida > Alismatales > Hydrocharitaceae > Ottelia > Ottelia alismoides. The sequence continues at coordinate 466,437 of JAZKJV010009451.1, read as the reverse complement.
TTATGACCATCAAAACAGGTATACATCTTAGAGGAGATATGCGTCTGTCGGATGACTTAGACAACCATGGTATACTTTGTTAACGCCTTGGACATCATGATATAATTCCTTGATTTACTCAAATCCTATGGTCAGCACGAAAACTATTGCTAGCAAATGAGCTCGATGACTTAGACATCATCCACTCGGTTTAAGGTGTTGATCTCGTGTTTCAGGTGAAATGTGTGTTCTTTAAGAAACTTGCTCATTTTGCATGTCTCTTATTGAGAGAACTAGATTGGAGGATTTTAGAGGAGAAAGAAATTTAAAGGGAGAAAGGAGGATAAAGCGGCTAATTAACTTTTACTTCATTTCATGTTTCTATTACAAATGTGTATAATGCTTTACATAGGGATTTAACCAAAAAAAGATGCAATCTTTCATCCAAAAAAACACATCCAAGTCCAAAAGGCACATCCAAAGGTTGTGACTTTGGTTGCTTTACAAAAATTAAAAATACAATTAAATTGCAACAAAAATAAATATTTTGGATTACATGAATTATCCTCCACTTTGAAAAACTCATCTCCTGGTGAGTTACTTGATCTTCGAGTCCAACATTGGAGAACTTCATCTGAACACGTTCATCCAATATTCCCAATTTGAGCCATTTTTCTTAGATTAGACATTGTGTTTATAATTGTTCTCCACCGGAGGGTGTGGCTGAAAATTTTCTATACATTCACTTAAACAAACCATTCTATCCCATTTTCACCAAGTTTAACCTTTATATAAATAACTTTAGGGTGGAGGACTTCTTTGTAATTCTTCTAAGAGATATTTTCTCCCTTTTCTTCGAGGTACAAAACTCATTCTAAAGATCCCCTTCATTCTTAATGGGACCCTTGCTAGGGTTCGCTCTCTCCCAATCCATTTGCGGCGGGGACAGTTATGATGGATCTCGTGTAAATAACGCATCAGGTGACGACGATGGAGCTCGTACCAGCAGATCCGCATGCTGTAGAGATCCCAATGGAGTCGGTGATGATGTTGCTAAAGTGAGGTCGACATTGCGTATTGTGGTTTGCACTGCGGGGGATGGGGAGTGTGAATAGAGGCACCGGGACTTACATGGGTGGTGATTCCGATGGTGGTGGTGGTGGTTTGAGAAAAGGTTATGGTTGTGGGGAAGGTGGAGGGGGTAGCGGACATGAAGCAAGGTGTGTCAACGTTTGGTGGCGGAGGGGGGCCGCTGGAAGGCTGGTGGTGTTGGCAGAGTGATTGGGGTGGTATCGGGTGCTAGAAAAGGCTTCAGAAGTGATGGACGTAGGTCTCAATATACCTAGGCAACAGCCTGGAACATGGCCAGAGTATTGTTGTCGGCGTCTTTTTTAATTCTCCTTCTTTGTATCCCATGTAGAACAGATCTAGCACTTTATACTCTTCATTCATAGGACCTTCGTCGAAGATTGATCGTGTTTCTTCCTTGTCTTATTGCACAGGAATTGTAATAGAAAAATCATCATCTTGAATGAATATGTTTTCACTGAACCTATGTTGTATTAACGTTTTATGGTGCAAGTCTTCATCGTGATTGAGTATGTCTTCTTCTAGCCATGAATCCAGCCATAGTTGCACCTTCATGCTTGATATGTGAGACTTGAATTTCTTCTGTCGGGACCGTGAGCCTTAGCCAAGATAACTCAAGTTGAATATCGTTTTCCAATGCTCGACAAGATCATAGAATCATAAGAACGATTCGTGCTCCATGCTATGCTCTGATACCAATTGATGTGTTTGTATTTCAATTAAGAATTGTTGAAGGGGAGAAGAGAAGAAATTGGGGTAAGGGATAGGGAGGAGCACACCAAGATGCGTGGGAAGGGAGAAAATAAGGTAGGAGAACTAGATTGAAGGATTTGAGATGAGAAAGAAATTTAAATGGGAAAGGAGGATAAAGCCAATTACTAATCAACATTTACAAGCTTTGGTAGCCGAATTGCTTCCATTCTATCTTGCTTGACGCACCCCTGAGTTCATTTCAAGTTCCTATTACGAATGAGTAGGTTGCTTTCTTTAGGGATTTAACAAATTAAAAAATGCAACCTTTCACCTAAAAGACATCCAAATCCAAAAGACATACCCGAAGGTTGTGACTTTTGTTATTTTATTAAAACTAAAAATTACAATTAAATTGGAACAAAAATAAATATCTTGGATTGCAGCAAGGTCTTTTGTGATTGCAAATAACGCAAGACTTCATGATCTGAGTTGAGTATGAACTCACGTTGGACGAGGTAAGGGCGCCAATGCTTGAGGGCTTAGAAAATTGCATGGAATTTCACGTCAAATGTGGAATAACATGAGCGTGCATCATTCAACTTTTCACTAAAATAATCAATTGGTCATCCTTGATTGAAGACAGCGTCAATACCAACAAGAGAAGTGTCGCAATCAACCTCAAACACCTGGTTGAAATCGGGTAAAACAAGTACCGAAGCATGTGCCAGGTGTTCCTTGAGATTCTGAAAGCTATTTTCATCTTCCAATGTCCATGTAAATTTGCTACCACATAAACAATTAGAAATGGGTGGTTTGAATGCTAAGTACCAATCGACGGTAGAAGGATGTTAATCCTAAGAAACTGCAAATCTATATGAGAATCTTATGGTAGGCCAACTCCTAACGGTTTCAGCTTTAACCAAGTCGACCTTGATACCCTCAATAGAGATAATGTACCCTAAAAAATTGGAGTCGGTGAGGAAATCGCACTTCTTCATGTTAACAAAGAGTTGGTGCTCCCTCAAGATGGTGAGCACTTGTCGCAAATGACTTAGATGTTCTCCTTGTTCGGTATTGTAAGCCAAGATGTCGTTAGATGACAACAAAATTCTCGATGAGGGATCTTAAGACGTGGTTCATTACACGCGTAAAGGTATTGGGTGCATTAGTCTGGCCAAAAGGCATTACTAACCATCCATACAGACCCTCACGAGTCTGGAAAGCGGTCTTCCCCTCATCCCCAGGTCTAATTCGTATTTGGTAGTAACCGCTTCGAAGATCCATTTCGGAGAAAACACATGCCCTGTCAACATATCCAGCATATCATCAAGCCACACGATTGAGAATCGGTATTTGATGGTGATCTTGTTGATGGCTCGACTATCCACGTACACCCTCCATATCCAATCCTTCAAGAGGGCATGGATGGCAACAAGGTTCATCTCTTGCGTGCATATCCCTTCTTAAGGAGTTCCATGACTTGACGTTGCATTTCTTTGTGTTTATCTAGGATCATTCGGTAATGCGGCAAGTTGGGCAAGCTAGTCCCAAGGATAAGATCAATGTAGTGTTGAATATCCCTTAGAGGTGACAGTCCTTCAGGTAAGTCGTCTGGGATTATATCTGTGTATTCTGCTAGAATCGGAACAACTTCAAGATTCATTTTATCAAGGTCCGCTATGTTGTTTCCAACCTCCTTTCCAATAAGGGCAAAGATGAGTAATGACTCGTGAAGATGGTATCGGAAGGGAGATGCTTTAAGAATCACGAGTATCTCATTTGTGGCTTGGGGAATCATGGTAACCATAGGGTATTTATGGTCAACTTGTGGAGTCATTGGTGGTGCAGATGCCAGTTGCCTTGGTCTAAGGGCGTCACGTTGAGGTCGAAGGGTAATTCGTGTTTTGTTTTTCATGAAGATGTGAGTATTCTTCCTTCCCATATGTTCTATATATCGATCAAAATGCCAATGGCATCCCAACAAATGTGGCGTGCATCTATGGGAGCAATGTGACACTAGACCTCATCTTTATAGGATGGTCCAATGGAAAATTTGACAAGGCATTGGCATTGACTAGGAATTTAGGTCCCCCCTTTAAACCACGACACACTATAGGGTCGGTCTAAGGGTTGGGTTTGCAATTCCAACTTGTCCACCATTTCTTGAACTATAAAATTTTCCATGCTTCCTCCATCGATGATCAAAGAACAACGACGACCATTGGAGGTACAGGTAGTGCGGAAGATGCTCCTTCTTAACCAACCATCATCAGTCTCAACTTCAGGTGCTAGCATGAGTTGTTGCACAACTCCTGTTGGTGCACTATTTTCAACTACAAACTCATTGTGTTCACTTAAGAGGAAAGGTCTACTAGTCTCTGCATTCACCTCAATATCCTCACGTTCTTCATTGTTATTTGTGCACCCAGCCATCATCTCTGGCTCAACTTCTTCAGTGTGAGTCATGGCATTATTCAGTTCATCGTATACTAGGTACGCGCTTGCTACACATGGGTTGGAGCATTCCAAGGCCCTAAATGTCGGTTTCGGTCACCATTTCGGTGATCGGCCGAAATAGAATTTCGGTGGAATTTCGGTCGAATTTCGACCAAAATTTCGGTCATTTCGGTCATTTCTGTACTAGGGCCCCCATATTTCGGTCATTTCGGCCATTTCGGTCAAATTTCGATTTCGACTGGATATCGATATTCGATAGAAATTCGACTGAAATTCGCTGAAATTTGAGGCCATGGAGCATTCTACTGCCCGATGACTTTTTTACAAGCACCTGAAACAAGTATGACGTCCTACAGTAGGTCAAGTGCTAAGGATTCCAGACGCAACGTAAGCAAGTTGGGAGTAGGTGGTTGCCATTCCAGAAGTGGCACAAAATCTAGAGTGACTTAACAATTGGTTGAACGACTCTAGTTAGTCCATTCAATGAGTTCAGTGTAGTGATGGGGGCACTAGAGGTGATTGTGGGACGACGCATAATGTTTCTACCTAATGTGAACTCGGACAACTCTATCATGTGTGGTATCCACATTGCAACAATCACACATGTATAGTTCATCTTAGCTATTGGATTGTAATTCATTTGTGTATCAGGCAACAAGTTGCGAATCACTCTCCTTCATGTTGTTCCGGACTACCAAAACTTGGAATTCTTCGATGTATTCCTTAACAGTGTGTGTCACTTGTCGTAGATTTTGGAGGCAATTGTACAACTTTTGTCGATACTACTTCGATAAGAATTTCTCCCGAAGTTTCTGCTACATTTTAATCCATGAACAAACGTTTTCTTTACCCTAGAGGCGATGTTCCTCCTGAGGACGTTTCCACCAAAATAGGGCATATCCTTTTAGTTTCAGCATGGTAAACTTGGACTCTCCACTCAAAGAAGTGATCCAACTAATCCATTCAGTCAAAGAAGACATCCGGATCATGTCATCCATCGAAGTCAGTCACGTCAGTTATTACACCACTACCACCACGATTACAATTAGAGTCTTGCACTAGATTTAGAGGTCGAACATGTGGCTCGGGTGCTCTTCTTTGATTTCGCTCTACTCGTCGCTAGTGGGGTCCTCTATGCGTATAATCTTTGGTACCTAAGGGGTGCGATGAGTTTGGGTCTAGGGAATGTTCATTGCTGGCATCACTCTCTGATCTAGGATCAGTCCAATCATGTTGGCGATGTTGGTGGTCTTGATATTATGATCTTGGGTTTGTGAAGATCGGCTAGAGCCTATGGAGTTGTGATCATGTCTATATTACATATCCATTAGGTCAAAAGTTTACAACTTCCAGTTGTTGGGCGTTATTGGTAACAATTCTCTCTATGCTTCCTAGATGGGTGTTTGCGCGACGGATCTCACTACAAGGTTTGTTATCATGGCTTCCAGACATGCTAGGGAATGTGGGTCAGGTTGATGAGTCCTCGTTGAACAGTTTCTAAAGTCGCACAAACATTGAGCGAAAAAAAACAAGATAGTTTTTTTCTTTCTTTCTTTTTTCGCATGCAACAAAAAAGAGAGATTTTAAACAATTAAAATTGCTAATGAAGGATGGGAATAAAAGAGTCAAACAACAAGTGGAAAATAAATAAACAGACAACAAAACCGTACTACGAGCAAGAAATTAAATATGGTTTGCAGAGCTGAACAAGTAGGAAAATAAAAAGCGGTCGGCATATAATCAAGAAAATAAAGATGGTTGATAGAGCCAAACAACAAGCATGAAATTAAAAAGCAATCGGCACAACCGAACAACAAGCATGAAAACAAAAGCGATCGGCAAAGCCATACAATGTACAAAAAATAAAAAGGTAGGCAACACCTGACAACTGGCAGAAAATAAAAAGGGTAGGCATAGCCAAACACTTATAAAAAGAAAAAATTCGAGCAACACAAAACGAAGGAAAAACTGCCGAAAGCAATGCAAGTGCAAAACGAAATGATAATTTTTTATGTTTACGATCGATTTGGCTCTGATACCACTTCAATGCAATCCAACAACTCATTAAATCACTTACTAACGTACACATATACAAATATGATGGTTCATGCTAACCAACTAAATGCGTGAATATATTGTTGATGTGTTATTATCGGCCAAACAAGTAAATAATTAGGTCAGTGTTGGGAACAATTGCTAGTAGTCATGGAGGCGGACTAGGAACACCAAGACAAATATGTGATCCGAGATCAAGAATAAATCAACACAATATTTAAATGTGTGATGCAATGGATGGAATGTTGAAATAGAATGGAATTATAAAGTTAGTGTGAGTTTTAGGGAATAATAAGCGATGACACAAGATCAGAATATCTTGTTTGATTTCCTTCAAATAAACCATATATTAGCGGAGTTAACTACTAGAACAATTGTGACCTGAAAATAAAAGGGAAGTACATAAAACATACGAACAGAGAACTGAAATCTATGCACAAAATCTGACCACGGTAGCCTGGAAATGGAAAAGAAAAGGATTACAGCAGTGGGAGCCTACCGGGGTTGCTTAAGGCGATGATGGGTGGGTGACGATAGTAGATGGTGGTGGTGTAAAGGCGCGAGTGGGGGTTGTGATGGCCAGAAGGTAAGTTGGGGAAGAGAGGAAGAAAGTGTTGTGTAGTGGAGTTGGAAGTGTGGGGATGAGTGAGTAATGAAGGGAGGAAAGGAGGGGAGAGACTGAGAGAAGAAGACAGTTGGAAGGAAGGGTAGGGAGAAGAGAGGAAGACTGGAGTTGGGGAGGAGGATAGGTGCTGGGAAGAAGGAAGGTTGGGGAAAAGAGAGTGAAGGGTTGGGAAAAGGAGAGCAAGGGAGGAGAGGTGATATGCTCGTAATGGAAGGGTTGGGAATAGGAGAGCAAGGGAGGAGAGGTGATATGCTCGTAATGGAAGTTTGTGGGTTTTTCTGATGTGTCCCCTCTTCTTCGCCCTCCCCCTCCTTTTATAACATAGAAAAGCCCCTACAGGACAAAGGGGGGACGGTTCATTTTCATGGGGTTGCACCACAGAATCACGGCAAAAAAGGTGTTTTTACATGGTGTTGCATCGTCCTTGGAATCATCAAAAAAATGAAATTTTACACACAACCCCAAGAATTAACACATTACAATAGTGCCCTTGCGTTTAAATTTTTATTGTTGAAGTCACCTATAACCCATCCTAAGCAGCATCATGTGCCATCTTCAAATGTTCCCGCCACTACAAATCTGGATGCTCCTATAGAGAATTCTATTGCTCTGTGATGGACAAAAAGGCAATGTACTATACATCTCATGTTACATTTTACTTTTCACTGACAGTCTATTCAATTGTGACAGAAATTTTACAGAAGCTCTGATGGCTATTTTTATTCCTCGCGATCATCGTATTGCATTGCAAGATCATGATTGGAAAAAGAGCATGAATGAGGAGATGGATGTACTTACCTCTAACGACATGAAGGATCTTGTGTCGTGTCCCCAAGGTATCAAGCATGTTGCCTACTGATGGGTCTTTACGACCAAATAGTCACCTAATGATTCTATTGACAGATTGAAGGTCGGGCTTGTGGCCAAGAGCTTCACTCAAACTTATGACACGGACTACTTTAGGTCTTTTTTTCTCATGACCATGATGGGATCTATCCACACTATTATGTATGTTGTTGCTAATAAGAACTGGCATATTTTTTAGCTAAATGTGAAGAATGTTTTTCTATACGAGGATCTCGAGGAAGAAGTATACATGATGCAGCTACAGGGTTACTCGTTGAGGGGTAACATATATGTCGACTCCATAAGGCCATTTATGGCCTAAAGCAGGGCCAACGAGCTTAATTTGACCGACTTACCAATGAGACCAACTCTCTTGGCCTACACAACATGACATTTGATTATTTTGTTTTCGTTAAATGACAGTCCACTAGCACAGTTATACTAGTTGTCTATGTTGATGATATGGTTGGTTACTGGTGGAAGCAAGAATTCTTGAGACCAAGGCCTTCCATCAAAACGTATTTGTCACCAAGGACCTTGGTCAATTCAAATACTTCCTTGACATTGAGGTGATACACAATGCAAAGGGATTACACCCATCACAGCAAAAGTATTGCTTAGATATTCTTACATATGATGGATGACCTACTTGGATGCAAACCAATTGGCATTCCAGCAGAACTGTGAAAACATGCTACAACCATTGATTCTGATTTTAAAGATACTACACGATATAAAAACCTAGTAGATAAACTGCTCTACCTCATTGTCACTAGGACAACTATATCGTATGTTGTAGGCATATTAATCCAACATTTTTTAAGAGCCAACCAACATATGGAGAGACCTTTCTATAGTCATTGGCAGGATGTCCTTCTGATCTTTTGATATCTGAAGGAATCTCTAGAGAGACCTCTTCTAAGGGGTCAATGGTCACACTGATGTCATCACTTTTCCAGATGCATATTATATTGATTCTCTTGCGGACCGACGATCGAATACAGTTTATACGATGTTTGTTGGTGGCAACATGGTTACTTGGCGGAGCAAGAAGCAGGTAATTATTTCTAGATTGAGTGCAAAGGTTAAACAAGGCGATGGCTCAAGCCATTTGTGGGATTACCTAGCTAGTCTCTTTTCTACAGGAGTTTGGCTTCTTGATGCTACTCATGTACCTTTATACTATGAAAACAAGCCTATTATATGCATTGACACAAACATCGTATTCCATGAGCGGACTAAGCACATAGAAGTTGACTGTCAAGTCATTCAAGATGCAGTATGAGGGAAGATCACTACTACTCGTATCTCCACGGGTCTTTGGCTTGCAGATATATTCGTGAGGGCATTACCGAAGAAACACCTCTTGTGGATGGTTTCCACGTTGGACATGATCGATAGATATGCTCCAACTTGAGGGGGAGTGTTAGAGGTATCTTGTTATTGGGTTATTTTTCTTTATATATTTCTTGAGTCATGTAACCGCTTTGGGGTCTTTATGTAGTTTTCTCATTTAGGCTCCTTAGGGATTCACGCTATATAAGAAGCCCTAGACCCCTTGAATAAGATAAAGAAATTTCATTCTTAAATCTTTCTCCACACAACACTATCAACCCTAGAGCCCGTGTAACTCCAGACCTGACTTCATGTCAGGACTCGCAATTGCGCACTGCCTTGACCCGCCTTGCTGGTTGGTGATGGTTGTCTTGGCTGCTCCCGAATGAGGCTCGTTGGGTGGGGTGGGTCTGTCCCCGCTACCGGTTGGGATTTATTGCGCGAGGGAGGGGAGGGTGTTGCGGTCTTTACGGGACTTGGGCCTTCCGAGGGTGACGCAGTAGAGGTGGATGGCGCAACAGAGCAGTGGGCAGTGGCTGATCCCAAGGCAGAGGCGCCTTTGATTCTGACGGGACATTTGGGTGCCTTGATGGAGGCCTCTGTGAGGGTTCTTGTGGTGGGCTCCTCACCACAGCTGGGAGTCAGGGATGGGCTCACCAGGGTGGAGGTGCTGGGCAAGAAGGGATCGTGTGGTGTTGTGGGGGAAAGGGGAGTTCCTAAGTTGCTGTCCCGGAGCTCTGAGAAGGGGAGCCCTAGATTCAGGGCTTACTATGTAAGGAAAGATGCCCTCAGGTCTGCGAGGAAGAGGAGGGCGGCCTTGTTCAACTCGATGGCTTGTGAAGGCCACCTGCATCGATCGTCTGTTGGTCCCTCCATCATGTCGAACCCGCAGAACCACTTCAGGATCATGGACAGGAGCGTGGTCGAACGCCTCGATGTGGTCCCGCCTAAGAAGCTGAGCCATATTGTTCCTTAATGAAGCTACTTTCTTGGAATGTCAGGGGGGCCTGATAAGCAACTGGGAGTGCAAAACCTTGTAATGGAGGCTGGTGCGGATGTTTGCCTTCTTCATGAGACAAAGTTGTCGAGGTGCGTGGACGCCATCAGGCGGGGGCTGAGTGGGGGAGATTGGTTTGACATGGATGTGTTTAAGGCCCAAGGCGCTTCGGGAGGGTTATTCACTGGCTGGAAGAAAGACAAGTTTGAACTATTGGCGGAGTCGAGGTCTCTTTTCTGCTTGTCCGTGGACCTGAGATGGGGAGCGGATGGTCTTTGCGTCCGGATCACGAATGTCTACGGTCCTACTGGGTCTGAGAGGGGTACATTGGCGACAGAGTTGGAGCAATTGGGTTCGACGAATGTGGTTGGGGTCAAGATCATCGGTGGAGACCTGAATGTAACTTTGCTCCCTGGCGATCGTTTGCAACGGAATGGTGGTAGACATCCAGGTTCGGAGGACTTACGGAGGGTGGCTCACCCCTTGGGTCTATCCATTATTGATGTGGTTGGTTGTTCCTATACTTGGCAGAATGTGAGATCGCGGTCAAAACTTGATAGATTCTGCATGTCGCCTGATGGGATTAATTATTTCCCCCTATCTCGTGATCAGGCGTTGCCACAGGCCCACTAGAATCACACACCGATTCTCGGGTCGTCTGACAAGGAGAGGATAAACAGATTCTTCGTTCATTTCGAGCATGGTTGGCTCTTGGAGGAGCATTTTAGGGAGGTCATCGTTGAGCAGTGGAGAAGCTAGAACCTCATGGGCTCCACCGTCTCTCGGTTGACGGGGAAGATGTGGTCACTAAGGTGCTTTCTTATTGGGTCCGGAGGGAGGTAAAGGCTAGACGGAGGGCTAGGAAGGGAGGGGCCCATGCTAGCATGGTGCGTTTGGACGGGCTGGATGACGAGAGGAGCTTCGACCAGGCGGAGGTGGCGAAGAGGCTTGGCCCTGCTTGAAGAATTGATGATGAAGGACAAAAAGGAAGAACTTGTTGCATGAGGTTGAAATTGAGGGAGTAAGAGTTTCGGGAGAAGCGCGGATTGGATGTGCATTGCAGGCCCACTTTGTTAAGGCAACGTGAAGGAAAAGGGGGTGGTTGGGGTGGATGGGAAGAGGGGTGGAGACCTTTTATGGCGAGCAGGCGGACAGTTTAGTGGTCCCTTTTATGTAGGGGAGGTGAGAGAGCGGTCTAGGGGTTGAATGCGGATGGTGTCTTAGGTCTGAATGGCTTCCCGATCCTGTTCTACAGCGAGTCCTGGGATTTGGTGAAGGCGGAGGTCTTGAAGGTTCTGAATGAGTTCAGGGAAGGGAACAAAGGATTTGAGAAGATGAATCGGGCCCTGTTGTTCCTCCTTCCCAAGAAGGAGACTCCAATGAGGGTGGAGGACTTCATGCCTATAACGTTCTCCTACTCCCTTTATCTTATTGCGGTGTGCCTAAGATTATGGCGAACAGACTCAAGGGGTGATGGATTCTATGGTGATACAGGGGCAGTCGACATTTATCCCGGGACGTCAGATGGCATCAAAGATTTGCTTGGTATGGAAGCGATCGAAGAAGGGTCTTCTTTAGAAGATCGATTACGCCAAGGCTTATTAATGTGTTGACTGGAGATTATTGTGGGCGTCCCTTCAACGGAGAGGATTCTCATAGGTCTGGGTTGAGGGGAAGAAGAGATGTGTCACTATCTCCTCGTAATTTATTCTGGTTCATGGCAAACCGGAGGGGGAATTCTTTCAGCCTCAGTGGGATGTCCGTCAGGGGGGTGCATGTTGGCTCCTATGCTCTTTGTCCTAGTGGCGGATGCTCTGACGGTTCTTCCCAAGCGTGCTGTGGAAGTGGGTTGGTGTGAGGGATTTCGACTGGGAGGCATCTCTGTGATGTTGCTTCAGTACGCAGATGATATGGTCTTATGCCTTGGAGGCACGAAATAGCAAAGTTGCAACGCGCGCACCTGGTGGACATTTTCAGCAGCCTCTCCGGACTAGAGGTCAACAGGCACAAGTCGACGGTAATTGCGTTTGGGATGGATGGTGCAGAGCGAGCCAGATTTGCGGCGGTGTCGGAGTGCCCCTTGGGAGAGCTTCCTATCTACTACCTGGGCCTACAGTTGGTGGTTAGGCAGTTGAAGAAATCTGAGTGGGACAGTGTTGTGCAGAGAATGGAGCAGAGATTGGCAGGGTGGAAGGCGATCACCTTATCTGGGGGGTGCTGATTATAATGAAGCATGTGCTCTCGACCATCCCTATCTTCTTCTACTTCGATTCTCGGGTCGTCCGACAAGGAGAGGATAAGCAGGTTCTTCGTTCGTTTCGAGTAGAGTTGGCTCTTGGAGGAGCATTTTAGGGAGGTCATCGTTGAGCAGTGGAGAAGCTGGAACCTCATGGGCTCCACCGTCTCTCGGTTGACGGGGAAGCTGTGGTCACTGAGGTCCTTTCTTACTGAGTCCGGAGGGAGGTGAAGGCTAGACGGAGGGCTAGGAGTGGAGGGGCCCAGGCTAGCATGGTGCGTTTGGACGGGCTGGATGACGAGAGGAGCTTGGACTAGGCGGAAGTGGTGAAGAGGCTTGGCCTGCTTGAAGAATTGATGCTGAAGAACAGAAAGGAAGAACTTGTTGCATGAGGTTGAAATTGGGGGAAAAAGAGTTTCGGGGGAAGCACGGATTGGATGTGCATTGCAGGCCCACTTTGTTAAGGCAACGCGAAGGAAAAGGGGGCGGTTGGAGTGGATGGGAAGAGGGGTGGAGACCTTGCCTGGCGAGCAGGCGGACAGTTTGGTGGTCCCTTTTCTGAAGGGGAGGTGAGAGAGCGGTCTGGGGGATGAATGCGGATGGTGTCTTAGGTCCGGATGGCTTCCTGATCCTGTTCTACAGCGAGTCCTGGGATTTAGTGAAGGCAGAGGTCTTGAAGGTTCTGAATGAGTTCAGGGAAGGGAACAAAGGATTTGAGAAGGTGAATTGGGCCATGTTGTTCCTCCATCCCAAGAAGGAGACTCCAATGAGAGTGGAGGACTTCATGCCTATAGCGTTCTCCTACTCCCTTTATCTTATTGCGGTGAACCTAAGATTATGGCGAACATACTCAAGGGGTGATGGATTCTGTGGTGCTGCAGGGGCAGTCGACATTTATCCCGGGACGTCAAATGGCATCGAAGATTTGCTTGGAATGGAAGCGATCGAAGAAGGGTCTTCTTTAGAAGATCGATTACGCCAAGGCTTATTAATGTGTTGACCGGAGATTCTTGTGGGCGTCCCTTCGACAGAGAGGATTCCCAGAGGTCTGGGTTGAGGGGATGAAGAGAAAGGTCACTATCTCTTCCTAATTTATTCTGGTTAATGGCAGACTGGAGGGGGGATTCTTTCAGCCTCAGTGGGATGTCCGTCAGGGGTGCATGTTGGCTCGTATGCTATGTGTCCTAGTGGCGGATGCTCTGACGGTTCTTCTCAGGCGTGCGGTGGAAGTGGGTTGGTGTGAGGGCTTTCGACTGGGAGATATCTCTATGATGTTGCTTCAGTATGCGGATGATATGGTCTTATGCCTTGGACGTACGAAATAGCATAGTTGCAACACAGCACACCTGGTGGACTTTTTTAGCAGCCTCTCTGGACTAGAGGTCAACAGACACAAGTCGACGGTAATTGCGTTTGGGATGGATGGTGCAGAGCGTGCCAGATTTGTGGCGGTGTCGAAGTGCCCCTTAGGAGAGCTTCCTATCTACTACCTGGGGCTACAGTTGGTTGTTGGGCGGTTGAAGAAATCTGAGTGGGACAACGTTGTGCAGAGAATGGAGCAGAGATTAGTAGGGTGGAAGGCGATCACCTTATCTGGGGGGTGTTGATTCTTATGAAGCATGTGCTCTCGACCATCCCTATCTTCTTCTACTCCACCTGGTTGATGCCGGTGGGGTTAGGAAGAAGATTGAGTCTTTCATGAGGATGTTCTTTTGGTTCGATGGAAAGCAGCAGAGGTTCGGTTTGCATCTGGTGAGCTGGGATGAGGTGACGAAGGAGCGTGGTGAGGGCAGTCAAGGGGTTCGGAATGTGGAATACATGGACAAGACAATGATTGTTAAACGGGTAATTTCGTTAGGGATGGATGACGCGGAGCGCGCTCCAGATTTGCAGCGACGTCGGAGTGCCCTGGGAGAGCTTCCTATCTACTACCTGGATCATGTGCTCTCGGCCATCCCTACCTTCTTCTACTCCACCCGGTTGACGTCATTGGAGGTTAGGAAGAAGATTGAGTCTTTAATGAGGAGGTTCTTCTGGTTCGACGGAAAGCAACAAAGGTCCGATTTACATCTAGTGAGCTGGGATAAGGTGACGAAAGGGCGTGGTGGGGACGGTTTGGGGGTTCAGAATGCAGAATACATGAACAGGACAATGATTGCTAAACATGTGATTCAGATTTGAGGCTCTTCGACCATGCTAGCGTCCAAGTTTGTGCGGACTCTCCATGGTGTCATGGGAGAATGAGGTTGGAATCACCGCTTTGTACAGGAATCCGAGAGGTTCTGCCTTCGGTGGCGCCGAGACTACGACCAAAGGTGGGGAGATGGTAATTCATTCATATTCTAGCTAGATGACTGGATAGGGGAGGGTCCTCTTGGGGATAGATTCCCAAGGTTTTTCTCTCTGGCAACGTCGAAGAAGGCTCTTCTCTTGCAGATGGAGAACTTAGGTACGTAGTCGCCGTTATTCATGTTGGACCTCTCGGAGCAGCAGATGGAGGAGTATTAGGTTGCACACAGAGATCTCATCACCAGGGGGTCTCTCGCATGACATCAATCATTTTGAATGGGAGAGTGGAAGGTTCTCGTTAAAAAAAGCATATGAAGGGATGAGGAGAACGGTGCAGGAGCAGGATTTGGAACTTATTCGGGACATGAAGGTGGTATAGGCTGACAAGATCCCGTACTGGGTTAAGATCTTCCTGTGGTGTCTGAGAAGAGACCGGTTATGCCATAAAGTTAAGAGGGGAAGGATATTTGGCCTGGCGGACACGGGGTGTGATAGGTGCGAGGGGTTGGTTGAGGACTTGAACCACCTCTTTTTCGAATGCATGTCCTCGGTGTAGATGTGGAGAGAGGTTGGGATCCCATGGGTGGAGGCCGGTGGGGCGACGGAGTTCTGTAGATCGATTCGGACGGTGGGCAAAAATTCTACAGATGACTACTGTTCCAAGCCGTTTGTCGTTCTTTGGGTCATCTGGAATGGGCGAAATGACCAGATCTTTAGCAATCAGAATTTTTACTCGGAGAATAGAGTGTCTCATTGTAATGCACTTTTGGGCATCCAGGTAATGTAATATAATCGTTTCAAATGAAATAAATGATGCGGTGACTCCCATCGTGGGAGTTTACCCTCTTTTCAATAAAAAAACACTATATCATCTATTTTTAAATATACTATTGAATATTATTTGTTGCAAAACTATGTTTGCACTAGAAATTAACAGCAACCCATTGTTATTGTTATTGCATAAATCAACGTAAATTTCTAAGCTATATACTCATTTTGTTGTAGTGATTTATCGAAACCCCCCTCTCCCTGTCTCCCCCTTATCTCTCTCTCTTTCATTTAATAATATGTATATATAGCATTTGAGATGTAATCTACTTAAACATAATTTATTACAAACAATACATGTACATATATCATCTTGTGTTATACATCGATTAGATATTTTTAAGTTATCAAATCAAATTTAAAGGATTAAATTTTTTATGATGAAAAATAATTTATATCAAAATTATATTGAATGAATAAAACTAAAAATAATATTAAACTTACTTATATGAGTGTTGAACCTCAAAAACAAACATTTTTGCATAAAAATAAAGAAGGCGGTCAAAATATTTTTCAACTATGTATCAACTACTATATTAAAATCTGATTTATAAAGATAGAATATCAAATTTAGCTTGAGTGAAATCAACACATAAAATGTTAAATAGAGTTAATAAACGAACACAAGAAGAAGACGAATCTACAACAACAACAAAGCCTTTTCCCACAACAAAGAAGACGAGTCTACAATAAAACAATATTATGTTAAATATATAATAATGTATAATATCATTTGTAAAGTTGCTTCATATACTAAAAATTTTCTAAAAATTATGTGTTAGAAAATAACGATAGATTCTGTAATTGTAGCCCATAGGGGCATTTATGTATTTTCTGTTTTCTTGTACTCTCTAGGGTTTAGTCCTTAGTCCTATATAAGGACTCCTAGACCTCTAGAATAGACAAGTTATTGGGTTTTCGTTTCTTTTCTCCACATGGTATCAGAGCAGCGGTCCTAGACCGGTGTTCTGACCTAACTCCTTTGGCCACCTCAAGCCCTAATCTCGTGCAACCCTAGCACGTGACCTAGCCTGCCACCAGGCCCCCCCCCTCCATGGATCTCCAGCGTCGCTAGTGGGCATCGCTCGGCGAGGCACGACCCTCCCACCACCGCTTCAAGGCACTGTCGGCCCTCCAGCAGGCCTCCCGCGCACCTCCAACGCCTTCGTTGGGACCTGCTAGGGCATCTAGGCCCACCCAATGTCGCTCCTAGGCACCGCCTTGGATCCAGCACAGATCTAGCGGCACTGCCAGACGATTACTCGCCTCCAGCGTCGCCGCTATGTCCCGCAAGGGCTTTTAAGCTCTCCTAGAACCACTCTTAGGCATCGCCATGGCCCCATCGACCCCCTAATGGCACTGTCAGGACTCCAACACCACTCCTAGGCAAGGTTGCAGAAAGTGGTAGTCGATACTCGATCGGCAGGGTCATTGACTAAGGATTAATCGAGCAGTCGGACGACTAATCGGATTTAGTCAGTCATTAGTCAGTTTTGGAATTTTTTTAATTATTTTAAATATATAAATCAATTTATAAACATATTCTTATATATTTATATTGATTTATACATTTTATATACTATCATAATGAAATAAAAGAAGTAATTATATTTAAATATAACATTAAGCATATTAGAACTAGTTTGCTTTTTAAAAAATGAAAAACTAAAAAATTAAAAATTTCTATGTAAAAGTCGACTGACTAGTCGGCCCGATTAGTCAGGTCAATCAACTAATGGCCGACTAGGCCTAGTCGAGTTGGCTACCCCATCTACTCGACTAGTCGGGCCGACTAATCGGCCTAGTCAGCCGTCTTTTACAACAATGATCCTAGGCAACAGCGGGTCTCCTCCTGTACTCCAACGCAGCCGCATGCCTCCTCTTGGCCTCCAACACACCGCCTCAAGTCCTGTGGGGCCCCTTGCGGTGCCACCTGGCCCTACGGTGTTCTTTGATCTGTTATCATATCGTAGTGATGCATGTTTAAACATGAAAAGTTTTACTTATCATACCTCTTTCTGTCTAGATCCTTTTTTCTTAACCTAGAGATCCACCATGGCGACAACGGAGACCAAGCCTACGTAGCCTACTACTTCTTTGATGGTACAGGGCACAAGTATCAAATTATAAGCGTCAGAAAACTATATTCCGGGGTCTCGTTCCTTCAAGGTGTTCATCGGTGGACAAGCAAAAGCTCTATTCTGACAAAGGTTCCGCCTGCAGAGACGGGCACGGGCTATGAAACATGGTTTGTTGACAATTGCCAGATCATCACTTGGTTTATACAGATTTCTCTCTGGACTACATCCAAGCTATAAGCCTGTCCAAGATCAGTTCCTAATGGTTGCAGCTCTACCTACTATTGAAATCATCTTTGGGAGATTACAGGAACTAAAATCTCCAGCTGAGACTACTAATGCAGAAGCAACGGCTCATTATACCACTTCCGGATACAGAGGTCGTCTGAATCATCAAGGAGGCCGCTGACGAGGACGTAA
This sequence comes from Ottelia alismoides, assembly GCA_037367405.1. Lineage (NCBI taxonomy): Eukaryota > Viridiplantae > Streptophyta > Magnoliopsida > Alismatales > Hydrocharitaceae > Ottelia > Ottelia alismoides. Next base: position 448,510 of record JAZKJV010009451.1, on the reverse strand, counting down.
TCGAGAGTTTGGACGTGGTCGAGAATCTGGACGAGGATGTGACTTTGGCTGAGGATGTGGGTGTGACTCTTCCAATGCTCGTTATCCAGCATATGGGCACTGTGGATGCTGGAATCATCCTTCAGATAGTTCTCGGACAACTTTTGGCATGCCACCTACTGCTAACAATGCCTATGAAGAGGCATCATATGATACTACTGAGGAGACGACCGCTCATCCTGTTGCCGGGGTACAGACCCCATTTATTGCTTCTGAATATGCTAGCTTGAGACAACTGCTCAACAACTCAAAAACCGATACTCCTGCTTCTGTTTCACCTGCAAGTCTTGCTACTACTTCAGGTATTGTGGATGTTTCAACTTCCAAAAATGACGGATGACTTGCTCCATTCATCACAACCATCTTCTTCTGTGAAGACAGATCGGGTTGCTAATGGAGATCATTATGAGGTTGGTATTATTGCTTTCTCCTCAAAACTACAATTCACCAATGTTCATTGTGCTCCAGCCTTTTCACTCAATCTATTGTCTGTTCAGAAGCTATGTCGTGATCTTCAATGCCATGTTATATTTGTTGAATTTTGTTGTTATTTTTAGGACATTCAGACGAGGCGGATTTTTGGTGGGGCACATAAACGGGATGGCCTATATTATCTTGGTATCTCCTCTGACTCCAATTTTGCTGGTGTTATCTCCATTTCTGAGGATCCTTTTTTGTGGCATCGTCGTCTTGGCCACCCTTCTGCTCAAGCTCTCTCCATGATGTTCCCTGAACTCTCTCCATTCAAACCATTCCATTATGAAGTGTGCCAGTTCGGGAAACATCATCGTGCATCCTTTCCTGCAAGGGTCGAACCTCGTCGTCATATCCCCTTTTCTCTGGTTCACTGTGATGTCTGGGGACCATGTCCTGTCAGAACTCTGTGTGGTCATAGGTATTTTGGTGTCTTCGTTAATGACTATAGTATGTCATTATGGGTCTTTCTATTAAAAGAACATTCCAAAATCAATAATAGTGTCAAGAAATTTTTTCACTATGTTAGATCTATCTTTTCCACCCAAATTCAGATTTTCAATTCTTACAATGTCTTGGAATTTATGCAAAAAGACTTGAGATCATTTTTTGACGCACAAGGAACCATCCATCGGACATCTTGCTCGTATACCTCCCAACAAACGGAGTAGCTAAAAGAAGACTGCGACACCTCCTTGATATTGCTCGATCCCTTCTCACACAAATACAGGTTCCCAAGACCTACTGTGGTGATGTCATACTTACTATTGTCCACCTAATCAACAAAGTTCCCTCTGCAACTCTAGGTAGATCCACTCCCTTTGCATTACTTTACCCAAATGAGGACCCATTTCCCTTACCTTTACGGATTTTTGGATGCACTGTTGTTCATAACTTCCACACTACTAATAAATTATCTCCCCGTGCTATTAAATGTGTTTTTCTTGGATACTCTAGAACTCAAAAAGGCTATCGATGCTATGATCCTTTTGGACGTCGCTACCATATATCTGTTGATGTCACATTTTTTGAACAAACTAGTTGCTTTACTCGGCTTGTATCTGACATACCACTAGACCTCCCTCCTTCACCTATTGTATACAAGAGAAAACATCTTTCTACTACCATTCTAGTACCTCTCCATGTACCCTTGATGCAGGAAATTACACCATCCTCAGATGCTCCCATCAACACTGCTCTGGATGATCCTCAAGAGCTCCCAATCGCTCTACGCAGAACTAAGAGGCAATGTACACTTCATCCTATGTCTCATTTCACGCCCACTGATAGATTAGCATGCTCTGACAGACAATATACAGATGCTCTTATGTCTATGCCTATTCCCAAAAATCATCATGGTGCCTTACAGGACTCTAGTTGGTGACAGGCAATGAATGAAGAAATGGATGCTCTTAATTCAAGAGGAACATGTGATCTTGTTCAGTATCCCCGGGGGTTTTCACTACGAAGCACTCCCTAGACGGATCACTTGATAGATTGAAAGCTCGACTTGTGGAGAAATGTTTTACCCAGGCATACGGAGTTGATTACTTTGAGATTTTTTCTCATGTTGCTAGGACGGGCTCTATGCGGACCATCATCTCTACCGTTGTGAACAAAGGCTGGCTCATTTATCAACTAGATGTCAAGAACGCCTTTCTATATGACGATCTAGAAGAGGAGGTATACGTGATGCAGCCTCTTGGTTACGAAGTCGAGGGGGAGTATGTATGCCGACTTCGCAAAGCAATATATGGTTTGAAGCAAAGCCCAAGGGTGTGGTTTAATAGACTAACTACAGATATTGGCACTCTGGGCTTTCAGAGAACTACATCTAACTCCTCTATTTTGTCAGAAAACGACCAACTGGTATTGATATACTTGATGTATATGTGGATGATATGGTTGTTACAGGCAACGATGATGGAGTGCTAAAGACCAAAGCCTTTTCTGCAAAAGGTCTTCGTCACCAAAGATCTGGGGCAACTTCGCTATTTTTGGGCATAGAGGATATACGCACTATGAAGGGTCTTCATCTATCACAGAGAAAGTATTGCTTGGATATACTGACTGAGGCAGGACTGCTCGGTTGCAAACCCTCTGGTATTCCTGCAGACAAGGCCCTAAATATCAGTTCCGGTTACCATTTCGGTGACCGACCAAAACAGAATTTCGGTGGAATTTCGGTCGAAATTCGATCGAAATTTCGGTCATTTCGGTCATTTTTTGTACTAGGGTCCCATATTTCGGTCATTTCGGCCATTCGGTGGAATTTTCGATTTCGACAGGATATCGATATTCGACAGCAATTCGTCTGAATTTCGTTAAAATTTGAGGCCATACCTGCAGAATCAAGGAAACATATCTCCATGGATCCTATCTTTGAAGACACTACACGATATAGAAGCCCGATTGGTAAACTCTTATATCTTACAGTTACTAGGGTTGATATATCCTATGTTGTTAACAGACCTAATCAACACATGGAGAAACTTCGTTATAGTCATTGGCAGGATGTTCTTCAAATCCTCTGCTACTTGAAGGAATCACTTGGTTGTGGCCTCTTTATGGGGCAAACGGATACACTGATGTTACTGCATATGCTAATGTTGATTACGCAAGCTCTCCCGAGGACCGTCACTCTATTATTGGCTATGCTTTGATTGTTGGAGAGAATCTGGACAGTTGGAGAAGCAAGAGACAGACGGTCATCTCACGTTCCAGTGAAGAGACAGAATACAGGGCAATGGCCCAGGCTACTTGTGAAATTACTTGGTTGTTGACCTTCCTACAGGAACTCGATGTTACTGACACTGTCACCATTCTGGTCTTTCTATACTGTCTACTTACAATGCAACAAAGGTAATTCATGAGAGAACCAAATATAATGAGATAGATTGTCATTTTGTTCGTGATGTTGTGAGAGAAGGCAAGATTGCCACACCACATATTTCAACAGAACTTCAGCTGGCAGACATATTTACCAAGGCTTTATGCAAGAAACATTTCCCGGATAATTTCCAAGTTGGGCATGATCGATGGATATGCTCCAACTTGAGGGGGCGTGTTAGAAAATAACTATAGATTCTGTGATTGTAGCCCATAGAGGCATTTATGTATTTTCTGTTTTCCTATACTCTCTAGGGTTTAGTCCTTAGTCCTATATAAGGACCCTTAGACCTATGGAATAAACAAGTCATTGGGTTTTCTTTTCTCCACATTATTAATGTTTAGTAAGATAAGTGAACATATAATAGATGATTTTCAACATATATACTTTTTGCATGTATTCCGTAACATGATATATGATGATGATGATGGGAAAATATATAGTTATATATAGATTAATATTATTGTAATAACTTTAATATGTATGTATATATAGGGTTAAATGGGTATGCCCCTGGGAGTAGCCAACTCCCTTGTTGCTTCGCCTTCTTCAATAAGCAGACCTCTTCTCTCATTATTGGACTGAGAGCGGGGCCTACTCTCTCTGCGACGGAGAACTGAGGGGGATGTCCGCTATTTGAACGAGAAAATGGCGAAGTCGCACGTAGAGATGCGTCACGTAAGGTCGCTCTTTCCAGCTTTCCCACTTCCAGTCTAGAGTCCTTCGACCAACGACCCCAGATATAGATATATAGGACCTCATTCTAGGGGACGAAAAAGACTCTATAATAAAAGAAAGGCTTTCTCCCCCGGGCAAGGACAGGAGGGGAAGAGGTGATCGCTGGTGTCCTAATTGACCTCAAACCCGAATGAGACTCGAGCCGGAGGTGTCCCTGCCCCCGGTCACTGATTTGGTTGATTTAGGGTAATTAGTTTGCTAAACGATTTTCCTAGGTGAAATTGGAATTGGACTTCCTGTCTAGATAATAGCCTGCAGAGTGGATTTACGAAGGGTGTGTGCGGGCAGGAGTAGTACGAGGGCTTGATCAGTCCGCCCTGCTTTAACTATACATCTTGAGGTACGTGCACGTCTGCCACTTTGAACAAGGGTGGGCGCGGGTCTTGTGCAAAGCCCTCGTGGACGAAGAGAGCATTCAGAAGTACGCTTGTCTCCGGGTGCGGCTCTCTGTTTCTGTTTCAGAGTAACGCCACTCAGAATGGAAGGCATTTGACTCCGCTATTAAAGGGACCACCCTTTTTCAAATACAAATCCGAAAAGCCGTTCTTGGTCTCTCTCCTCAAGGGTAGAATGATTCCAATTATGATTATTGTATTTAATAGAACAGCAATGTACGTTTTTGATTTGATATGAACTCATGATCTGGCCTGACCTGGTCGACCCAATCATGATATTGAATGATGGGGCCTTTTTCGGGAAAAAAGTCTCTTTTTTCTGGGAACATGGTAAACCAGAAATTCTGATGTTCGCGATTCTTCATCCCGTGAAGAAAATGCAAAACTTTTCCATTCTCATATGAGGCCGGAAAGTGTATTGGCAACAACTAAGAAAGGCTGCAGTTACGAGGGGTATAGGGACCTAGGAAGTAGCTTGCTTAAGCACAGGAGAACAGGTAGACTATTGAGAAGGGGTCAAGTTCTTTCAGATAGTGGCGCTATCGCTGCGCTGAGGTAAAGTGTTGTGGTCACCGCGGATATAGGTACTCTATATTTTGCCGTGAATTTAGCCCAGCGCGTGGAGAATCTGTTGAGAGTGGGAATCCTCAAAGCCGGAGAAAGAGGTGTAAACACATTTCTTGAGAAGCGATTCTGAACTTAATAAGGATTTCTGGCGGTCAAGCTCAGGTGAGCTAAGCGTCACGGAGAGTTGGACGAGCGAGGTCAGACCCGACGGTGCCATTCAGATTACTTATATATAGCCGCCGGTAATCATTCTTAGCAGCGCTCGACCTACCGCGGCAATGCCCCTAAGCCAAAAGCCCTCAAAGCAGGGTAGGAAGAGAATGAGGCCTTCCGACGCATAGGAGGTCAAACCAATGGCTACATCTACTTGCTATCTGAGAAAGAAGAAGCACTTGAAGCCTTTTCAATAAGGTCTTTAAGGCGGGTTATTAAAGTGGTTAGATCAGATCGAGGTGGTGAGTACGAAGGTAGGCACACTGCAACTGGAAGGTGGTCCTTTTGACCTTGAGGTCATTGTCGCACAATATTCCAAATGCGACCACTATTGTCATGCCAGTCCAGGAAGAAGAGCACGTAGCCTATGCCTATGCTCGGCCTAGCGCTTTCAGGCAAGAGGGGAGAGTCGGTCGCCTACATACTCCTAATCAGATAAGTAGTACCCGCAGCGACTCTTTTCAAGAGCAAAATGACTCTTATCAGAGTGGATTCTCATTGTCTATCAGATCCCGGAAGTGACGTTAAGTAGGGTTGCCCCTCGCCCAATAGTGCCTTTTCAAGGCCGAGGGACGTCATCATTCCTTTACTTTTTCTTTCCACTAATAGATGATCCAGAGGAGGATCAAATTGTAGAGGGTATGTTTTCCTATTCATCATGGGTCATGCTTGCCCCGCAGTTGACTCAGAGAAGCATAGCATGACGCTGTCGAGTGAGGTCGACCGACGATCAGCTCAGCGTCCATCACTATTCCACTACCTCGTCGACGCATTGGCGATGTTTAAGATAATAGTCCCCTTGCCTCTACGTCTCACCAACACCCTGAGAGGTACGACTGCTATCTACTAGAAGGTTGTTCGCTTTCCTAAGGCATAAGCATCGATTGCCGGCGCAAAACTCTGCCTTCAAAAGCTAACCTGGTGGAAGGTGGGGTACCGCTGACCATCAAGCAAGGGTACGAGCCGAACTCCTTGTTCATGAGGACTATGCGAGGGGAGGGACGAAGAGTGTTCAAGGCCGTATAGATATAGAGTTGCTAAGAAAGCCGAGGCCTTGATGTTCAATGCGGTGCTTTAGACGGTCGTGAAATAGTGTGAATGGCGTTTTCCTTTGACCCGCGCGGAAATGATTGACATCTAGGCGAGCGATAAGTAGGGTCGCTGGCTCTATCCCTTTTTTCGGTACGACTCGCACCTCAGGCCCTCTTTCATGAAAACCTATGGCATGGGCTCACATTCACAATAAGGCTAGGGTCCTGCAACTGACTCAGCTTCCGCTTCTGGGAGATCAAACGGAGTTCGATTAGTTTCTGCTAGACAAGGAATAAAAAACATAACCAATACGGGGAACAAGGGAATACCGAACCATATCTGCTTTTGCGCCATGACAATCTCACTCGAATTACAGGGACCTACACATATTAGTACAGTATACCGGGGGCTCCGGCCAGAACCACACGTGCAAGTTTCCCTGCATGTGGCTCGTCCGTGCTTTTTTTGTCGCGCAAAGATTTCTAAGTTCTGTTTATCCTGTCTTCCTTGTTCTTGCTCTTCCTATTATAGATCAGATAGGAGCCTCTTCCCTTTCCTCTTGCGCGGAGCACACTCACTCCTGCCTTAGGTAGACTTTTCCATTAGTATTAGGTGGACCCTACCTTCGGAGGATGTAGAGAAAGAAGACATCAATTTAAGGTACCTAAATCCAGACCGAGTCTTTGATTATCCAGACTCCAAGATTGAGCCTCAGATACACCGCCCTTACTTTGGGGCGGTTCTCTTTCATTCAATCCATCCGGTCTGTCGAGTGCAGAGAAGCGTGCGAACCGACGAGGTTCCCGCACTCGCGGAAACCGCAGATCGAGCCCCCTCCCCCTTCTTTAAAAAAGAACATCATCTTCGTGCACTAGCTGGCTTGCGTCGAAGTAGAAGGACCCGAAATGAAAGGGATTGCCTCTAATATAATAAAGAACGTCAAAAATTGCTAACTGTTGCCCAAATATTCAATCAAGCTCTGCTTCCCGAGCCAATTTAGCTGCTCTCCCGCGCCACAAAGTAGTTCCCTCGAATCCCGGAGCTGCTTTCATGGCTGAGCCCAGGACATATTCCCAGTTGGATATAGATAGAATGCTCCTAGGCTTTTGGCCAAGGCCGAGAAAGATGTCGACCGTGACCAAAATCTACCATGGAAGACAGCTTTGATCTCGCGGGAACCAGATCGGCCCTAGAGAAAGAATTTGCGGATTCCATTCGGGAGGACTTTTTCGAGAAAAGGCCCCATCCTTCAATATCATGATTGGGTCGACCAGGTCAGGCCAGATCAAGCCGTAGGAAAGTCATCAGGCTTGGTCCCAGAGCAGGATGGAAAGATAGATAGCAAGACGAAGCTTCCGAGAAGATTGTTAGCTAAATTGCGCTAAAAACCTTGTTCAAACCAATGAATAGACCCAGCCCCCTGTCCCTAGACCCGAATCGTCTCTCGTTGGCGCCCGAGACGGGGCCGAAGCCAAGGTGCGTGCGCAGCGAGGACGTAGGAGAGGCTAGGGGTCCTAGGGAGGTTTGCTTACTGTAGCGAATCGTATACGGTACTCCACGTACTGCTTAGAAGACAAAGGAGAGGTAGACTACCAGAGACCTGATGTCGATGTCTCAGCCCTCCATACTTACCCCAGCCTGCTTCCACCCTTCGGTTCTTTGCTCAGATAGCGATGGGAGCGACAGTCCTTTGCTCAGATAGTCAGTAATGAGAAACTTGGCTACTCTCACCCCTATTTTTCCCTCATTTTTTTATTTTTTTGGAAAATAAAAATTTGTAAATTCATCATTATATCCCTCTAACATTCTATTAAAATTTCGTCAGAAACAAAGACTCCTACGGCCTCCATCCAAACAGGGTCGATTTAAAAAATCTTGCGACCATAAAAAAAATGACGTCTGGATGGAGGGCCTAGAAGTCTCTGTTTCTGACGAAATTTTAATAGAATGTTAGAGGGACATAGTGATGAATATACAAATTTTTATTTTTTAAGAAATAAAAAAATGAGGGAAAATTAGGGGTGGGAGTAGCCAAGTTGGCTACTCCCAGGGGGCAGCCCCATTTTACCCATATATATAGGGTAAAATGGGGCTGCCCCCGGGGGGTAGCTAACTTAGCTACTCCCGCCCCATTTTCTCTATGTTTTTAATTTTTTTTGAAAATTTCTTCCATGAATATTCATCACTATATCTCGATATTGTGTCATTAAAATTTCGTGTGAAACAGAGACTCCTACAACCTCCATCCAGACAGTCATTTTTTTAACGGTAACATGATTTTTTAAATCGACCCCGTTTGGATGGAGGTCGTAGGAGTCTTTGTTTCGTATGAAATTTGAATGACATAATATAGGGATTTAATAATAAATTTACACGGTTTTAGATTTCAAAAAAAATAAAAAATTTTGTGAAAAAGGGGCAGGGGGAGCTAAGTTAGCTCCTCCTAGGGGGCATACACATTTTACCCATATATATATATATATATTCTTTTCTTAACAAATACTTTACCCGTATGAACTAATGGACTTACAAGCATATTAAATACTCTTTATTCTTAATTTAAAACAATAAATACATCTAAAAAAATGTAGTGAGCTAAAAGACAAAAAGATCCAAATTATCTTATGATTCTGTGGTGAAGTGTGGCACACGCATTAGCATAAATCTAAAGTGAAGACATGAAAATAGGAGTCCAACTGCCTTCATTCTTCATATACATTGGTCCTTGTCTCAATCACCAATGTCCACGAGTTTCTGATTTCCAAATACACCATTCTTCGACAAGTCATCAAACTAGAATCTTAAAAAAAAGTCACTGCCAGTTTCCAACAACCCCTTCTCAACATAACAAATATATTAATGAAGACCTTTGTAATTGCACTCAATATCGAGAAGTAAGGCTCACAGCTCACCTCATAAATATCTCGTACTATAGGCAAATTCCATCACCATGAATCTTGGTATCCTCTTTGTTGGGAAAAGAGAACGAGATGTTTATTCCATAAGCCCTAGGCTCTCTTATATAGGAGAGTAGCCTATGGGTAAATTACATAAAGCATACAGCTGAAAAATAAAAAATAACAGAGAGAAACTCATAGACTACTATATGCGTCAACACTCCCCCTCAAGATGGAGCATAGATGTCAATCATGCTCAGCTTGGACGCACACTTCTGGAATGGTCCTCGTAGTAATGACTTGGTGAATATATCAGCAGTTTGATTCTCTGAGGCAACATGAGATGTAGCAATGAACCCCTTCTGAATCATGTCACGTATGAAGTGACAATCAACCTCAATATGCTTGGTCCGCTCATGGAATGCTGGGTTGTTTGCAATGAACAAGGCTGCCTGATTATCACATTCCAAGTTCATAGGAAGTGGGACATCAAGACATAAGTCTGTAAGTACAGCTTTCACCCACATCATCTCTGTACTGACCTGGGCCATAGCCCTATATTCTGATTCAGCACTAGATCTAGCTACCACCGTCTGTTTCTTGCTCCTCCAAGAGACTAGAGCATCTCCTACATAGACTGCATACCCTGAGGTGGACTTCCTGTCCTTGGGACATCCTGCATAGTCTGCATCCGCACATGCTGAGATAGAAATCCCCTTTCCCTTCTTGAATAGCAAACCTGCACCTGGAGATGATTTGAGATATCTAAGAATCATATGTATTGCATCCATATGAACCTGACGTGGTTGCTCCATGAACTGGCTCACACGACTCACTGCAAATAATATATCGGGTCTAGTGATCGTGACATACAACAGTTTGCCTACTAGTTCTCTGTATCTTCTCCTGTCCACCTCCTTTGTGTCATCATCATAGAGCTTCATGCTGGGATCCATTGGTGTCGTAGCAGGCCGACACCCAAGCATATTTGTTTCACTCAACAGATCTGTAACATACTTCCTCTGCAACATTACTAATCCATACGGATTTCTAGCAAATTCCAGTCCCAGAAAATATCTAAGGACTCCAAGATCCTTAGTGACAAATTCGCTTCCCAGCTTTTCTTTCGCCTGCTTTATGCCTTGCTCATCATCTCCTGTAATCAAGATGTCATCTACATAAACCATAATTGCAGTGATACCTCTATAAGTCTTCTGTACAAACAAGGAATGATCAGCATTGGAGCGTTTGTATCCTTGTTTTCCAAAGAGGTCTGAGATCTTTTGAAACCATGCCCTGGGACTCTGCTTAAGGCCATAGATAGCCTTATGAAGTCTGCACACCTTGGAACACTCCCCCTCAACAGCAAAACCGGGTAGCTGTTGCATATAGACTTCCTCCTGCAAATCTCCATATAGGAACGCGTTCTTCACATCCAACTGATACAGTGGCCACTCTCAATTGACTGCGACTGACAACAAGATCCGAAGAGTGGAATGACGGGCTACTGGAGAGAATGTATCAAGGTAATCCACCCTGTATGTCTGTGTAAAACCACGCGCAACAAGGCGTGCCTTGTACCTGTCAATAGAACCATCTGCATTGTACTTCACCGTAAACACCCACTTGCAGCTCACAGGGGTCACATCTGGAGGTATAGGAACTAGACTCCAAGTTCCTCTCGATTGTAATGCCGCCATTTTTCCTCCATTGCTAGCCGCCATCTACTGTCCTGCAGAGCATCTTGATAATTCCGTGGAATATCTACAGCTGACAGGGCCACCACAAAGTTCTTAAAATCCCCAGATAGTCGCTCAAATGACACAGAAGCAGACAAGGGCTATGTAACGCAACTCCTCTTCGATTTGCGAATCGCAATAGGAACATCTAAATCATCTGTGTCTGCATCTGGCCCCTGCAACATATCCTGCTCAGAAATATCATTAGATTCATCAATAGAAGTATCTTCATTACATACCATAGGCGAGCTAGGAGACGAGTCATGGCTAAGAGCGGAAGGATGCCTGCGGGTATAATGGAACGGTAGTGGCGAAACGGGGATTCGTGGTGGTGGCGGTGGTGGTGGTGGCGACGGTTGAGGTGGTGGTGACGGTGTTGGAGGTGGTGGTGTCATGTATACAGCATCAGTAGGAAATGTCAGAGGAGGTAGCTGTTGATCACCTGAGGCTGAAAAATACGTTACAGATTCAAAAAATATAACATCTGCACTGACCATATACCGCCGACGCAGAGGATCAAAACACTTGTACCCCTTTTGAGTTCTGGAGTACCCAACGAAAACACACTTGACAGCCCTAGGAGAGAGCTTGTCAGTACCACGAGACAACTGATGGACAAACGCGACTGAACCAAACACACGGGGAGTATGAGAAAACAGAGCCTTCCCAGGATGGATAAGGGAAAACAGAGTCTGTTCATCTAAGACAGAGGACGGCATACGATTGATTACGTAACATGCAGTGAGAACTGCATCACCCCAGTAAGAGTAGGGAACATGACTCTGTATAAGAAGTGATCTTGTGACATCAAGTAGGTGTCGATGTTTTCTTTCAGCAATTCCATTTTGTTGAGAGGTATGAGCACAGGATGTTTGGTGAATAATTCCTTTTGAGGAGTAATAGTTGGCAAGGACATGACTGCATAGTTCTAGGGCATTATCACTTCTTACAAACTTCACAGATGTGGAGAAAACATTTTGAATTTCATTCAGAAAATGGATAATAATATTGCCTGCTTCAGATTTATTTTTCATCAAAAATACCCATGACACACGAGAGAAGTCATCCACGAAAACTATATAAAATATGTGTCCCTGATGATCAGGTACACGACTCGGACCCCAGACATCAATATGAAATAACTCGAACTTGGAGGTACTGCTCCGACCTGGACGCCTGGGAAAGGTCGACCTGTGATGCTTTCCCAACTGACACGCCTCACGGTGAATAGGTGTGTGAGGAAAACCCTGGGGTAACAGACGACGCAACTTCTGAAGCGGTAGATGTCCAAAGCGCAGATGCCACAATAAAGTAGATTCTGGTCTAGTGGGAAGGGATGAGGATCCAGCGAATGGAGTCTGATTCAGGCGGTAGAGGCCTCCTCGCTCATAGCCACGACCAATCACGTTGCCCGTATGGATGTCCTGAAAAATAAGAGAAGATGGATCAAAAATTGCCCGACAATGTAGATCCTTTTGTAATCTGACTAATTGACAACAAATTCATGCAAAAGTCAGGTGCATGTAGCACATTCTTGAGGTGCATAGAAGATGTCAATCTGATCTCCCCCTTACCAGTGATGGAGGAATGTGTACCATTGGCAATAACTACTGTTCGGCCTGGAGGAATCTGAGAGTATCCTGTAAGTAAACTCTGATCGCCACATAGGTGATGTGTGGCGCCCGAGTCCATAATCCATGGTAATGAATCTGTTCTACTACTGGTAAATGCAAGTGTGCTACTTGAAGAACTGGTCGACGCAGAAGCAGAAGCAGCAACATCAGATTGACTCTCAGCAGTGGGTGTTGGGCCAGATGGGGGAATAATGCCCCTCAGACGGGCAACTAGATCGTCAAACCGCCGATCCAAAGTAGCAGCAAATGGAGGCTCTATCTGCTCAGTGACTCGTGCAGATGCAGGAAATCCATGCTTCGAGTAGCATGTGTCTTCATTGTGTCCGACACGATGACAGTAAGTACATGTTGGCCTAGTGCGGCCACCTCTTCCACGGGGTCCACGTCCACGGCCCTGATGATGAAATCCGCGACCCCTGTTAGCTGTCATGGCCGAAGTATTCTGACTCGTGGCAGTGGAGGGAACTGTGATACGACTCAGTCTACGGAAGGCTTCCTCCATAGGAGGAATAGTAGAGTCGGCCAAGATCTGGGATCGGGCCGCCTCATACTCTGGATCGAGTGCAGCAAGAAACACACCCACCATAGTCGCATTCCTGTATGTCTTCTGTTGTTCTGGCGTGGCTGTCAGGGGCATGAAGCTATAGAGCTTCTCGAACATCCCTCTCAGTGATGTGTAGAGAGAATGTAGAGGACGACCATTCTGCTTAATAGTGAATATATCATGCTGGAGTTGCAAAATCTTTGTCTCGTTCTTCGCCTGTGAATATGTAGCCGCCAGAATGTCCCACATATCCTTGGCCGTGGGTTGATGTAAAATGTCATTGGCAATCTCAATTGCCAATGTACCAGATAGCCAAACTTTGGCATATGCGTCATCAGCCTCCCAAGAGGCATTGGTTCCAGTCTTCTCAGCAGGCTCTGGTTCGGTAAGAATGTGTTTCTTACCCGTTGACTTCATCATGCTCATGAACTGCATTGCCCACAGTTCATAGTTGGTACCGTCCATCTTTACAATTGGCGCTGGACCACGAAAGGCGTCAATGGATGGGATATCTGCCTTGCTTTCTGACATACTGGAGAATGAAGACTGGAACGATTGACAGAGGATGAAATATGTCTACAATGACATAGATGGGTTTAGTTGCACGTGTAGACCTCAAGCAACTAAACCCATATAGATGATTGCGCGCGCTTTAGGGTTGATCACACGTACACGCGCGCAGTGAGCACGCGCACACGAGATCGAGTGCACGTGCAATCAGAGGAACCTACTGGATCGCGCAAAGAGCACGCGCGCAGAAGGGCTATTGCGCACAGAGGATGAGTGCAGGCGAAGATGTGCGCAGTCGTGGATGCGCGCAGGCGCGGATGCAGGTGCTACAGCGCGCAGAGGATGCGCCTAGAGGGTGCGCGCTCGCACAGTAGGCGCTCGTACAAGATGCGCCTAGAGGATGCGCTACGCGCGGAGGGGCTACAGCGTTGAAGCAGCGGCCACCGCACACGATGGCCCTGGTGCGCCTGCGGTGAGCCCCGGGAAGCGGCGCCGATGAGATGGAGAGAGAGGCCGGCGGGTGGGGTAGGGTTAGGGTTTCGAGAACGCCGGTCTAGGACCGTCGCTCTGATACCATGTTGGGAAAAGAGAACGAGATGTTTATTCCATAAGTCCTAGGCTCTCTTATATAGGAGAGTAGCCTGTGGGTAAATTATATAAAGCATACAGCTGAAAAATAAAAAATAACAGAGAGAAACTCATAGACTACTATATGCGTCAACACTCTTCGACAACCACCTCGTATTTGTTGTCCCCGAGTCATAGACTCCCAAACTGCAATCAGAAGTGGCCCTAGAAAACTTGATCCACATCAACAATTAAACATCATTCCCCTACCTCAGTCTTGCAAACACAAAATCTATTTGCCTAATTCACAAATTCACAGAGAAGATATCTTAAGTCCCATAGGTTTCATCTTGTAGAATCTGACCAATTTCCTCATCGAGCATAGGGTTCGATTAAAAGAAAAGAAACATAGTATGTGAAATCTTTGATTTTTCTTCTTAAATAAGATTAAGATTAAAATAATCAGTCAATCAATCTTTATAAATTTAATTTTAAGTGTGAAATACTCAAATAAATACAAATGCAATAGAGATCAAGAGGATGTAAGGTTGTTTCTTCACATGTCTAGCCAAGCATAATTTGATTCATAGATCTTTGGGCTTGGATTGTCAAGGAATATGGCATCAAATTTCAACGAATTTCGATCGATTTTCGATTTTGACAAGTGACCAAATTCGACTGAAATGGCCGATACATGTGCCTTGAGGAGGGCTAATAGAAGAAAATGTGGCCGAAATAGCCGAAATTTCAATCGAAATTCAGCCAAAATACTGTTCGGTCGGTCACCGATATGGTGACTGAAACCGATGTTTAAGGCCTTGGCAAGGAATATAAACTTCACAAAATAAGCCACGAAATTGAGATTCCATTGATATCATTTCTTATGTATATCTTGGAGTTTTAGTTATATGTCACTTATGTGGGAGATGGGTAATATATCATTCCAAGATCCATTTACCACATCCAGTTGTTTAGTCCCACATCTACCAGTTGTGAGACGTGGAGGCTCGATGAGGACTATATAAGAAGCCCCTCACCCTCTGTATCTAGTGAGAAAGTGCAACGCATACATCAACCCTATGAAGCGTTCTCCCGTAGTTTCATCCCGCTCATTAGGGAGTAGGGTTTCACGTAAAGATCTTGGTGTTCATATGTATCTTTCTGTTCTTAATGCTTTGTTTATTATTCGACTTCCGCATTCGTATTTTCGAACATGGTATCAGAGCGGGTTCGATTCTTGAGGATTATATGCTCTTTGTTTTCCTTTGGTTCGAGATTCGAGATTCAATTCTAAGGTTTCTATTTAAACCCTAACTATGTTCTTGAATATTATTTAGAAGACTATTGTTTATGTTATGAGAGATTTATTCAAGATCTCAAGGGTTTTCTGAAACCTTAGATCTATAGTTCGTGAAGATCATTCGAGTTCCATCTCCAGCACGTGCAGGAGGAGCCCTCTTAAGCAATAGCCCTCTCGCGCAGGGGACGCAAGAACAGATCCAACACCAAGTAGAGGCGAGCATGCATGCTCCCGTTGCCACTCCTCCAACCCACCATCCCGAGATGCAGCAAAGAAGCATGGGAAGGCCTCATCTCTCCATCGGATCCAGGAGCTCTCCCAATGACGCACCCCTCCGAGCGCATCTTCGTAGCGGCGCACAATTTCTTCAAGCAGCAGCAGCATCTCTTCCTCGCACGCCATCTACAGCAACGCTGAAGCCGAACATCTTCCTCAGTGGCACCTCTCTTGAGCGCATGCAGCACACAGGCACCTTCCTCTATCGCACGCACCTCCAGCCAAGGCCCTAAATGTCAGTTTCGATCACTATTTCGGTGACTTACTGAAATGGAATTTCGGTCAAATTTCGATCAAAATTTCTGTCATTTTTTGTACTAGAGCCCCCATATTTCAGTCATTTCGGCCATTTCGATCGAATTTCGATTTCGACGAGTATCAATATTCGATAGAAATTCAACTGAATTTCGCTAAAATTTGAAGCCATGACTCCAGCGGTGTCTCCTCTCCCATACCGGTGTAGGTGGTGGCACCGTCTAGCAGAGACCAAGCCCGGTCGCGGCGGCACTCTGCACTCGACAACGGGATTTAACATGGTATCAAAGCAAGTCGTTCTGATTTGGAGAGTTTTAGGTGAGCGTGGTTTGACTTGGCTTACGAATCTATTCAATGTTATTTGGCGAAGCAAGAAAATGCCTGAAGATTGGAGGAGGAGTATCGTGGTGCCTCTTTATAAGAATAAAGGAGACATTCAAAATTGTTCTAATTACAGAGGTATCAAGTTGATGAGTCATACTATGAAAATTTGAGAACGTGTGATCGAAGAAGGTTGCAGCAAGTTTCTAACGTAAAAGAAAACCAATTCGGATTCATGCCAAGTCGCTCAACTATTGAAGCCATCCATTTGCTGAGGAGAACAATGGAGATTTATAGAGCTAAAAGGAAGAACCTCCATATGATCTTTTTTGATTTGGAGAAGGCTTATGATTCTGTCCCACGAGAGATATTGTGGAGAGTTTTGGAGAAGAGACAAGTACATGTCCTATACATTAACCTTATGAAGGACATGTATGATAGGGCTTTATCTTGTGTAAGGATCCCGTCTGGGAAGACTGGCTATTTTGACATCAACATCGGTCTCCATCAAGGTTCAGCTTTGAGTCCATTTCTTTTTACTTTGATTATGGACGAGTTGACAAGTCACATTCAAGATGAGTTACCTTGGTGTATGTTATTTGCTGATGATATTGTTTTGATTGACGAGACTAGAGATGGAGTAAATGAGAAGCTTGAGGTTTGGAGACATGAGTTGGAGAGTAAAGGATTTCGTATAAGTAGGGCTAAGACAGAATATAAGATGCGAGAAAACCGCTTAAGATGGTTTGGTCATTTGCAAAGAAGATCAGTTGATGCACCAGTTAGGAGATGCGAGTGTTGGGATGTTGAGCCGGTAAAGAGAGGGCGAGGACGACCCAAGAAGTGTTGGAAAGAAACTATACAAAGGGATCTTAGTTTTATGGATATAAGCCCGGGATTGACCCAAGATAGATCTGAATGGAGGCAAGGAATCCATGTAGCCGACCCTACTTAATTGTGGGAAAAGGCTTTGTTGTTGTTGTTGTTGTTGTTGTTGTTGTTCGATTGTTTGTAATTTGTCTGGGTGTTCTAGGGTTTCACGAAACCCTAATTGTTTTTTTAGAGTTCTAATCTTGATCTCTGTTCAATTATTTTGTGCTTTTTGGGAAATCTCATTACACAAATTCTAGGGTTTCGGTGCCCTAATCTCAACGTGAAAGTTCTGTGTGAAGAAGAAGTGGTCACCGCCAACCTGTGATGATTCATCCCAACACCACCAACCTGCAATGCGGCACAACATCCACACCTCGCGCCGCCAATCTGTAGATCTTGAAAGTAACAAGGGAGAGCCCTCCGCGTAACGACACCTCCCTTCTATGCTAAAGCGGTGAGTTTCTCCATCAAAAATCCCAACGGGGAAACTCGCACAGCTTCCTCGACGATACCCCTCTTCATCCTATTTCCTCTGGTAGTGCATCCCCTGTCGTTGCATCTCCTCTCTAACCGCAGGAGGTACTGTGCGAGATGCCTTCGGCGGTTCTCCTTCAACTTCGGCGGCCTCCTCTGAACGGTGCCAACCTCACGCGTACCGCCATCTTGCGGCATCTCCAGACTCGCGAGCGCTACCTCTTCAGACGATCACACTGCGCCTCCTCTACTCATTCTCTAGACTCGAGCCTCTCCCTCATCTACTTCCAGTCGAACGACACCTCCAAGAAACGACACTCACAGCTCCATCTTCCCAAGCATACCTCCAAGCACGATGTTGCCAACACGGGTTCCGATCCTCCTACGGTTCCCCTTGCAGGTCCTCCAAGTGCGGTGTCTCCCACAAGCAGCGGCGGCATGCAGCAGAAGCCCTGATCGGGGGGTGTCCTTTGAGAAAGGGGTTCCCATGGGAGGAACCCTAAATAGGGAAAACCCCAAATGGGATAGAGAGAGAGAGTAGTGGCCTATAAAAAATGAAAATTAAAAAAAAAGGAGAGGAAGTAGGTGTGTGGGCTACAAGCAATTAAAAAAAAGGGGGAAGGAGGACAGTTCCAGTTTGAGCTTTAATTGGGCCGTTTTAAAAAAAATTGAGAAAAGCGTACAAAAAAACTATCCATAAGAAAAAAATGATTCAAAATGAGAGAAAAAGAAAAGCTGGAAAATGATAAATTGCTTATTTGAAAAAATAAGGGAGATGGGAAGTATGTTAAAAATCATTGAATGAAATAGCCAAAAAAATAAAAATGTACTAAGCCTTCTCCCACTATAAGTAGGGTCGGCTACATGGATTCTTGCTCAAATCCATGTTGAAAGATTCGACTATTTTTTAAGCTGGCCGTCGACTACCTAACGCAACCCCTACAAGAGTGAGATTTGAACCCTGGTCTTTTGTGTGATAGACACAATGTACTACCACTAGACCATTAAGTGGGTAAATAGCCAAAAAAATGATTCAAAAAAATTAAGCTGAAAAAAATTATTGGCCAAGTGATTCGTTGTTTTGTTTCTTCACATCTTCATTTGTCTTCCCCCAGCTTGGCCGATGTCTTCATTCCGACTAGTATGGGAGAAAGGGAGAGTATTGTGTAGAGTTATATGTTCGAGTCAGATCCAGATTCTCCAAACTCCAGACTTTACAGTTGTTCAAGCTCGACGATCAGATTATGAGTCTTCAGTTTCAGTCGCACATGTCTGTGATCGTGTTTTGTTGCTCCCCATCATTCTTGTTTTGTCAGCCAAAGTTTTCATGTGTTCCATAGGGACTCCAGAGTAGAGATCTCATTCACTATGCCATGTGGGCTAGGGTTTTCATGTGGTTTCATAGGGACTCCAGAGTAGAGATCACATTCTCTGAGCCAGATGGGAGAGACCCAGTTCTCCGACGAGGAGACTTTCATACTCCATTCTTCAGTGTTCGTGAACTCCAGTACGAGATCCTTCCGAGGTTCCTGTGAAAGAGAATCCACTTTGAGGTCCCTATGAGAGAGACTCATCTTCGGATATCACTGTATGGATAATTAGCGACGCTCTTTATTCAGCCCTTTCAGAGATGAAGCAGTTGTCCACATGTTGTAGCGAGCCAGAGTATTCCAACAAGGAGACTCATTTCAGTTGCAGTGACTCTGACAGGTACAGTATATAACACATGCTCCCTGATGATCCAACCCATTCATCCTCCCCACCTGCACAGCATGAGAAGCAGCGTCTTCAACAACATCTGACTGTTGTGGGCATTAAGTTGATATTGCATGTTGTGTCATGTAGCGTGAGTTGAGATTTCTTTCTCTTTGTCCAAGCTGAGCATTGCATGCTCCATCTTACGGGGGAGTGTTGGAGCATTTGGTTATGAGTCACTTATGTGGAAGATGGGTAAATAAATCACTCCAGGATCCATTTACCACATCCACTTGTTTAGTCCCACATCTACAAGTTGTGAGATGTGGAGAGTTAGTAAGGGTTATATAAGAAGTCCCCCACCCTCTATATCCAGTCAGAAAGTGCAATGCATATATCAGCCCTTTGAGGCGTTCTCTCGTGGTTTCATCCCACTCCTTAGGGAGTAGGGTTCCACGTAAAAATCTTGGTGTTCATGTTTATCTTTCTATTCTTAATGCTATGTTTATCATTCCGCTTCCGCATTCGTATTTTCTAACAGTATGCATTCACAATTACGTGTGATCTACGTGTCTTTATGGCAAAAGTTCTTAGATTCATGGTGATAAAGAATAGCATCTTAGTTATCATACTTGCATATACATCATTTGACTCCCAACAATTATTTCAAACACTATATATATTTGATTTGATACCTGCTACAATGATGTGGTCGTAGAGCATTATGCATACCACCCAAAAGATCAAGGTTCAAGTCCCTCCATGAGGAAAGTTGTGTTAGGCAACCAACGACTAGCATAAAATAGTTATATCATTCAACGTACGTTTGATAAGAATCCATGTAACCGACCCTACTTAAAATGGGAGGAAGCTTTACCATTTTTAATTATATATTTGATTTGACCTATAGATGAATATGCAAGCATATATTTCACGCTTGTTTGAGTAATAGCATGCAATATAACTCCTATGCCACACATGGGTGTAAACTCCTAAAAAGGCTTGTATAAAATAAAAATTGAACAAATTTCAAGAGAAATAAATTATTCGTTAATCTAATTAATAATGTAATAGTATGATTCGATAGGGATACAGCAAGATCCACGTGAATATTGCATTGGAAGGATGTTGAATCAGGAGTGTACAATAACTATCTTTATTATAAATGTACAATTTTGCCCATGCGTATGAAAGGTCAAGTCAATACCATAGGTATTGCGATGCGAAGGGTATTATTTGGAGAAATAAAGGGGATGTATATCACACATACAAAATTAGACAAGATACCACCATGCTATCAAAACAAATGTTCAACTATGATAACTGCTACTAACAAGATATCTAGGTCTGGAAATCTTAAAGGAGTTCAATCCATTTCCAAATAATTTCCATGGGTTCAATTAAGCTAGAATTGCTAAAGTATTGATAAACCCTCTGAATAAGTTGGGTCCTATTGAAAGCCCATCGATTCCCAATCTCCAGTGAGAATCAAAAAGGTTTATCCATTCTACCTTCTTCACAACATATGTCATCACCTTGAAGATGGACAAATAATACAAGGGAAAGGAAGATAGAATTGAGTTCAACAAAAACAAACAGACAAGGGCATGGAAGCCAAATCCTCAATTTGCCTATATAGCATTGGCATCCAATTTACACCCCTCATGGATGCCACAACCAACTATAACCCAAGTAGAATATGTGTAAATTGTCCTAATGAGTTTGTAAAACTTATCTACATCTTATCACGGCCTCTTCATTAATGTCAAATGGAAAAAGGTGGACTTTTAATAGTTAATGACGAGATCGAAGGCCAACCTCAAAGATATCAAGCAATGTCCTCGTTCCCTTAGCATACATCTACACCCGAGTTAAAAAGGCAAGGTCAGCCTTATAATATAGCAAAGAGGAGATCATCAATGGCCCCCCAACTATATAATGTGCCACGGACTCATCAAGCCAGCTCCACATACAGCTGCAAAAAGAAAGCGGAGACATTGAACTCTAGACCAAGCCATTGACCAACACCAAGAAAGAAACCATTGTGACACATCACCTCATCCGAGCTACCGACAAATTTGAGAAGCGCCTCTCTCTCAGGGACATCCACAAAAACAATTGACAATGTCATATGACCCTAAAAATCCAAGGTGAATCCTTCTCCAACTATAATAAGGGTCGGCTACATGGATTCTTGCTCAAATCCATGTTGAAAGATTCGACTATTTTTTATGATGGTTGCCGATTACCTAACACAACCCCTACAAGGGGGATTTGAACCCTTGTCTTTTGGGGTGGTAGGCACACTGCACTACCACCGATGTCATTGGACTTCCTAAAACTCCGCACCTTCCACAAAAAGGCATTGGTTCTCAAGCTCTCTTGAGAGGCACCAAACCTGACAACATCATAAAGCCATCAGAAATAAATCTCATTTGACAAAAGCAGTTTGCACTAGTGAGGACCCCCCACACACACACATACAAATCGCATTATTCAGTTAGTTCATCAACATCTTTTTTTTTGACGCTCAATCAACATCTTATCCACAATTAAATTTACTAAAGTTCAAAAGAGCACTTGTTGTCTTAAGTCCATGCGGCAAAGTACGTACCCTCTAGCGGCAACACCTTGATGGGACGATCTTAGGTATCTCAACAGAGGGGAAGTACCAAGTGTCCCAAAGAGGTGTAAAAGGACTTCTAGATGATGCAAAGGAAAACATGTTATCCGGAACCAAAGGAAATAAGATGGGGAACCTTTATACAACTGTCAACAGAGACGTAAAAACCCAGATGCCCTTAAAAGAAATAAAAATGACAGAAATCACAGCCCAGATTTAAGGTTAGCAAGGGCATTAGGAAAACAGAACAAAGATGTTAACTTTATGATTGTTCTCCACATCTCCAGATTGCAATGAAGAATGCTGGAGATCTTTGGACAAATATAGAACATTTTTCAGAACATTGGCAGGTATGCACACAGCAGTAGTCTGCCTCCTATAAACATGTTATACACACTATGTTAATCTTCTTGGTAGGAAATTATCTCCCTGAACTGAAATTGCGTACTTACATATGCCAATCCACACAACACCACATGGGTTTTAACACGATAACAATAGGATAGAAACCATCCCAAGTAATATAATATTCTACAATTCTGGACAATGAATAAATACACCCCTCTCATGTAACAAATGGGAAAATATGTGCATACTCAATTAGGTAACACAATTTATGCAAGACCCCACTTAGGTACTACCTTTATTGAAATTTGTGATATTGTAATCTAATAAATGTTATCTTTAATTCAGGCAAGAAACAAAGAACGAAAAATCTGTTTATCAAATTACTGGTTCGTAGACTGTCTTTCTATGAAGATTTCACAGCACAACCTTATGAGGAAGGCACAATCAACATCTTACTATGGTCTATTGACCTATGATATAAAAAACTAGGTAATATCTCTTACAAAAATGTAATCGGATCTAAAATAAGAAGTTCAACCCATTTTTAAGCATACCCATTTCCCATCAGAGAACACCATAATGATACCGCAACGTGCAACCTCACATGTCTCACCCAATAGAATAATGTACAAACAAATACTTTGTTTCGATACTTTCGGCAGACAGAGAAAATTATCTCATTTTTCTTAATATGCATCCAAACGCACAGAATGTTATGAGAACTAAACGTCATGCAATAGTCTATACTTAAAACCAAAACGAGTCCTTTCCGACCTTGTGTGGGGTCACATGCATACATCATTTAAGCTCCTAGAGAGCATTCCTTTTTCTATGCACAAGATCCCCGCCAGGAAATGATTAGCATATATCTCTCTTGCAAAAGTTTGCACTTTTCCACAAAAGGGAATTTTTCAGATGCTACTTACTCACCCCATCAGATGACACTTACCACACAGGATCCAAAAGTATCCCGTTCAAAGTGCATTATATGAGATTCCAAAATCAGAAGAAAAGAAGTAAATGAAAACCGCTCCAAAACCATAACAAGCAAGCCATTCTTGCCTTTCAAAATGATTGACGACGCTTAAGTAAGCAAAAAGCAGCCACCTTTAGTAAAATGGAAGCAACAGAGAAGTGGAATCTAAGCCAACAAAAAGCAGATTGTTCTTTCAGGAAAATGGGAACAACAACCTCGCGGATCATGGCAGCGAACTCGCGTCGCCATGATTGCGTCAGCGATCACCGGAAGAAAAATGTGCATTAGATTTGGATTGGAATGTAGAGGGGCGAGGGCGGGGCGGGGAAAGGATGGGCAAAAAATCTCAAGAGTGTGAATGGGAACAAACCCTAACGACGCATTGTACTTGGAAACCTCTCTGTCTCTCTCTTCACGCTTTGGTTCTGCTTTATGGTGCCATCTGTGTTGCTGCCGACTGCCTCTGCTGTTCGCTGCTGCTGTTCTCTTCGACGTTACTTTTCCGCTTCCAAAGGAAAAAAGTTAAAATATGCGCGTTATGTAAGATACGATTCAAAGCAGTGCGCGGGGATGCAGAGCTTCTGTTTGGTTTTGTGTGTGTGACATGTGAGCGGATTTCTCTTATTTTAGAAAAATTTGAAAAATTTAGGCTTTTCTTCTAAATAAATATTAAAATAATCGGAACTAATTAAATAGATATGATGATTTGGTATTAAAAAAATACTATTTATCGGTACTTGAGGTGTTGATTTAGTACGTAACGCCCAAATAAGCAACTAGGTAGCAACGGTCACACCGCAAATCTCGGCACCTCTCTCCCAATCTCTCCTGTAAATACACCACTTCTTCCTCACTTTTATCCCCTCCATTTTCCTCCATTTTTTCTCCTCCTCGTCTTAATTTCTTAACTTCCTTCATAATTTCTTCGGATATTCGATCTTGCTTTGCTCTTAATCAAGTAAGAGTGAATCGAACACTTCCATTTTTTTGTAACATTTTTTTGTAGATCTTTGCTCTATAGAGAAATTATTTTTTGACGTATTTTTGGTTATTGTATTTTTGGATCTATTCATTTACTTTGAAGATATTATTCATTCCAGGTAATTTTATTTTATACATATAAAAATTCAATTCTACTTAGTATGAGATGTGTCATTTTAGTTAAATAATTTTCATTGCCTTTTGAATATTTATGAAATTTTGTATCTTTAAGCATTTTAATCCTTTAAAAATTGCTCTCTAATACATAGTAATTTAACTTATTATATCATAATATCACATAAATATATTCCTACTAATTAGTCAAATTTATAAAATCAATTAATGATGAAAATTTAAAATAGTTATGTATTATAAGAAAATATTGATTTTATAAATTAAATTAAAATTTAATTAAGTGTTCCTCTTTGTGAATGAATGTATTAGAAATATTTGAAAATTATAATGGATTTATATTTAAAATAAAATAAATTTTGTTAATTAAATTACCTAGATTACTAAATTTATGATTTGAAAAATAAAAAATATTGATTTCATAAATTAAATTAAAATTATTTAAATGTACATCTTTGTGAATGAATGTATAAGAAAAATCTGAAAATTATAATATAGTTTTATCTTTAAAATAAAATTTAATTTCATTAACTAAATTTTCTAGTTTACTAAATTTATGATTTAAAAAATATTAGTTTCATAAATTAAATTAAAAATTAATTACTTGATCATCCTTGTGAATGAATGTATTGAAAATATTTGAAAATTATAATATAGTGATTTACCTTTAAAATAAAATTTAATTTCATTAATTAAGTTATCTAGTTTCCTAAATTTATGATTCAAAAGTAAAAAAAATTTACCTATCTTAGAATTAATTTTAACCTCATAATTAAATTACATAATAGATTAAATTGATAAATTGGAAAATTAAAAAGAGCTATGTACTTTAAACAATTAAATTATTTTCTTACATTAAATTACATAATAAATTCAATTGATGATTGAAATATTTACAATAGTTAAGTATTTTAAGAATAATTATATTTCCATAAATTAAATTACAAATTAAATTAATTATTCATCTATGTGAGAATATGTTACACACAATTGAAAACTTATGTAGTTTTTAAAGTTAAATTTAATTTCCTTAAATAAATTTTATATTAGAATAAACTAATAATTGGAAAATTGAAAATATAGACATATTATAAGATTAATTTTAATTTAATAAGTTAAATTATATATTAAATTAATTATTCTCCTAAATATATTGATTATGTTCTTTCATCCATGAATTGTATCTAATCACCAATTTTTGTAATATATCTTTAGATATGTCATCCAACAATGTTCCTATTTTATTATATCGGGGGGTGGAGCAGTGGATGTGGCCTACGAACACGTAGATTATATCTGAGGACAAAAATGTATGGTTGTATCCCCATGTCAGATAACCTATTTTGATATGTTGGGTCGAGTTTTCACGGCCATCGGTATTCCACTCGATCGATACATCCTTACATTAACCTGTAAGTGGTTGTATGAATGATCAACATTTTATCTAGTACCAATTCATGATGACGAATCTGCTTTGGCGATGATGGATTCAATAGACAAAGTGAGAATCATTCATCTTTTCGTCGAAGTTGCCTTTCATGATCAAGAAAACACGTCGTCCTCGTCGAAATAATATGGTTATGTTTAAAATAAGTAATAATCATGTTTTCACAATGTATAAACTGGTAAATATATAAATTAATCATGTTAATAAATATTTCAGTGGTTGACAAAATCGATGAACCCTTACAATTGAATCAAGATTGATTTGTCGATACAAATATCCGAAGAAAATAACGGTGAAATTGAAGTTGAATCCGACTCATCTGATGGGAAACATGAATACTTGCACATGTCATGATTTCATATTTGGTTCATTAGCATTAGCCTTAGACAACGAAGATATGGGTAACTTTTACTGTGTCAATAATGAGAATGCAGATGAAGTACCGATGGAAGAGTTGCCTAATGCAATTGACCATGAAATTGTAGAGACAGAAGATTTTGCTTTTGTAGATAGACAAGGTGCTCCTACCATCGATGATTCTGGATTAGATTATTAGTTTGGTAGGAGATATACGTCAAAAAGATTTATAATATGACCTTAAAAAATGGAGTATGGAGAATTATGTCCAATATAAGCGGAAAGCCTCAAATAGGCAAATCTTTACCATTGTATGTATTTATGATGACTATGGATGTCATCTACATGCATCTGAGAGGAAATCTCATGGAGATTGATATGTTTCAGGATATTGTCGGAACCTTGTTCTCTTACTCAAACACCACCAATGCACATCGGTGATTGTAGCACAATACATTGTTTCAAGGTGCAATTATATATAAAATAAAATATGAACTGCAGACGAAAATTAACTACATGACAGCTTGGAATGTAAGAAGATGTGAAATGGATATTAGTTATGGGAATGAGAATGTATCTTATCGTAATATTTAGAGATTCATTCATGCTTTATAACGACATAATCATATAACATAAACATGGTTTCAAATAGAAATAGGTAAAACCACGACCCAAGTACATTTCAAGAGATTGTTTCATTTGGTCCATGTCATAGAGTATTTAGATTTTTTCATCCAATTTTAAGTATTAATGGAACACATTTGCACGGGAATATATGCTAGTCATATGTACGTTGTCACTGCCATCGATGCGAATCAAGGTTTAGTTCCTCTCACGTTTGCTATTGCGGAGAAGAATGAGAATATTGTTGCATGGATGGTTTCTGAATTTGGTTAGGCAAATTATCGATCGGAGGGATATATGCCTCATTAGTGATTGGTTTCATGGTTTGAAGGATGTTGTAAGTGGTTTGTTTCCACCTGAAGAGGGATTCAGTCACTTCCATTGCCTTCTCATATGCGTGCAAGTATGCATAGGACTGGACACAAGACTCGCTCCATTCTAACTCGATTCTATGTTGATGGGGAAGATCCATGCAAAAACAAGTCTTGATGGAATTAGATGAATACGATTCTACAAGGAAGGACCAGTCTTGATGAAATTAGACGGTCAACTGACTTACCTTCTACGATGAAGGTAAAGTTAAGGATACAATTGCATACTTTGATGACACAATAAATATGTTCTCTTTAATGTATCCTTTCCATCACTATGACCAGCAATACATGCCACAACAAGAGTCGCGTACCATCAGAGCATCAGGTTTCATCATTTCTTTGGATTTAGTTAGATCTCTTTTGATCAACTCATTTTGATAAACATATGATGCAAATCCCTCTAGGTATGAGTTACGCGGGATATAGCGGAGAGGGTTCTCAACAACAACAACCAACATTTGTTAATTTAGGTTCACAAATTTCATTATTTAAGATCTCAATAATTCAACTTTGATTATACCTTTTTTAAGCAGTATCTATAATCGAAATCTTTCACATTTATCTTATGCGGATTTTACCGGACACGAATCTCAACAACAAAAACCAACATTTGAGACTTCATGTGACAGTAATTTCTTTATCTGGTTATCAGAAAGGTTCATTTTAGTTTTCCAATTTAAAGTATTAAATATAATCTAAATCTTTATATATGCATTATACGGGATTCACCGGACAAGGATCTCAATAACAACAATCAATTTGAGACTTCAGATGACAATAATTTCTTTCTCTGATTATTGGAAAGGTTCATTTTAATTTTTTTTAATTTAAAGTATTAAATATAATCTAAATCTTTAGGTATGCGTTATACGATATTCACCGGACAAGGATCTCAACAACAACAACTAGCATTTGAGACTTCCGATATGCATTATATTTTATTATTAAATTAATTAAATTTAATTTTTACTTTTTAATAATATTAAATATAATACAAATCTTATAGGTTTCCCTTATGAGGGATTTAACGGACAAGGGTTGTCACAAGAGCAACCACCTTTTACGACTTCAGATTTCATTAAATTAAATATTTCATCATCTTAGTTAGTCAATTTAGAATTTAATTTTTTAATATTTGATTAATAGAATGTAATTATTCCATTATTGTAGGATATATTGTAGCTTCGAGTCAATCAGAGTTTGCAGGGCCAATATTTGCCGGTCCTTCAAGTCAATTTCATCCGGGGCCCTCTCAGCTCACACAACCAACTCAATACGATTCAAAAGAATTTCAAGAAGAGATATTTGTGATGATTTCCCCAACTGAGTCAATCGTGGAGAGACAATTACTTAGAGTTTCCATGCTACATCCGCAACAACCTGCAAATCTGCCTCGCAGATCATCGGTAGGAGTAAGGATTATAGAGCCTACACAGATAGGTCAAGTTACTCAACTTGCTGAACCTCCGAGGAAGTCTTCAGCTACATCGCATCCTTCTGATCATGTACTAACTTGTTAATAATGCAATATCAAGAAGAAGGCAAAAAAACTCATGAATATATTCATAAGAAGATAGGGGACAATGCCAAAGGAGGTGAAGGAAGAGGAGGATGTGGCATAAAAGGAATTCTAAGGAAATTGATATCATAGATCAATGTAAACTATTTTACATTATTTTTTTGAAAAAAATAACTATTATATGATTTTAATAGAAATGTGCATTTCTTTTAAATGGATATGCGTTATGATATTGAATGTTGAGATTATTAATATGTCATGGTGAATGTCTTCCTATTTGGTTTCTACTGATTTTTTCAAACTTAAGAATAGAGATCTTTATGAGATGTCGTATGAATTTTTAGTCCCCATTTTAGAAAAAAATACACTTCTTGCCACAATAATAAGTACTCATTTTAGAACAAAAATACTATGTTACAATAGCGTAAAATAAGAGGAACCATGCGTATGCAGAATTTTTGAAAAAGTAGTGGTTCAGAAAATTGAAAAATAAAATAGGACCATCTTTAAAATAATTTTAATTAATTTATTTTTCATAAGGTTTGATAATTTTTTATATTGACTATATATATTTAGAGTATTGCCCGAACTAAATTAACTTTTTTTGAGTTTTTCATTTTAAATATATCATAATATATATGAGAGATAAATAGAACTTTTGTATTTTATAAAGATAGTAAATGAACTCAAAATGCATGAAATTTACTTAGTTTTCTAAATAATTTAAATAGAAATTCTTAAGTATTCAAAGAAAAAAAGGGAAGGAGGGGGGACAGAGCCCGTTTGTGCACCAAATCGGTGGCACACAATGTCAGCACCTCAGGTGCTGATAGATGGTGGTTTTTTTAAATACCAAATCATCATGCCTATTTAATTAGTTCTGATTATTTTAATATTTATTTTAAAAAAAAGACCCAAAATTTTACAAGAACACAAATGCAAGAAGACCAAAAGGAGGTAAAGGTTGATGGTAGGAACTGAGAATGGGGTCGAGCTTGCTTCAAGTCGTGCAGGCAGGGCTTTGTTGGACATGCGAGCCCACGACAGGCCATTATGCAATAAATGTTATTGTGAATATCATTCCCTGACTTGAAATGAATTATGGCTAATTTGCATAATAGGTCCCTTAGTACAATTAGGGTTATGTACCACGGCCATCTTAATGATCATACAACTGTTGATTCAATTGTTAATCACAGAGGCTGGTGCTTGGATGAATATATAAAGAGTTAGATTAATGACTCATCAAGCACTGTCAAATGATTATTAAGAGAGGGTCTCCAGCCTGAGAAGGAGACAACATTCTCTAAAGGTTGATATCTAACTGACCTCTTGATGCAGGTCCTCTGCATAGGAATAGAGACTCGGAAGTGTCAGAATAGTTAGGTCAAAGAGTTGACTTAACGAGATCGAAATAACCAAAGACCTATGTCATATGTTGTCACGATATAGGCATGCATTCTTTAATCGGGAATAGATGTGTTACTATATGTCTGAGCATGTACATTTGGCAGACCAATAAGTTGATGACCTAACCAAGGCCTATACACCAGCTGTTAGACATGTGAGCCATGGGCGAACCATTCTTACAATAAGTGTTATCGTAATATATATATGCTTATCAATAAAAGTTTTTGATGTTTCACTCCCTTTCTGAAATTAAATGAATGAATGCACTATAAGGTCCCTCTGTACAAATAGAGTTATGTACCATGGCCATCTTGATGATCATACAGTTGTTGATTCATTAAATGAATCATAGAGGCAGGTGTTTGGATGAATATCTAAGGAGTTAGATAAAGGACTCATCAAGCACCGTCAAATGATTATTAAGAGATGATCTCCAGCCTGAGTAGGAGATGGCAATCCTTTCTCACATAGGCTGATATCTGACCGACCTCTTGATGCAGGTCCTCTGCATAGGAATAGTGATTTGGAGGTGTCAGATTAGTTAGGTCAATGGATTTACTTAACGAGATCGAGATAACCTAAGACCTATGTTGAATGCTGTCACAACATAGGCACGCATCCTTTGATCGGAGACATATGTATTGCTATATGTCTGAGTATGTTCATTTGGCAGACCGATAGGTTGATGGCCTAACCAAGGTCTATACACCGGCGAGCTGGTGTGCATATAAGGGCATATGAGCAATACGATCTCTCAAAGAGATCATACAGGTTCACTTATGAACCGGAAGACTTGAGCTCACTCATGAGGTATTGGGACCGATCAAATTCCATGCATGGTCGTCGTGCATTGGAAGCATGACATGAATTTGAAGGTATGATATATGCTTTGGGAAAGCATATGATCGATACCAACTCCCAATGACCAAGATTGAGAAACTTAGTGATCAAACCCTGAAGAAGATAGTGTAAAATTGATCTTGATCTTCGGGTTGACCATCGGTCTTCCAGTATGCAGGATGTACATGTATTGGGAATACCTGAGGGTGATGTGATCATAAATGATTGTATATCCATGATGCTTCCATTCCGAGGGAGTGATGAAACAGGTCTAGATTTTAGTGACTCCTCTCAGATTAGAAGCTAGATCTTGGTCCAAGTGTTGGACATTGGTCTGAATGTGATTCAGATACAATGAGAAGATTAGATTTGCGGTCTTGATTTAATCAAGCATCTATGGGAGATCGTAGGATCTGGATTTGAGATAAGATCTCAATATCCAAGTCGCTATACGTGGAACAATACAGTCGCCATGTCCTTATCTCCAAGTATCTGCGGAAAAAGCACATTATTCTTCAAGGGGTTCAAGAATAACTCATTTGATGAACTTCATATCCAAGTAAGAAGGACTTGATTAAATGAGATTTAATTATCAAGCATAATATGAATGGGATTCATATTGTGAGAATAATTATCCAAGATAATTAAATAGGATTTAATTATCAAGG
The DNA here is from genome assembly GCA_037367405.1 of Ottelia alismoides. Lineage (NCBI taxonomy): Eukaryota > Viridiplantae > Streptophyta > Magnoliopsida > Alismatales > Hydrocharitaceae > Ottelia > Ottelia alismoides. The sequence continues at coordinate 416,778 of JAZKJV010009451.1, read as the reverse complement.
ATTAGAGAATGTGGATAATACTATCCATAATATTTGTGTATTATAAATATGATTTATAATATACATATATTGAAGAGAGAGAGAGAATTTATGTAAATAGCATTTGTTAATTATTAATGTAGATTGGATTCACATTAATTAATTAATTGGAAATGCAATTTACAAATTAGTTTGGTTTGTGAATATGATTCACATATTTATCAATGGCATGATTGAAATATTCACAAATTAATTTGAAATTAATTTAGTGAATAATTTTGTGATAATGATTATTACAAAAATTAATCAAAACATAATGAATAAAATAAATGGGAGATAAAATCACCCCAAAATAGGGGTAGCGTCAACTATGGTTGACGCCCCCTATTTTGGGGGGATTTATTTATCTCCTAATTTATTTTATTTATTTATCTCCTAATTTATTTTATCTTATTATCTCTTGATAAATTAATTTATGTTAAATTAAATTAAGTTGATAATATTACAACATATATTTGATTTAAATATAAATTAAATGTTGTTGGTTTTTAACCAACAACAATCTTGGCCATTAATTAATACATAGACCAACCATGGTCGTTGGATCTATGTGTCCCATGGATTGAAATCCATTGGATCCAAAACTAATATAAAAGGAGGGCTAGCCTAGCCTTTCTTGGTACATTATCAAGAGTTGTAGAAGCTTACTATTCTCTTTCTCTCTCACTCTCTCCTAGCCTCTCTCTCTCTCTCTATTCAAAGTGGCCGTCCACTTTGTGCATTGAGAAGGAGAGTATCTCGCCTTCGCCTTCGACGACTCGGGGATCTCCTTCTTCTTTGGGGCAACTTGCTCTAGAGGAAGACGACGTATTTTTCTTGACAAATTCAGGGGATTCGTTTCTTGGATCTTTGTCGAAGATTGCGGGAGGAACGCGTCTCATCATCGCGCCCGCAAGTGCGTTCTTCGTGGATCGGACTTAAGATAGGAGGATCTCTTGTTTGGGATCTCGCGATCACAACCACGCTCCAAGAGGTATTTCTTATACTTTGTGGTTTGATGAAACGATCTGAGAAGTGTTCTCGTGATCATGTAGTATCATCTTTAGTTTTGAAAAATTTTAATTTCCGCCGCATCTAGCGACTAGTGCTTCCGATTGCATACGATGTGATCGACACGCTTCTGAGATGCGCTTAAGGATTCTCAATATCCTTCAAGTGGTATCAGAGCCATAGGTCGAATAAGGTTTTGGGTATGATCCATAGACCTAGGATGACTTGGGCTTGAAAGGATCGCGAAAATTTTGTCGCATTTCAATTTCCGCACCTCTGTCTAATTGAATTTTTCCAGTACTATTAAAATGTTTAAACACGAATTTTTCAATTGGATTTTGTTCCCCATTAAATAAGGAAACCATAGGATCTGAGTTTATGAAATTTGGACTTCATTTGCTCAAGATATGGTCTTTTGAATATACATGTATTCATTGTTGCGGGAACAACATATTTAAACGTGATTAATGAGTTAATTACTGTTTTTGATTTGCCTCGAAATGCATGAATTATCACTTGAATTATTTAATAAATTAAATTGATAATCTTAGTAAACTGATTTTGCAATTTTTGGATTTAAATTAATCAAGATAAGTTAATTTTAGCGATTAGGGGTCACTGGTGGAAATTGACATTTTTTGTTCATGAACCTTGTGATAAGTCATTCAAATATGACGATGAAAATTAATGGTTAATTTTCTGAAATAATTAGAGATAAATATTTTTTAAATATTTAGAGAAATAATTATTTCATTGAATGACATTTGCCTAAACCACAATGATAAGATAATTGATCTTGATCATTGGTTGATATGAAATCATCAACAAGCTTTTTTCATGAAAAACCTTAGTTTATCCTACAATAGTTGTAGGACAACTTTTACATGAAAAACCCTCTTGCTTGAATAGGATTGGGGATTTTTTTAGCAAATCTCCTTATAATATAATAAAAAATTGTTTTGATGTATATTATATGGTATAATTTCGGTTGAAAAACCGATGAGCATCTCAAGGTACATGATGATCTATCTGGCATTATCCTTTCCTGAGGTGGATATGGTTCCTAGTCGAAGAGCATCGGGGTCACGGGTTGCAACGTATGGGGTCCGTCCCACTCTCGTCGGTACTGGCCATGACAGCGTCTAGGGACTCGATAATGCCGGAGAAGTCAGAGTGTATTTTTCTAATTATTAAAATTTGAATAATGTGTACTATGAGATTATGCCTACTATTCAAGTAATAATCAAGTTTGTTGATTAATGATTAGATTAATGATTAATTTAATATGATTAAATTAATTATATCCAATAAACACTCTATTATGAATAGATGTGTAATTTCCCTTGGAAGAATTAATTATGTGAATGTGATTCACGATAATTAATTATAAAATTTGAATATGAGATGGAGGATCACATAAGTGACATGCATGGTCTCCCATCAAGGCGAAGAGTTACATCGCCAGGGATTGTATGTAGGAGACGCCTGTCCGAAGTGACAGCTCCTTTATGCAAGCGCATCTGGATCGGGCTCTTTGCTTCTCGAAAGAGTAAGGACGTATGCGTAGTGACCCCAATATCGAGTCCTCATATTATTAGGGCGATATTGGATTGCGCATACCGAGTTCTAATCCTGTTGACGGTTGGTTCAATTAACAACGGGTCAACATCATCTTAGAGGTGGTGGGCCCGAGTGTTAAAGATCGAATTGGGAAATGGAAGTTGGACTTGTAGGCAGAATGAGTTCCCGCTTCTTTTTATCGGAGTCGCAAGTTCTCATATTATTGGGATGTGACAAAGATAAGAAAGGAGACTCCATATCTTGCTTGAGATATAGGGGTAAGTATATCTCTTATTTTGAAAGACAATTAGGGAATAATCTTTCAAAGTTGACATAGCAAGACAAATTTGATTAAAAATGCCTTAATCAAATATCTTAAAAATGAATATATAATTATTTATATATTCTAATATAGTGCATTCTTAATTTCAGAAAATAAAGTCCATGAACCCATTTAGCAGGCTCCTCGAGGTCAACCAATTGACCGGACCAAATTATTCGGATTGGATCCGAAATTTGGATCTTCTCCTCTCTGCGGAGCGCATCGCGTATGTGTTATCCAAGGAAAAGATAGCAAACCCTCTGACAGCGGAAGATAAATCATATAATGAGAAATAAGATGAAGACCATAATCTGGCAAGATGTTACATCCTTGGGTCATTGTCCAATGTGCTTCAGAAGCAACATGTGGAAATGAACCATTGCCAAGAGATTATGCTGAATCTGAAGGATATGTTCGGTGACATAAACTGCACACAGCGTTACAATGTGATGAAAGAGCTTATTCGCTGTAAGATGCAGGAAAGGACCTCTGTCAGAGAACACGTACTCAAAATGTTTGGGTACCTCTCTGAGCTGGAAACCCTAGGAGCCTACTTGGATTCTGAAATGCAAGCTGATTTCATTCTCCTGTCGCTCCCTAAGTCTTTCAACAACTTTGTCGTGTCTTACCACATGAACAAAGGCGACTTCACTAACGTTGGGTTGTTAGCTGCATTGAAGTATGCAAAAGACGTGATGAGGAAGGACGACCCCTCTGCTAGTGCAATGGTTGCACAAATGAGAGGAAAGCGCGGGCGGAAGAAAGGTTCTCGGAAGGGCCCGACCAAGAAGAGAAAGAAGAAGAATCAAGGAGTTGGTTCGTCTTCTAGTGCTTCCACACTGATGACATCGAAAAAGACCGATGTCTGTCACTACTGCAAGAAGCCGGGGCACTGGCGGCGTAATTGCCCAGATTACCTGAGGTCTGCTGACAAAGGTAAAGCCCCAGCAGGTATGAAATCTATTTTCATCATTGAAACTAGATTTCTCGTTGGACGAGAAGGAAGTTGGGTTGTAGATTCTATTGTTTCTATTCATGTATGTAATTCATTGCATTTGTTTCAGGAAACTAGGAATCTAGAGCATGGGGAGATAGTCGTCCAGAGGGGATCTGATGCAAGTGTTGCAGCAGTCGCCGTCGGGACCTGCAGACTATCATTATCTAGTGGTCGAGTCATAGTACTTAAAGAATGTCTTTATGTACCTGAAGTCAGCAAGAATTTGATATCTGTATCTAAGCTTGTTAGACATGGATACTCCTTCCTGTTCTGTAATAAATTAATCATAAACCGTTATGATAAATATATTGCGGATGGTATTTTGACTTCTGGTGGACTCTACGAACTGTGCATTGATGAATGTGTCATGAATGTTACTACCATTAATAATGAAAACTCCAAGAGATCCAGGGAGGATGGAAATCATTCGAATATGATTTGGCATCAAAGGCTTGGTCATTTGTCTGTTGATAGGATCAATATATTGATAAAGGATGGACCTTTAGATTTTCTTCAGGTTCAATCTTTACCTACCTGCGAACATTGCATTCGAGGTAAAATGACTAGAATACCTTCCTGTAACAAGGTTACTAAATGCGAAGGTATTCTTGACCTAATACATACTGATGTATGTGGTCCCTTCAGTACCGCGACTAGAAATGGATATCGATATTATTTGACGTTTACACCATTCACGATACGGGTTTGTCTTCCTACTACGTCATAAATCTGAAACCTTTGAAAAGTTCAAAGAGTTTATGGCTTTGGTTGAGAACCAAACCGATAGGAAGATCAAACGGATTCGATCTGACCGAGGTGGTGAGTACCTCTCAGATGAATTCAAAGAATATCTTAAAGAGAATGGAATTGTCTCCAATCTCACTTCCCCTGGAACTCCCCAACTTAATGGTGTTGCTGAAAGACGCAACAGGACCATCATGGACATGGTCCGTTCAATGATGAGCAAAGCACATTTACCTCTTAGTTTCTGGGGATATGTAGTAGAGACTGCGATATATATCCTGAACAAGATTCCTAGCAAGTCTGTACCCAAGATTCCTCACGAGCTCTGGTTTTGGTACCAAACCTGGTGTTAAACATTTGATGGTTTGGGGATGCTTGGTCCACGCGAAGAACGTGGACGCAAGTAAGCTAGAATCTCGCACTCGTGAGTGCTACTTCATTGGGTATGTTAAAGATGGTATTGGATACCAGCTTTATGACCCTGAGACCCAAAAGGTTTTTATCTCTAGGGATGTGAAATTTCTAGAGGATGATTTCCCTAAAGGTCAAGACAAAAATGAAGTAGAGGAACTCATTGAATCCCCTAAGAATTCTAAGATTCTTGAACCAGAAACTGAAGAAATAAATAAAGATGAAACACCCATGCCTCTTCGAAGGAGTTCAAGGGTAGTTGCACCACCTGAAAGGTATGGATTCCATGTGTTAGGTGAGACTGACAATGATCCTTCTTCATTTGATGAAGCGCTCGCAAATCATGACATGGATAGATGGATGCTAGCAATAAAGTTTGAAATTTACTCCATGCATAAGAATGGTGTATGGACCCTAGACGATCCACCCAAAGGGGTAAAACCCATTGGGTGTAAAATTCCATGCATGGTCTTCGTGCTTTGGAAGCATGACATGAATTTGAAGGTATGATATATGCTTTGGGAAAGCATATGATCGATACCAACTCCCAATGACCAAGATTGAGAAACTTAGTGATCAAACCCTGAAGAAGACAACGTAAAATTGATCTTGATCTTCGGGTTGACCATAAGTCTTCCAGTATGCAGGATGTACAGGTATTGGGAATACCTGAGGATGATGTGATCATAAACGAGTGTATCTCGCCTTCGCCTTCGACGACTCGGGGATCTCCTTCTTCTTTGGGGCGACTTGCTCTGGAGGAAGACGACGTATTTTGCTTGACAAAATCAGAAGATTCATTGCTTGGATCTTCGTCGAAGATTGCGGGAGGAACACGTCTCATCATCGTGCCCGCAAGTGCGTTCTTCATAGATCGAACTTAAGACAGGAGGATCTCTCATTTGGGATCTCGCGATCACAACCACACTCCAAGAGGTATTCCTTATACTTTGTGCTTTGATGAAACGATCCGAGAAGTGTTGTCGTGATCATGTAGTTTTATCTTTAGTTTTGAAAATTTTTAATTTCCGCCACATCTAGCGACTAATGCGACTAGTTGCTCCGATTGCATACGATGCGATCGACACGCTTCCGTGGTACGCTTAAGGATTCTCAATATCCTTCAAGTGATATCAGAGCCATAGGTCGAATAAGGTTTTGGATATGATCCATAGACCTAGGACGACTTGGGCTTGAAAGGATCACGAAAATTTTGTCGCATTTCAATTTTCGCACCTCTGTCTAATTGAATTTTTCAGTACTGTTTAAAATGTTAAACATGAATTTTCAATTCGATTTTGTTCCCCATTAAATAAGGAAACCATAGTTTATGAAGTTTGGACTTCATTTGCTCAAGATATGGTCTTTTGAATATACATGTATTCACTGTTTCGGGAACAACAGATTTAAACGTCATTAATGAGTTAATAACCGTTTTTGATTTGCCTCTAAATGCGTGAATTATCACTTGGGTTCTTTAGTAAATCAAATTTACAATCTTAGGAAACTGATTTTACAATTTTTGGATTTAAATTTATCAAGATAAGTTAATTTTAGTGATTGGGGGTCACTGTTGGAAATTGACATCTTTTGATCATGAACCTTGTGATAAGTCATTCAAATATGATGATGAAAATTAATATTTCATTTTCTGAAATAATCAGTGATAAATATTTGTGAAATATTTAAATAAATAATTATTTCATTGAATGGCATTTGCCTAAATGACAATGATAAGATAATTGATCTTGATCATTGGTTGATATGAAATCATCAACAAACTTTTTTCATGAAAAAACTTAGTTTATACTACAATAGTTGTAGGATAACTTTTACATGAAAAACCCTCTTGCTTGAATAGGATTGGGGATTTTTAGCAAATCTCCTTATAATATAATCAAAAATTGTTTTGATGTATATTATATGCTATAATTTCGGTTGAAAAACCGATGAGCATCTCAAAGTACATGATGATCTATTTGACATTATCCTTTCCTGAGGTGGATATGGTGCCTATTCGGAGAACATTGGGGTCATCCTTTCCGGAGAAGTCAGAGTGTATTTTTCTAATTATTAAAATTCGAATAATACGTACTTTGAGATTATACCTACTATTCAAGTAATAATCAAGTTTGTTGATTAATGATTGGATTAATGATTAATTTAATATGATTAAATTAATTATATCCAATAAACACTCTATTATGAATAGATGTATAATTTCCCTTAGAAGAACTAATTATGTGAATGTGATTCACGATAATTAATTATAAAATTTGAATATGAGATGGAGGATCACATAAGTGACATCCATGGTCTCCCGTCAAGGCGAAGGGTTCCGTCGCTAGGGATTGTATGTAGGAGACGCCTGTCCGAAGTGACAGCTTCTGTATGCAAGCGCATCTGGATCGGGCTCTTTGCTTCTCGAAAGAGTAAGACCGTATGCGTAGTGACCCCAATATCGAGTCCTCATATTATTGGAGCGATATTGGATTGCGCATAGCGAGTTTTAATCCTGTTGACGATTGGTTCAATTAACAACTGGTCAACATCATCTTAGGGGTGGTGGGCCCGGGTGCTAAAGACCGAATTAGGAAATGCAAGTCGAACTTGTAAGGCAGAATGAGTTCCTGCTTCTTTTTATCGGAGTCGCAAGTTCTCATATTATTGGGATGTGACAAGATAAGAAAGGAGATCCCAGATCTTGCTTGAGATATAGGGGTAAGTATATCTCTTATTTTGAAAGACAATTAGGGAATAATCTTTCAAAGTTGACATAACAAGATAAATTTGATTAAAAATGCCTTAATCAAATATCTTAAAAATAAATAAATAAATATATATATATATATATATAATTATTTATGTATTCTAATATAGTGCATTCTCAATTTCAGAAAATGAAGTCCATGAACCCACTTAGCAGGCTCCTGAAGGTCAACCAATTGATCGGACCAAATTATTCGGATTGGATCCGAAATTTGGATCTTGTCCTCTCTAGAGCGCATCTCGTATGTGCTATCCAAGGACAAGATAGCAAACCCTCTAACCGCGGAAGATAAATCATATAATGAGAAATATGATGAAGACCATAATCTAGCAAGGTGTTACATCCTTGGGTCATTGTCTAATGTGCTTCAGAAGCAACATGTGGAAATGAACCATTGCCAATAGATTATGCTGGATATGAAGGATATGTTCGGTGACATAAACCGCACACAACGTTACAATGTGATGAAAGAGCTTATTCGCTGCAAGATGCAGGAAGGGACCTCTGTCAGAGAACGCGTACTCAAAATGTTTGGGTACCTCTCTGAGCTGGAAACCCTAGGAGCCTACTTGGATTCTGAAATGCAAGATGATTTCATTCTCCTGTCGCTCCCTAAGTCTTTCAACAACTTTGTCGTGTCTTACCACATGAACAAAGGCGACTTCACTAACGTTGGGCTGTTAGCTGCATTGAAGTCTGCAAAAGACATGATGAGGAAGGACACCCCCTCTGCTAGTGCAATGGTTGCACAAGTGAGAGGAAAGCGCGGGCGGAAGTAAGGTTCTCGGAAGGGCCCGGCCAAGAAGAGAAAGAAGAAGAATCAAGGAGTTGGTTCGTCTTCTAGTGCTTCCGCACTGATGACATCGAAAAAGATCGATGTCACTGCAAGAAGTCGGGGCATTGGCGGCGTAATTGCCCAGATTACCTGAGGTCTGCTGACAAAGGTAAAGCCCCAGCAGGTATGAAATCTATTTTCATCATTGAAACTAGATTTCTCGTTGGACGAGAAGGAAGTTGGGTTGTAGATTCTGGTGCTTCTGTTCATGTATGCAATTCATTGCATTTGTTTCAGGAAACTAGGAATCTGGAGCATGGGGAGATAGTCATCCATATGGGATCTGATGCAAGTGTTGCAGCAGTCGCCGCCGAGACCTGCAGACTATCATTATCTAGTGGTCGAGTCATAGTACTTAAAGAGTGTCTTTATGTACCTGAAATCAGGAGGAATTTGATATCTGTATCTAAGCTTATTAGACATGGATACTCCTTCCTGTTCTGTAATAAATTAATCACAACCGTTGTGATAAATATATTGCGGATGGTATTTTGACTTCTGGTGGACTCTACGAACTGTGCATTGATGAATGTGTCATGAATTTTACTACCACTAATAATGAAAACCCCAAGATATCCAGGGAGGATGGAAATCATTCGAATATGATTTGGCATTAAAGGCTTGGTCATTTGTCTGTTGATATGATTAATATATTGATAAAGGATGGACCTTTAGATTTTCTACAGGTTCAATCTTTACCTACCTGCAAACATTGCATTTGAGGTAAAATGATTAGAATACCTTCCCGTAACAAGGTTACGAGATGCGAAGGTATTCTTGACCTAATACATACTGATGTATGTGGTCCCTTCAGTACCGCGACTAGAAATGGATATCGATATTATTTGACATTTAGACCATTCACGATACGGGTTTGTCTTCCTACTACGTCATAAATATGAAACCTTTGAAAAGTTCAAAGAGTTTAAGGCTTTGTTGAGAACCAAACTGATAGGAAGATCAAACAGATTCGATCTGACCGAGGTGGTGAGTACCTCTCAGATGAATTCAAAGAATATCTTAAAGAGAATGGAATTGTCTCCAATCTCACTTCCCCTAGAACTCCCCAACTTAATGGTGTTGCTGAAAGACGCAACAGGACCATCATGGGCATGGTCCGTTCAATGATGAGCAAAGCACGTTTACCTCTTAGTTTCTGGGGATATGCAGTAGAGACTGCGATATATATCCTGAACAAGATTCCTAGCAAGTCTGTACCCAAGACTCCTCACGAGCTCTGGTTTGGTACCAAACCTAGTGTTAAACACTTGAGGGTTTGGGGATGCTTGGTCCATACGAAGAACGTGGACGCAAGTAAGCTAGAATCTCGCACTCGTGAGTGCTACTTCATTGGGTATGTTAAAGATGGTATTGGATACCAGCTTTATGACCCTGAGACCCAAAAGGTTTTTATCTCTAGGGATGTGAAATTTCTAGAGGATGATTTCCCTAAAGGTCAAGACAGAAATGAAGTAGAGGAACTCATTAAATCCCCTGAGGATTCTGATATTCTTGAACCAGAAATTGAAGAAATAAATAAAGATGAAACACCCATGCCTCTTCGAAGGAGTTCAAGGGTGGTTGCACCACCTTAAAGGTATGGATTCCATGTGTCAGGTGAGACTGACAATGATCCTTCTTCATTTGATGAAGCGCTCGCAGATCATGACATGGATAGATGGATGCTAGCAATAAAGTTAGAAATTGACTCCATGCATAAGAATGGTGTATGGACCCTAGAGGATCCACCCAAAGGGGTAAAACCCATTGGGTGTAAATGGATCTTCAAGAGGGGCCTAATGGGAAAGTAGAGACTTTCAAGGCACGGCTCGTAGCCAAGGGCTACACACAGAGAGAAGGCATCGACTACGATGAGACGTTCTCTCTTGTGGCTATGCTTAAATCCATCAGGACACTGCTAGCTATAGCTGCATCGCTTGACTACGATATCTGGCAGATGGACGTCAAGACAGCTTTCCTCAATGGATACCTCGAGGAGGATATCTATATGGAGCAGCCCCAGGGCTTCATAGTTGAGGATGATAAAGTGTGCAAGCTGAAGACATCCATATATGGGCTCAAACAAGCTTCTCATAGCTGGAACATCAGATTTGACGAAACCATAAAGAGTTATGATTTTGTGCAGAATCCTGATGAACCTTGTGTGTACAAGAAGCTTAGTGGGAGCGCCATTGTGTTCATCGTGCTTTACGTAGATGATATCCTTATCATTGGGAATGATACATGAACGATGACCAGTGTAAAGATTTGGCTATACCATACCTTCGAGATGAAAGATCTTGGAGAAGCCTCTTACATCTTAGGCCTAAAGTTGTTCAGAAACCGAGAAAAGAGAATATTGGGATTATCACAACATGGATACATCAAGAAGATTCTAGAACGATTCATATGGATAGTTCAAAGAAAGGATTCCTCCCCTTAGGACATGGTATCCATCTGTCCAAAGGGATGGCTCCTCAAAGTGTTGAGGAAAGGAAAGCCATGGCTGGATGCCCTTACGCATCAGCTGTAGGAATCTTGATGTATGCCATGATGTGTACTAGGCCATACATCTGCCATGCAATGGGAGTGGTAAGTCGTTACCAATCCTGCTATGGAGAGAAACACTGGAATGCAGTAAAGAACATATTCAAATATCTAAGACGGACGCAAGATTACATCTTGGTCTATGGGTATGGTGATCTTCAAGTCTTGGGATATATATATATATATTCAGACTTCCAGTCAGATATTGATGATCGAAAGTCGACATCAGGGTTTGTATTCATGTTGAATGGTGGTGCTGTGAGCTGGAGAAGCAGGACACTACGACGGATTCAACAACAGAAGCCGAATACATTGCCGCATCAGATGCTGCAAAGGAGGCGGTGTGTTTGCGCAAGTTCATCTTGGATCTTGGCGTAGTTTCCTCTGATACTCCCGTCCTGTTACTCTGTGATAACACGGGAGCCATTGCCCAGGCAAAGGAACCCAGATGCCATCAAAAGAGCAAGGTGGCCTCCGAAAGGAAATACCACATCATTCGGGAGATTCAAAAGCGTGGTGACATCATCATCACCAAGGTGGCCTCTGCCGACAACATTGCTGATCCACTTACCAAACCTCTAACACAGAAGGTTTTTGACCAGCATCTAATGAGTATGGGTTTACGGATTCTACCTGAATGGTTCTGAGGGCTAGTGGGAGACTGTTAGACATGTAAGCCCTGGGCGAACCATTTTTACAATAAGTGTTATTGTAATATATATGCTTATCAATAAAAGTTATTGATGTTTCACTCCCTTTCTGGAATTAAATGAATGAATGCAATATAAGGTCCCTTTGTACAATTAGGGTTATGTACCATGGCCATCTTGATGATCATACAACTGTTGATTCATTAAATGAATCATAGAGGCTGGTGTTTGGAAGAATATATAAGGAGTTAGATAGAGGACTCATCAAGCACCGTCAAATGATTATTAAGAGATGATCTCCAGCCTGAATAGGAGATGGCAATCCTTTCTCACATAGGTTGATATCTCACCGACTTCTTGATGCGGGTCCTCTGCATAGGAATAGTGATTCGGAGGTGTCAGATTAGTTAGGTCAATTGGTTGACGTAACGAGATCGAGATAACCTAAGACCTATGTTGAATGCTGTCACAGCATAGGCATGCATCCTCTGACTGGAGACAGATGTATTGCTATATGTCTGAGTATGTTCATTTGGCAGACCGATAGGTTGATGGCCTAACCAAGGTCTATACACCGGCGAGCTGGTGTGCATATAAGGGCATATGAGCAATACGATCTCTCAAAGGGATCATACATGTTCACTTATGAACCGGAAGACATGAGCTCACTCATGAGGTATTGGGACCGATCAAATTCCATGCATGGTCTTCGTGCTTTGGAAGCATGACATGAATTTGAAGGTATGATATATGCTTTGGGAAAGCATATGATCGATACCAACTCCCAATGACCAAGATTGAGAAACTTAGTGATCAAACCCTGAAGAAGACAATGTAAAATTGATCTTGATCTTCGGGGTGACCATAGGTCTTCCATTATGCAGGATGTACAGGTACTGGGAATACCTGAGGGTGATGTGATCATAAACGATTGTATATCCATGACGCTTCCATTCCGAGGGAGTGATGAAACATGTCTGGATTTTAGTGAGTCCTCTCAGTAGAGAAGCAATCTGATCTTGGTCCAAGTGTTGGACATTGGTCTGAATGTGATTCAGATACAATGAGAAGATTAGATTTGCGGTCTTGATTTAATCAAGCATCTATGGGAGGTTCATAAGATATGGATTTGAGATAAGATCTCAATATCCAAGTCACTATACGTGGAACAATACTGTCGCCTTGTTTTTATCTCCGAGTATCTGCGGAGAAAGCACATTATTCTTGAAGGGGTTCAAGAATAATTCATTTGATGAACTTCCTATCCAAGCAAGAAGGACTTGATGATTAAATGAGATTTAATTATCAAGCATAATATGAATGGGATTCATATTGTGAGAATAATTATCCAAGATAATTAAATAGGATTTCGTTATCAAGGATTAGAGAATGTGGATAATACTATCCATAATATTTTTGTATTATAAATATGATTTATAATATACATATATTGAAGAGAGAGAGAATTTATGTAAATAGCATTTGTTAATTATTAATGTGGATTGGATTCACATTAATTAATTAATTAGAAATGCAATTTACAAATTAGTTTAGGTTGTGAATATGATTCACAAATTTATCAATGGCATGATTGAAGTATTCACAAATTAATTTGGGATTAATTTGGTGAATAATTTTGTGATAATGGTTATTACAAAAATTAATCAAAAGATAATGAATAAAATAAATGGGAGATAAAATCACCCCAAAATAGGGGTGGCGTCAACTATGGTTGACGCCTCCTATTTTGGGGGGATTTATTTATCTCCTAATTTATTTTATCTCATTATCTCTTAATAAATTAATTTATGTTAAATTAAATTATGTTGATAATATTACAACATATATTTGATTTAAATATAAATTAAATGTTTTTAGTTTTTAACCAACAACAATCTTGGCCATTGATTAATGCATAGACCAACCATGTCCGTTGGATCTATGTGTCCCATGGATTGAGATCCATTGGATCCTAAACTAATATAAAAGAAGGGCTAGCCTAGCCTTTCTTAGTACATTATCAAGAGTTGTAGAAGCCTACTACTACTCTCTCTCTCTCATTCTCACCTATCCTCTCTCTCTATTCAAAGTGGCCGCCCACTTTGTGCATTGAGAAGGAGAGTATCTCGCCTTCGCCTTCGACGACTCGGGGATCTCCTTCTTCTTTGGGGTGACTTGCTCTAGAGGAAGACGATGGATTTTGCTTGACAAAATCAGGGGATTCATTGCTTGGATCTTCGTCGAAGATTGCGGGAGGAACGCCTCTCATCATCGCGCCCGCAAGTGCATTCTTCGTGGATCGGACTTAAGACAGGAGGATCTCTTGTTTGGGATCTCACGATCACAACCACGCTCCAAGAGGTATTCCTTATTCTTTGTGGTTTGATGAAACGATTCAAGATGTGTTCTCGTGATCATGTGGTTCATCTTTAGTTTTGAAAAATTTTAATTTCCGCCGCATATAGCGACTAGTGCGACTAGTTGCTCCAATTGCATACGATGCGATCACCACGCTTCCATGATGCGCTTAAGGATTCTCAATATCCTTTACCGGCGTGCTGGTGTGCATTGATTAGCGGCGAGAAAATAACCGAGCGACTAAGGCAAGAATGGTATCAGTGGTCGTTGCGACCTCAACCACTCGGACCGGACTCCACAAGAAAAGAAGACCACCAGAGTAAAGTCAATCAATGAAGCAAATGTAGCGGCCTCGCTATTTTATTTTAACCTGGTATAGCTACCAGGGTCGAACACAAGGATCGCGGAATGCAAAAAGCTACGAAATAGTCGGGAATCCTGGAAAATCAGACAATTTGGTGGATTTTATATTTTTCAATTTTTTGGGAATTTTTAATATTAGGAAGAAGGCTAAAAGGATTCAAAAAGACACAAACACACAATTATTTAAGGCATCAAAAATACCCAGAAAATTCAAATAAAAATATTTTTGAGTTTTAAAATATTCAGATGTTTTAGTTAATTTTCATGATTTTTTTTCTGATTTTTAGTTAATTTTCTAAAAATGAAATAAAGCTGAAAATGTTAAACAATGTACAACCCGAATCTAAAGGCAAGTTAAAAATACTTAAAATGCTTATAAAATTCGAGCAACAATTTTATGATAAACTACAAACTAAAAGCTAACTACAGAAACTTAAAATACATTTTTTTATGAATTTTTATTGATTTTTCTAAGATTTTGAGTATTTTTCAATTTTTATGGTTTTTATAAATGCAAATACAACAAAAATTGGACTGAAGCAAAAGAAACTAAAAAAACGAACAGCAACTTTTTTGGAATTTTTAAAGGATTTTTAATATTTTTAATGGATATTTAAAAAACAGTAGCAATTTTTTGGTTTTTTGAATTTTTAAAATACTAAATGGAAACAAAATACAACAAAAATTCACATAAATTTCTACACCGTGGCAGGCGCCATGTATCAAATTTTCGTGATTTTTGGACAATATTTGCTAATTATTCAATCAAAAATCAAAGGCACAGTACATAGGGATCAATTTGTAATAAAAATATATTCTAGGGACTAAATAATAACACACGTGAAAAGTGTAGGGTCCTATCTGCAATTTTTTCACAAATTCTAGCGCATGTCCAATATTAGCACACACATGGGTATAAGTGCAAATAATAAAACTATCCCTTCAAAACATGACAGAACATAAATCCAGGGTATTACATGCAATTAACCCACATAGCACGTGACGAAGCACGTGTAGCCACACAATAAGGACTAAAATGTAAATACGAAAATCTGCAGGGGCACATATGCAAATAGTCTTACTGTGTAACTTTTATTTTACAAACTAAACTATAACATGAAATAAATGAAAGGGGGTCCGAGCAAATTACCCAAGCAACTCGTGCGTCGCACTTGGAGTGACAGGTGGCATGCTCTGAGTGGATGACGACGTGCGGCTCTGGCGCGTACAACTTGTTGGACATGCGAGCCCACGGCGAGCCATTATGCAATAAATGTTATTGCAATTCACTCCTTGATCTGAAATAAAGAGTATAGAATTTGCATAATAGGTCCCTTAGTACAATTAGGGTTATGTACCATGGCCATCTTAATGATCATACAGCTGTTGATTCAATTATTGAATCATAGAGGCTGGTGCTTAAATGAATATCTAATGAGTTAGATTGAGGACTCATCAAGCACCGTCAAATGATTGTTAAGAGATGATCTCCAGCCTGAGTAGGAGATGGCAATCCTATCTCATTTAGGTTGATATCTGACCGTCCTCTTGATGCAGGTCCTCTGCATAGGAATAGAGATTCGGAGGTGTCAGATGAGTTAGGTCAAAGAGTTGACTTAACGAGATCGAGATAACCAAAGTCCTATATCATATGCTGTCATGATATAGGCACACATCCTCTGACCGGAGACAGATGTGTTACTATATGTCTGAGTATGTGCATTTGGCAGACCAATAGGTTGATGGCCTAATCAAGGTCTATATACCGGCGCGCTGGTGTGCATATAAGGGCATATGAGTAATACGATCTCTCAAAGGGATCATACAGGTTCACTACTGAACCGGAAGACATGAGCTCACTCATGAGATATTTGGAAGAATCAAATTCCATGCGCATGGTCGTCTCGCTTTAGAAGCTTGACTGAATTTGTAGGTTTGATATATACTTTTGGAAAGTATATGATCAAGACCTAGGTATGATATATACTTTTGGAAAGTATGTGATCGATACCGACTTCCAATGATCGAATGAGAAACTTACTGATAAAGCCCTGAAGTAGACAGTGTAAAGTTGATCTAATACTTCGGGTTTATTCTGAGTCTTCCAGTATGCAGGATGTACAGGTATTAGGAATACCTGAGGGTGATGTGATCATAAACGATTGTATAACCATGACGCTTCCATTCCTAGGGAGTGATGAAACGGGTCTGGATTTTAGTGACTCCTCTCAGTAGAGAAGTAATCTGATCTTAGTCCAAATGTTGGACATTGATCTGAATGTGATTCAGATTCAATGAGAAGATTAGATTTGCGGTCTTGATTTAATCAAGCATCTATGGGAGGCCCGAGATCTGGATTTGAGATGTGATCTCAATATCCATGTCACTATACGTGGAACAATACAATCGCCCTGTCCTTATCTCCAAGTATTCGCGGAGAAAGCGCATTATCTATGAAAGAGTTCATGGATAATTCTATTGTTGATATATGTATCCGAGCATTGAGAAAATGGATAATTAAATGTGATTTAATTATCATGAATAATATGAATTTGATTCATATTATAAGGAGAATTATCTTAGATAATTAAATGTGATTTAATTATCAAAAGATGTAAATAATGTGAATATGATTCATATTATTTGAGAACATGAGAATAAGTTATCCAATATAATTAAATATGATTTAATTATTATGGATAAGAATAATGTGGATAGTAATATCCAATTATTCATAATATATTATAAATGTGATTTATAATGTATTAGAGAGAGCTAATTATAATTTATATATGTTGATTGATTATTATGTGTATTAGATACACATTGTGTAATTAATTGACAATGTAAATTATATGTTGTTTTGGGTTGTGAATGTGATTCACAATATTCCAATGTCAAGATTGCAATATTCCCAAAATTAATTGAGAATTATTTTTGGTGAATAAAAATTGTTGGAAAATAAGTAGAGAAAAAAAATTAGGAGTTGTGCAAATCCCATGTAATCCATGGGATTACCTCCCCATAAGGAAGAGGGGGGGCGGCACCCATTCCCTTTAGGACTTGGTGGCCGTCCCCCTCTCCCTAATGGGAAGGTGGCTCCCAATTGCCTTCTCTCTCTTTATTTAATTGGTTTGATTTGGTATTAATATATATTTGATTTATCAAATATATTTAATCAAAATTAAATCACAAGTTGTTGGCTTTTACCAACAACAATCTTGACCATTGGATCATCATAAATCAATCTCAACCATTGATTTTATGAGACACATGGATTGAGATCCATGGATCCCAAAACCCTATAAATAGAGAGGCATACCCATGCTCTCTAGACACACATAATGCTTGAGAAGCATCTCTCTCTCTCTCTCTTTCTCTCTAGAGGTCAGCCCTCTCTCTCCCTCTCATGGCCGTCCACCATGGATGCCATGAAGAGGATCTCCATCGCCGCGGCATCGTCGTTATGCTGCCCGTTCTTCTGCTCGTGGATCTCCGTCCCCTTCGGTGCACCTCGCTCGTGAAGAAGACGTCGGATCTCGTGTGTCGAGATCAGGAGATCCGCCGCTTGGATCATCAACATGGATTGCGAGAAGCACGCGGTTCATCCCCGCGCTCGCAAGCGTCTCCTCCGTCGGATCGGACTTGAGACAGGAGGTCTCTTCGTTTAGAGACTCGATCGCAACCACGCTTCAAGAGGTAATCCTATTACTTGTTTGTGGTTTAGACGAAACGATCCGAGAAGTGTTCTTGGATCATGTGGTTTCGTCGTATAAATTTTTTTTAAATTCCGCTGCATCGAGCAACTAGTGCGACTAGTCGCTCCACGTCGTATTCGATGCGACGTTCACGCTTCCGTGATGCGCTTGAGGATCTAACCATATCCTTCAAGTGGTATCAGAGCCAGGTTGACGGTTTCGAATAGTGATTCGCTAACCGAGGACGACTTGGGTTCGTTTAGGTCGCGAAAGTTTTTTCATCGCATTTGATTTCGCAGATCTGTTTAGTTAAGAAATTCGGCACTGTTTAAATTGTTTAAACACGAATTTTTTAATTGGATTATGTTCCCCATTAAATAAGGAAACCATAGGATCTGAGTTTGCGTAAATCGGATTTCGTATGCTCGAGATATGGTCGTTTTAATGGACATATATGCACTGTTGCGAGAACTGTGAATCTGAACGTGATTAAAATGTTAATTACTGTTTAGACTTGCCTCGAAATGCGTGAAACATCACTTAGGTTCTGTCCTAAATCAAATTAGCAAACTTTAGAAATTGACTTTGCTTAATTTGGATTTAATTTGATTGAGATATGTCAATTTTAGTAAGTAGGGGTCACTGCTGAAATTGCCTTCCTAATCTAGAACCAAGTGATTGTCAATTAGAGAAATTAATTGTTAATTTCGTAAAATAATCTTGAAAAATATTTGTGAAATATTGAAACATGATTATTTGCCTAATTGACTTGGCCCCAACCAATTAAATGATTAGATTTGATCTAAACCTTAATTGGAACTACAATCATCAAACTTCTTGCTTGAATAGGACTTGGGAATTTGTCTAGCAAATTTCCTTAAAATCAAAATTGTTTTGATTACTATATGGTATAATTTCGGTTGAAGAACCGATGATCATCTCAAGTACAAAATAATCAATTTGGCATTATCCTTTCCCGAGGTGGATATGGTGTCTAGTCGGGGATCGCTGGGTCAGCGGGTTGCAACGTATGTGGTCCGCCCCACTCCCGTCGGTACTGGCCATGACAGCGGGTAGGGCCGGGATAATGTCCGAGGGATTATGATGTATTTTTCTAATTATTAAAATTCGAATTAATACGTACTTTGAGAATAATATCATATATGTATATTCAAGCATAAAATTAAGTTTGATTGATTAAATTGGATTGATAATTAATTTAATATGATTAAGTTAATTATGTCCAATTAAGAATACTCTAATATGATTAGAGTTAACAATTCCCTTGGAAGAATTAATTATATGAATGTGATTCATAGAAATTAATTTAATTTGAATAAGATATGGAGGATCACATAAGTGACATCCATGGTCTCCCGTCAAGGCGAAGAGTTTCGTCGCCAGATATTATATGTAGGAGACGCCTGTCCGAAGTGACAGCTCCTGCATATGATCCATTTGGATCGGGCTCGTCGCTTCTCGAAAGAGTAAGGACGTATGCGTAGTGACCCCAATATCGGGTCCTCATATTATTGGGGCGATATTGGATTGCGCATAGCGAGTTGTATTCCTGTTGACGGTTGGTTCAATTAATGACGGGTCAACATCACCTTAGGGGTGGTGGGCCCGGGTGTTAAAGACCGAATTGGGAGATGCAAGTTGGACTTGCAAGGCGGAATGTGTTCCCGCTTCTTTTTATCAGAGTTGTAGGTTCTCATATTATTGGGATGCAACAAAGATAAGGAAGGAGATCCCAGATCTTGCTTGAGATATAATGGTAAGTATATCTCTTACATTGAAAGTGATTAAGGGAATGAACTTTCATTGTTGACATGGCAAGACAACTTTGATATAAAAATTCCTAAATCAAAGTAAAACATGTATATATATAAATATATACCCTTATGCAAATTACTTATTTCAGATAATCCTTCATTAAACCCACTCAATGTTATACTCAATAATAACCAGTAGAATATCATGGATTGGACCCTTGATCCAGATATTGTACTTGCGATTGGACACATAATGTATGTGGTTGCAATGTGCAAGATTCCTCATAATAATGAGAAGTGATAATTAAATAAGACAATAGGACTAAAACCCTAGGGTTTGTATGTCTCTATAAGTCTTGATCTTATCGAATGTATTTTTGAAGTGACATGTCGATGATGATCGTAATTATCAAATTAATCCTTATAAAATCAATAAAGATATTCTGGCATATATATGTGCTCTTGACATTTAATCATGAATGACATGGTTCTCTACATCATGTAGAATGGTAGCTCTATTAGAGATAATGTATTCAAATTGTTTGAATACCTACCTGAACCGATGCTTCAAAGAGTTTAGATGGATGTAGATGATGAGTGTCATCATTCTACTGTCTATACTCTAGTCATTCATGAAGCTTCATAATATTCATATTATATGAACTTAAATGAAGCTTGTGTAAATGTTGAAATACTCTTATATTGAAATTTTGATTTTAACATGAGAGATCCTTGGTCTTGAGCAAAGGTTGCTTATAGACAAAGGGAGCGCAGTGGAAGCATGGGTTGGACCCAAGTAAGAGGTATAGTCAAAGGGTTGACTGTACTTCTGTGACTTCCATATGACATCCAAAGAGTTGGATGAATGCCAATACTGCAATAAGTTGATGTGTTGATAGTATGACTATCAAGTCTGTCTAGAATCCTCAGAAAAGGACTCGGATGGAGCATCAGTATAATCTACATATAATCATTGATATTGACTTACTTATTTGATAAGATAAAGTCTAATAATTGTATCTCAAAATTTTCTAATGACACTTGCAATTGGTTGCATATGTATTAGAAATTTGATCTTAAGGTTTATTGGTCATCCATGTTGAAAGTAATGCAAGTATTGCAACAATTTCCATGATATCAATAGACTTCATATTTTCAGTGGGAGCCCTTAGTCTTAGAGAATGTCTCTAGGACCTGGATATTAGAATACACTCATTGTTTATTTCTAATTGTTGGATATAAACATGAATTCTGTAATAAATCTATCATAAAGAGTTATGATGGAGATATTTCAGATAGTAATCTTACATCTAGTGGACTCCACTAAAATTAGAAAATTAATGAATGGTTCATTAAGATTTCTAATACTGAAAATTAAACTTTTAAAGATCAATAGGAGGATAAAGATCATTTGACAATGATCTGACATCAAATTTTGGACATATGTCTGTTGATGAGATCAATGGACTAGTAAGACATGAAACTTTAGATTGTCTAAAGATTCAAATCTCACATACTTGTGAATATTGTATTCAAAGTAGAATGTCCAATACACCCTTCCTTAGGAAAGGTGTAAGATGTCAAGGTATTAAAGATTTCATATATATTGATGTATGCAGATCATCTATATCATAGTAAACATTATGGATATGTGATATCGGTTAGTGATTATGTATGATATGAGATTTCTTCTCTTCACTTAGAGAACTTTGAAATGTTCAAAGATTTCATGATTTTGGTTTAGAACCAAAGTTTGAAGGAAGATAAAATGAATTTGATCTAACCAAGGTAGCATGTACCTATTAGATGAATTCAAGAAATACCTTATGGAGATATGAATATCATTCCTATCTCAATCCTCCTAATGAACCTGAACTCAATGGAGTTGTAGGGAGATACAATTGATCATGTCTGACATGATTTAATCAATGATTAATCCTAGCATAATTATCTCTTAAGTTTCCAAGATATATATGTAGTAGAGACTGCATTATATACTTAATAAGGTTCCATGTGATTAATTTGGAATCTAGCACTAGAGAGTGCTACTTCATTAGGAAAATAAAGGATGGTATTGGATACCTACTTTATGACCTTGAGATTCTTAAAAGATCACATCTTTGAGAATATGATTCTTATAGGATGACTCTCTTGAGAATCAAGATGAAAATGAAGTAAAGGAACTCATTTAATCTTGAAAAGATAATGAAGCTCCTGAAATCGGAAACTAAAATAGATTATTAAAGATGAAACATTTATACCTCTTCAAATAAGTTTGAGGATGGATTCCATGTGTCAGTTAAATCTGAAAATGATCGGACTTCATGTGATGAAGCTCCTGAGGATCATGACATGGAAAGATGGATGTTAGCAATAAAAGGTCTAATGTAGACTTCATATACAAGTGTTGTATATGGACCCTCGAGGATCCACCTATATGGGTCAGACCCATTAAGGTGTAAATGGATCTTCAAGAGAAAGAGGGAACCTGATGAGAAGGTATAGACCTTCAAAGCACGGTTCGTAGCCATGAGCTACACACCGAAGAGAAGGCATCGCATGCGATAAGACTTGCTCTCCAGTGACCTTGCTTTAACCCATCAGAATATTGCTAACTATAGCTACACAACTTGTCTATGACATCTTCATGGTGTGATTCAAGATTGCATTCCTCTATGAATACCTCTCTGAGGATATTCATATGAAGTAGCCCCAGGGCTTCATGGTTGAGGAAAGCAAGGTGTGCTAGCTGAAGAACTCCATCTTTGGACTCCAATAAGTTTCTTGTAGTTGGAACATAAGATTTGATGAAATTATAAATGTTATGATTTCAGATAGAATCTTGATGAACCATGTGAAGCTTAGTGGGAGTGCCATTGTGTTCATCGTGCTAAATGTAGATATTATTCTAATCATTTAGAATGATATAAGGAAAATAATAATAAGTGTTTTATAATTTGGTTGTTCCATATCTAGAGATACGATCTCAAAGGATACCTCTTAGATCTTAATTCTGAAGCTGTTCAGAATCAAGGAAAAGAGGGTATTGGAACCGTCACATTAGTAGTACACCTTGGACTTATTCCATTTTCTGGAAAAATTCCAAGAAAGGCTTCCTTCCCTTAAGATGTGGTAGTGACCTGTCTAAAGGGATAGCACCTCAAAGAGTTGAGGAAGTGAATGCTAGAACTGCTTGCACTTGTGCATCAGTTATGAGAAGCTAAGTGTATGCTAAATGTGTACAATGGCCAGATGTCTGCCGTGCAGTGGGAGTAGTAAACTGTTACTAATTCTACTGTGGAGATAAAACACTTGATTGCAGTAATATCAATATCTTTAAAGATGATGAAACTTAGAGATAGTGATCTCAAAGTCTTATCTTCAAATACTTAAGACTTTATAGATAGTGATCTAAAAGGTCTTAACTTTGGATACCTTTGGAGATTGTGATCTCCAGGGATAAAGGTGTTCTGATAAGGATTATGGAAATACTGGTTATAACAATCCTTGAGATATAGTGTCAAGGACACTATAACCAACAAAATTGAGTATCGATTGCATGAGATGCAACATTCGCATTGGATGCGAGCACTGTTACTAGGAGATATGCAAGTGCCGTAAAAGGACTTGGCGTAGTCTCTTGGGAACGGAGTGACTGATCAGCTTACCAAGCTATTTTCTAAATAGCCTATGATTGTCACATGAGTGTGGGTTTAAATGATTAGCCCATTAATGGCTCTTTGGGCTAGTGGGAGATTGTTGGACATGCGAGCCCACGGCGAGCCATTATGCAATAAATGTTATTGCAATTCACTCCTTGATCTGAAATAAAGAGTATAGAATTTGCATAATAGGTCCCTTAGTACAATTAGGGTTATGTACCATGGCCATCTTAATGATCATACAGCTGTTGATTCAATTATTGAATCATAGAGGCTGGTGCTTAAATGAATATCTAATGAGTTAGATTGAGGACTCATCAAGCACCGTCAAATGATTGTTAAGAGATGATCTCCAGCCTGAGTAGGAGATGGCAATCCTATCTCATTTAGGTTGATATCTGACCGTCCTCTTGATGCAGGTCCTCTGCATAGGAATAGAGATTCGGAGGTGTCAGATGAGTTAGGTCAAAGAGTTGACTTAACGAGATCGAGATAACCAAAGTCCTATATCATATGCTGTCATGATATAGGCACACATCCTCTGACCGGAGACAGATGTGTTACTATATGTCTGAGTATGTGCATTTGGCAGACCAATAGGTTGATGGCCTAATCAAGGTCTATATACCGGCGCGCTGGTGTGCATATAAGGGCATATGAGTAATACGATCTCTCAAAGGGATCATACAGGTTCACTACTGAACCGGAAGACATGAGCTCACTCATGAGATATTTGGAAGAATCAAATTCCATGCGCATGGTCGTCTCGCTTTAGAAGCTTGACTGAATTTGTAGGTTTGATATATACTTTTGGAAAGTATATGATCAAGACCTAGGTATGATATATACTTTTGGAAAGTATGTGATCGATACCGACTTCCAATGATCGAATGAGAAACTTACTGATAAAGCCCTGAAGTAGACAGTGTAAAGTTGATCTAATACTTCGGGTTTATTCTGAGTCTTCCAGTATGCAGGATGTACAGGTATTAGGAATACCTGAGGGTGATGTGATCATAAACGATTGTATAACCATGACGCTTCCATTCCTAGGGAGTGATGAAACGGGTCTGGATTTTAGTGACTCCTCTCAGTAGAGAAGTAATCTGATCTTAGTCCAAATGTTGGACATTGATCTGAATGTGATTCAGATTCAATGAGAAGATTAGATTTGCGGTCTTGATTTAATCAAGCATCTATGGGAGGCCCGAGATCTGGATTTGAGATGTGATCTCAATATCCATGTCACTATACGTGGAACAATACAATCGCCCTGTCCTTATCTCCAAGTATTCGCGGAGAAAGCGCATTATCTATGAAAGAGTTCATGGATAATTCTATTGTTGATATATGTATCCGAGCATTGAGAAAATGGATAATTAAATGTGATTTAATTATCATGAATAATATGAATTTGATTCATATTATAAGGAGAATTATCTTAGATAATTAAATGTGATTTAATTATCAAAAGATGTAAATAATGTGAATATGATTCATATTATTTGAGAACATGAGAATAAGTTATCCAATATAATTAAATATGATTTAATTATTATGGATAAGAATAATGTGGATAGTAATATCCAATTATTCATAATATATTATAAATGTGATTTATAATGTATTAGAGAGAGCTAATTATAATTTATATATGTTGATTGATTATTATGTGTATTAGATACACATTGTGTAATTAATTGACAATGTAAATTATATGTTGTTTTGGGTTGTGAATGTGATTCACAATATTCCAATGTCAAGATTGCAATATTCCCAAAATTAATTGAGAATTATTTTTGGTGAATAAAAATTGTTGGAAAATAAGTAGAGAAAAAAAATTAGGAGTTGTGCAAATCCCATGTAATCCATGGGATTACCTCCCCATAAGGAAGAGGGGGGGCGGCACCCATTCCCTTTAGGACTTGGTGGCCGTCCCCCTCTCCCTAATGGGAAGGTGGCTCCCAATTGCCTTCTCTCTCCTTATTTAATTGGTTTGATTTGGTATTAATATATATTTGATTTATCAAATATATTTAATCAAAATTAAATCACAAGTTGTTGGCTTTTACCAACAACAATCTTGACCATTGGATCATCATAAATCAATCTCAACCATTGATTTTATGAGACACATGGATTGAGATCCATGGATCCCAAAACCCTATAAATAGAGAGGCATACCCATGCTCTCTAGACACACATAATGCTTGAGAAGCATCTCTCTCTCTCTCTCTTTCTCTCTAGAGGTCAGCCCTCTCTCTCCCTCTCATGGCCGTCCACCATGGATGCCATGAAGAGGATCTCCATCGCCGCGGCATCGTCGTTATGCTGCCCGTTCTTCTGCTCGTGGATCTCCGTCCCCTTCGGTGCACCTCGCTCGTGAAGAAGACGTCGGATCTCGTGTGTCGAGATCAGGAGATCCGCCGCTTGGATCATCAACATGGATTGCGAGAAGCACGCGGTTCATCCCCGCGCTCGCAAGCGTCTCCTCCGTCGGATCGGACTTGAGACAGGAGGTCTCTTCGTTTAGAGACTCGATCGCAACCACGCTTCAAGAGGTAATCCTATTACTTGTTTGTGGTTTAGACGAAACGATCCGAGAAGTGTTCTTGGATCATGTGGTTTCGTCGTATAAATTTTTTTTAAATTCCGCTGCATCGAGCAACTAGTGCGACTAGTCGCTCCACGTCGTATTCGATGCGACGTTCACGCTTCCGTGATGCGCTTGAGGATCTAACCATATCCTTCACAACTGGCGAATCCAACAGCCTGACAAGGATGCGAGCATGGGGCGTACGAGGGCCGTTAGATGTCAGATCTAACGGCCTGACATGCGTAGGCTCTGGACGGCTGTGATGGCATCTAGGAGAAGGGTGCAATCCAACGGCGAAGAGATGATCTAGATGAACTCCACCTATGCGAAGTTCACGGAGCACCGAGGGAGGTCGGCGACTCCGATGAACGGTTGGACAACGACGAACGACTCACGAGGCTCCTCCGCGTTGGGAGAACGAGTCTGATGAGCTCGTCGAGGGTTGGATCTCCTGGAAGGTGTACTGGACATCGGCGAGCTCTGGCGAAGCTGGGCTAAGGTGATCTGGGGTGTATCCACGCGCGCTACGACCTGCAGAGGAAAGCTCTAACTCGGAGCATAGCTCCGGTCAAGGTTATTGGACCTAAAACTAAGGGAAGCGATGACGAATGGAGTTAGGGGTTTTTGGCGAGTAAAGGAGGAAACCAATGGCCTAATCTTGGCTCGTACAACCAAGATTTAGGTGATCAGGTTGCGTAAGAAGGATGGTGGTGAACGGGGTATTCGATCGGAGCGAGTGACGATGGCTGATGAAGCTCCGACCACTGGGTCGGAGTTGGCGGAGAGGCGGAGGATGGCAAATGGAAGATTCGGAAGATAAGGGAGCTAGGAACGAAATGGGAGATACCTGAGGGTCCTAATGTGATCCTGAGCTCCAGGGGGTGCTGTCGAAGGGGGTCTTCGCCTCAACCTCGCTGCGGAAGGTGGGCGAGGCTCGTTACGGTAGATCTCCGACCACGAAGCTTGAGCGTCGGCTGCAGCGGTCCTCTCCGATCACCAAGGGCCTCCTCCGATTGATGTCACCAAGGGGAAGAGTTCTAGGGTCTCAAGAGAGTGTGTGGCACGAGCTAAAGGTACGGGGAATCGAATAAAAGTTTCATAGGTCGTCCCAAGTGGCTGGAGAGAATCGAAGCAAGCGCGCGATCGAAGAATGATCCGCATCTCCCTAGGGATCCGCGAGGATCGCTTGACCGGGGTCAACATTCCTCCTGGACCAATCAGAAAATATATTGGTCAAAAATATTTGAAAAATAAATTATAAATAAAAGATGATTTTATTTTAAAAAATGTTTAAAATGAAAAATATTTATTATTTTTCAAACTTTGTTGTGATTTTTAATTATTTTTATTAAAAATAAATTATGGTATATATAATATATAACACTATATGCAGGTATAAAATACTTGTGTATTTTTATTTTTATTTTCTTATTTTTGTAAAAATGCCTCAATTTTATATTTTATTTATTTACAACATATTATTTGGAGTATAAAATAATTTTTATTTTATTTTTATTTTAATTTCCAAGTGTGAAATAAATAGGTGTATGATAAATATATACATGTATTATATACAAGGGGATAGAGAGAGAAAGTTATTTTTAATTTTATTTTATTTTTAGGAATATATACAAGGGAACAAAAATAACTTTTTATTTCTATTTTGTAAAAATAATATATATACATAATTGGGGAATATATACAAGGTAGAGTGGCCCTATCTCTCTCTACTTATTTTATTTGGCGATCAGGTCCATCTTGGACCCTCTCTTGGGTTTAGGTCACTCAATATTTATTCTAAATATTTCCCACTTTTTCTTTATTCTTTATTCTTTTATTTTTGCACAAATACATTCTAATTACAAATGCATGCTTATTGGTAACTTATTGTATTTACAACTATATACATGATGTTTTGCCAAGATATTTAGCTAAAATAAAATAACAAGGAGTGATGAACGAGGATTCATCACCCCCTTTTCTTTTGCTAGTACCTTAGCAAACACTTACTTGAAAAAGAAGTGAAAAGAGGAAGAAAAAGAAAAAGAAGGGAAAAATCAAGGTTGATCATTAAACTTGCCTTCATTAAATTGAAGTATGGAGCTCAGTGAGGCCTTTGCATTATTAGTTTGTCGGAATCTTGTTTGGAATTATGTTTAAAACTCAACAGTCTCCAAGTTTCACCAATCTATGGTCAAGACTCTTCAATAATCCAGATCAGAACAAGTCTCCATACACAAACTCTAATGACCATGAATCTTTCCTTGTACTGTGTAAGTGATATGTAGCTCTCCACCTCATAAATGACAAAGTGACAACCCCCCTTAACAAGGTAACTCTAATGCCCTAGTCTGGCAGCTCTTTCCTTGAGGAGCAGGGTATTCCCTTCTAAGTTCAACTTCAACCAGCTCAAGAAGAGGAGGAAGAAGAGAATGGACAATGACTAGTGTAGCCATGTATCCTTGGGAGCCCAATTAGTGTAGCTAGGTCTCCCGCTACAAGCTTCATGAGATGAGAGTGTGTAACATAAGCTTTGCATTATTTGACTATATACACTCCGGTGGGTATTTTATTTTCAACAAGACCCACCACTTTTTTGGAGTCTTTCTTTCTTTGCACATTTTTTTTCGATATGCATATGTACAACATATCTACGTGGTGCAACATATATACATAAGGATTTTTCCTCATGAGCCAGAAGACTATCCCTCTTTTGAAGTTTTATCGCAACCCACAACTCCTGTCTTTATACCTCAACACCACCAGACCAAGTTGAGACACGCTTCCTTCACTAAAAGAAGAAGAGAGGTTCCGCCTAGAAGTACTTCCCTCATATGCTACCCCAAGCCAAAGGAAACTGCCTCCTCACCACCTCATCCGTGGAGAGCTATGTGTAAGGTGCTGGTGCAAGTAAAGCCATTATCTATGAGAGTCATGTGTGCATTGTTAAGTGTTCTACTTAGGTTCATCAAGATGACATATGATCATAGCCTAGTGGACTCAAAGAATTAAGTCCAAAATGGACCTGAAAAGTCTTAACCCTAAGCCCTATAATGTTCCTCTTAGAATTAGGTGGATTAAGGTCTTAATCAAGCTCCATTTTTCAATTTAATTCCATGCCAGTTTAAACGTCAACTATGATTCAGAAAAGCTGTACAAATATATACAAAAACGTTTTTATGCATGTTTTTTTGGAAATGTGCAAAATTTTTGAAAATGAATGAATGCATGAAGTTTTGCAAAATATTTACACACATTTACACAAGGATTTTTGCAAACTTCTGTTTTTCAAACATTTTGCAAAAAATTGTACTATATACATAATTTTGATATCAAAATATTTACAAACTCTTTACACAAAATATTTTTACAAATATTTGTACAAAAATAATTTTTATAAATAGCTATGTATGTGTAATAAAGATTTTTTATGTACAGGGAAACATTTTAAAATTTTATGGTTTTTTAGGTAAAAGAATTTTAGCCATTTTATTTATTAATACACTCACACAAAGTACAAGTTATGGCTAAAGTATATATGAAATATATACGACACCCCCTATACTTAGCTCAAACGATGTCCTGAGAGTGGATCAAGAGCGATGAAGAAGACATAACTCATGTTTAGTATAGGGAAGTGAAAAGGAATGGTATACTACAATGACGAATCAAAGAATAGAATGAAGAGAGCTCGGTGTTTCCCCCTATACTTAGGATTAAGTAATCCTATGTATAGTAAGCTGTACATGAAGGGAAATCCGAGTGGAAAAATGTACATGGTCCACCTCCCCTGTACTTAGGGTAAAATATTCCTAAGTATAGGCTGCAAAACAGAGGTAAGAAGAATCAAAAGAATACTCAAGAGTCCTACACCCCCTATACTTAGGGTAAAGTACACCCTAAGTATAGCATAATCATAGGATGAAGATGGGGTGTGGGACTAAAGAATGGAATGATATCGACATCTGGATCTATACAAGGCGGAAGACAATGATAATCAGGCATGAGATGCACTAGATGTGAATCAACGGCCACATCTCATGCAAAATGAACAGGGGCGACGTCAACGACCAGCAGCTCTTGATCTAGATATGGTTTGAGCCATTGCCCATTAACACGAAAGGTAGACTCAGATGACATCTCAGATATATATCAATACTCCCATTGTCATGTACCTTTCGGACAAGGTATGGTACCTTCCATTTGCTCTGCAACTTCCCTGGAAATAATCTAAGCCTGACATCAAACAACCATACTCTTTGATCTGGCTCAAACTGTTTGTGGCTGATATGAGAATCATGCCACTCCTTCACTCACTCTTTGTAATGTAGGCTGCTCGAAAAGGCTTCATCTATAAGCTCCTCCAGGGCTGCCAATTCTGCCCTCCTCTGATATCCTATACTCACTGGATCTAAAAGTATATATGTGACAGCCCAAAGTGACTTATGCTTAAGCTCAACAGGTAAATGGCAGGGCTTTCTATAAACGAGACGAAAGGGAGATGTACCCAAAGGAGTCTTGAAGGACATCCAATATGCCCACAAGACCGAGTCCAAATGCTGTGACCAATCCTTTCGATCAGGGCGGACGGCCTTCTGCTATATAGTCTTGATCTCCCTATTCGACACTTCACCAAGACCATTGGTCTGAGGGTGATATGGAGTGGCTACTCGATGGTCAATGCTGAACTCGTTAGAAAGGGCCTTTACCTTGTCGTTGATGAAATGAGACCCCCCGTCAGATATCAAAACTTGAGGTACCCCGAACCGTGAAATGATATTTTTCCTCAAAAATCTGCATACAGTCTTGGCATCTGCGGTTCGGGCGGGGATGGCCTCAACCCAACGACTCACATAATCAACGGCTAACAGAATGTAATCGAATCCCTGACTCTAAGGGAATGGACCCATTAAATCGATGCCCCATGCGTCAAAAACCTCACAGAAATGAATGGGCTGCATCGGCATCATATCACGTTGTCCACAAGTGCCCATCCTCTGACAGTCAGTACACCTCTTTACGAATTCATCAGAATCCTTGAAAGAGGGTAGGCCACCATAGGTCGGATTTGAGCACTTTCTGTGTTGTTCTCCTCCCAGAGTGATGTCCTCCTGCCTCCAGCTTGTGGCAGTATGTGAGGACGCTATGGTGCTCCCCCTGAGGAATGCACCGTCGCCAGACACTATCCCCTCCTTCATGGTAAAGGATGGGATCCTCCCAATGGTAAGACTTGGCCTTCGCTAGGAAGGTCTCAAGTCTCTGTCTGGGCCAACCTTGTGGAACTTTCTTGGCAACAAGATAGTTCACAATGTCGGCGTACAACGAGAGCGAGGCGATAGCAAGGATCGCCTCATCTGGGAAGGTCTCTGTAATAGGATCAATCTGCCCAGAATCCTCAAGATGCTCTAATCGGGAGAGATGATCCGCCACCACATTCTTGACTCCAGGCTTATCCTTAATGTCAATATCAAACTCCTGGAGTAGAAGGATCTATCTAGTCAGTCTTGCTTTGGCATCCTTCTTTGCCATGAGGTACTTGATGGCGGTGTGATAAGTAAAGATAATGACTCTAGATCCAATGATATATGATCTAAACTTATCTAGGGTAAAGACTACGGCTAGCATCTCTTTCTCAGTGATGGTGTAATTCTGCTGGGTGGCATCTAATGTACGGCTAGCGTAGTGCATGGCAAATGGTGCTCCATCCCTCCTCTATCCCAGCATGGCCCCTACGGTAAAATCGGAGGCATCCGTCATGATCTCGAATGGGAGAGACCAATCAGGCGGCGGGAGGACAGGAGCCTCAACAACAAGCCTCTTGAGAGTCTCGAATGATGCAAGACACTTATCATCGACAATGAACTCGGTGTCTTTGGTCAGCAAATCAGTCAACAGTCGGGCAATCTTGTTGAAATCATGAATGAAGCATCGATAGAAATCGACGTGCCCTGGAAACCATAACTGTCGCAGATTGGACGGTGGATTGAGTTTTCTAATGATATCCACCTTGGCCGGATCAACCTCCATTCCCCTATTGGAGATGATATGACCAAGCACCGTCCCTTGAGTCACCTTGAAGTGACTCTTCTCTCAAGATAGCACAAGATGGACCTCGATGTATCGCTGAAGGATGCGGTCTAGGCACTCAAGACAAGCACCAAACCCATCGCCATAGATCAAAAAGTCATCCATGAAGACCTCTAAGCAATCACCCACCATGTCCGAAACGATGGACAACATGCACCTCTGGAATGTCGCCAGGGCGTTACATAGACCAAAGGGCATGCATCTGAAAGCATACGTCCCAAAGGGACAGGTGAATGTGGTCTTGTCCTGGTCTTCTGGCGCAATGTCCACCTAATTGTATCCGGAGTCCCCGTTAAGAAAGCAGTAGTGACTAGGGCTGTCAGGAAAGCTCGAGCTCGATGAGCTTAACTCGAGCTCGGCTCGTTAAGGGCTCGCGAGCCGGACTCGAAACCTTAACGAGCCCGAGCTTGAGTTGGGTTCTATGGCTCGTTAGCTTATCGAGTCGAGTCCGAGTTGAGCATTGTTCAACTCGAAAACTCGACTCGATAACTCATTTTCCATCTTAATAAAAAATTAAAAACATATATACCGAAACTTCTACATTGAGTTTGATATAAATAGAGGTTAACATTTTTTCCCAAAAAACTATAGAAAAAGTATAAAAAATCAAAATAACAAATGTCATTTGCATAATTTAATGTATAAAATGGAAGAATGACTCATTAAGAGGTTCATGAGCCTGCTCATTTTGAGGCTCATGAGCCAGCTCAGAAACTCATGACTCGATAAGAGGCTTGTGAGTCAGCTCATTTTGACGCTCGTGAGCCAGCTCAGAAACTCGTGGCTCGATAAGAGGCTCGTGAGTTAACTCGAACTTGACAAGTTCGAGTTCGAGTTGGTGATCCAGGGCTCGACCCTTTATCGAGCCCAAGTTTGAGCCGTAGGTTTCTTATCGAGTTCGAGTATGAGTTGAGGCCAACTCGACTCGTTGAACTCGATAGACACCCCTAGTAGTGACTGTTCCCGACTAGCCTCTCTATAATATGATCAATAAAAGGCAACGCTAAATGATCCTTCTTGGTGGCCTGATTTAATCGTCTGTAGTCCACACAGACCCTCAAGAAGTGGGTACCCTGGTAGCAATCTCCTCTCCAGACTCACTCACAACTGTAGTGATGCCCGTCTTCTCACCACATGTAATGGACTGACCCACTTGGAGTCGGAGATGGGGTAGATAAATTCGACGCCCCACCATTTCGAGATCTCCTTCATGACAACCTCTCGAAGATTCGGGTTCATCTGCCGCTGAACTCACGCGACGGCTTAGCGTCCTCTTCGAGATAGATATGGTGGGAGCACAGGGCCGGACTTATCCCTTGGAGATCGGCTACACTCCATCCTATCGCCTTGCGGTTCTTTTCAAGAACCTCCATCAAACGAGATTCTTGCTCTCCAGTCAAATCCATTGAGATAATGTCTGGGTACATCTCATGCTCGCTCACAAGGAACCTATACTTTAGCGACTACGACAAGGGCTTCTGCTCTAGACAACTGGAAGCTGGTAGCTCTGGTCTCTAAAAAGTCTGAGTGAACACAACCAAATCCGCATGGGAGAACTCTCGCTGAACCTGAAAATCTGGTGTAGACTACTCTGCTGGAGTGTCTATGCTCTGAATGGGATCAATCTCCACCCTAGCTCCTGGCTCTGTGGGAATCAAACATGGAATCATATCATCGAACTCTGCCCAATCAATATCTGACTCCGAGGGATCTGAATCGGAATCAAAAGACAAGTCAACTACCTCGCTATCCGGAATGTGATCTGCTGCCTCAAAAGTATCCTCTGCCGGGAATGTGCTCTCCAAGCTCTCCTCTACTACAATCTATGCATCAACGGAATCTGAAGGTAAGGGGATGGCTCGTGAAACTAGATCTGCCCAAACTGCCTCATCATCTGTGATTACAAAATCACCTCCTGGTGGATATCTCGCTTTGTCTCTGTCATCTGCTCTGAATCTGTAAGTGGCTCTGAGCAAGCTGAATCTTGCACTCTCATCTCATCGATCGTCTCTATTTGTATACATTCGCCCTCGATGCGAAAGTATACCTTCCCGTTATCATGATCAGACACTGCCTTGGCTGTGGCCAAGAACGGGCTTCCTAAAATGATGGGGGTATCGGTCACAGACTCAGGGATCTCCATGTCCAACAAACGAAGTCCACGGGGAATTTCAGGCCCTGAATTGTGACGACCACGTCCTTCAGCAACCCCTTCGACCTCTTGATAGATCGATCAACAAACTGAAGGACCGTCCTGCTCTATCGAAGAGGGACAAACTCGAAGCGGTCGAGTAAGGTTGCTAGAAGAAGGTTGATAGAAGAACCGCTGTCTAATAGAGTCCGATCGAACCTTTGCTCATGTATATGGCATCTGACATAGGGGGCTCCTGCATCTGGCATCTTGGCTAACAGACGGTTCTGGATGGCGAAGCAGGTGGCACGAGTAAGCACATGAATCTCTGAGTGGTGGTTCCTCCTCTTCTAGCGAATGGTGGTTCTCTCTCTAAGGTTCCTCTGGAAGAGGGGGATGTGCTCCAAGGCCTCCTGTAAAGTCAGCTGTATCTGAAATATGTCCATCATCTGCTGGCTGAACTCTAGCTGCTGTGATTTTTTGGGTTTTCTTTTTTGGTCCCCTTAACCAAGCGAAGTGCTTGGGGAAAGGGGATGGTTGGGCCCTCCTTAGATGGAGGGCTAGGATCGGGTCGTTGCTGCTGTGATAAAGTAGAATCCATACAAACATCTCTAATCAACACAGATGGACTCACAAATGAAGAACCCTTTCCTTTATTTCCAGAATAGTACTGAGGTACATCAATAGAAGGAAATGCAACAGGAATAGAAATGGTGGCCTCAGTACCACCCACGGCATCTAGACTTACGACATCAGTACCACACTCTGGCTCAGCATCGAATCCGATGGCATCAGCACGACCTCCTGCATCTGGTGAAGTGACGACCTCAGTACCGTCAGCTGGATCAACATCCTTGGTGGGTCAGCACCACCGTCATCATCACGAGCGACATTAGTCCTTCTCTTCTCCTCATCTGGCGCTCTTGAATCCTCACGTGGTCGTTGCTCAGATGAGGCGCCACCGGCGGGCATCCTACCACTCCTAAGTGTAACAAAGTCAGCATCAAAAGGATATGCAGAAATATCACCAAGTGAATCATTAGGAGTGGTAACCTCTGTAAACTCTACATGCTCAGACTTCCTCTTCAGATTGTTCGGATTCGGCTCAATCTGTGCAGGTATGGCGGCCTTCCCTCTCACTTTCTCTCGCATCTCCTATCTGAACTCATCCATCTCCCGTCTGAAGGTGGCCTGCTGCTCGGAGACAAGGTGAGCTAGATCATCTAAGACTGGGTTCTCATAGGCGGGCCCATGAGAACCTGAAGGGTGGCCTCTCTGAAACTGAGGCTGCTACTGCTGAGAGTGAGAGGGGTACTGGGTATGATACTGCTGAGGCTGCTGCTGCTGCCTCCAAGACTGTCCCTGTTGATAGGGACGAGAACCATGCTGCTGGTAGGACTGCTGCTGTGGATGTGGCTGTTGCTGCTGTTGTGGGAACTGGGGTTGCTGGTGTGACTGCTGGTTGTACTGGACATCCTGAACTGGAGGCTGCTGCTGGGAACTGGTACCTCCGGTCGACCAACGGAATCCGGGATGGTCTCGTCGGATCCCAAGATGAGATCAGTCATACCATATCCCATCGACGTCCATCAACGGCTCCTGCTCGTAAATGGGTGGGGGGAGAACTGCCAGGAGCTGATCCGACTGGTAGATCACCATATGAGTGTCTTGAGATGGTGATGGCTGGTAGTACGACTGGAACGACTCCGCCTGAACATGGTGCACCTGGCTGGGCTGGCTGGAGTGCTAGGTCGAGCTGCTGCTGCCTAGATCTGCCCGTAACCTGAGACAGGGTTGAGAAGCAATTTGTGCCTCCTGTAGACACATGATCTGGGTCTTCAGGTCATCAGTGTCTGTTCCATCTGATCTATCTGAGACATGCCCCGGTACTGCTTCTTCTCAATCAACTCAATCCAGTCCTACTTCTCACTGATAATCCCCATATCAGCAGCCGTCGACTCTGCCTGTGCTATGGCTGCTGATGATGTAGATGAATCGGCATCAACCCGTGATACCCTCTAATAGGACACGACCTGTGGCTGGGGCTTCCCCTGAGTGTACAATCGGGTCTGAGACATCACCGTGTAGTTCTCTACCATCTCCTCGTAGAAGACCCATATCTGATCCTCATCCTTGGCGAAGTAGGAACCCCCACAAGATGCATTGACCATCCCCTGCAACTCTGGTGTAAGTCCGTAAAAGAAACTCTGGACGAGATTGGTCTTGGATATATCATGATGGGGACACCGGTTTGTGAGCTCCCTGAATCTGTCCCATGCCTCGTGAAACTGCTCATTGGGGAGCATGGAAAAGTTACTCAACAGGGCCCTGGATGCATTGGTCCGGTCGAGTGGATAGTACTTGTTCAAGTACTCGTTCCAGAGCCGTTCCCATGTGGTGATAAATCTCCCTAGGTGCTTCAGCCAGTTGGCTGCTCTCTCTACGAGGGAGAAAGGGAAGGCCATCATGCTGATGGTGTCCTCGTCCATAAGGCAATCGTGGACAGTACTGCAGATCATCTCAAACCCCTGGAGATGGAGATGAGGCTCCTCTGTGGCGAGTCCGTGGAAGTGGGGAAGAAGCTGAATGGTCTGAGGCGGGAACTTGAAATCTCCGCAATGGCCGGCAACACTATCCATCTGTGGGTAAGAGTTGCACCAGGGTTGTGCAACTCCCTCATCGGTCGTGCATGTGCTACTGGCTATGCTAACTCCTCAGGGTCTCTACCCTCAGGAATCTCTGGTCCTTTACCTCCACCGGCTCTGCGTTCCTCTCTATCGGCTCTAATCTGCTCCATCTCTCAGCGCATGTTCACCATGAAAGCCCCTTGGTCTCTGATCTGACGTTGCATGGTCTCCAGAGAGGCTAACAGGGTGGAGTTGATGGCACCATGATCCAATATGTATGTCTGTGTCCCGCTGGGTCCATCGTGCGCTCCTCACTGCTGACCATGATCTTTGCAAAGGCAAAAGACACAAACTCAGGTGCCGATAAATCATCAACTGTCTGCTGCACTCTCTGCTTGGGCACCACAGGACTGGTAGAAGGGTGGTCGAGGGGGAACATGGCGGAATCCAATTCGGGTTCGGAGAGCAGGTCTCAGCTCTCGCGAACCAACCTAGATGAACGGGCTGGAGTGCTCCAAAGCGGTGTAGCCAGAGGCTGCCTAAGGGATCTCCTACCCATCATCTTGATGTGGCGAGTAAGGCGGACGAGATCTGGAAACACACAAGATCAGAAAGCAAACCCCCATTTCACCTACTCGATGCGGAGCTGATGACCATAAAGGCTCGGTCGGTTATCTTGTCAAATTTTATTAGGTGATAAAACAGTCTTTTAGAGTGATTAAGAGAGCTAGTAGGAACTCAATGCTCCTAACAGACTTCTCGTATAAAAGGTCGGTAGTCTGCCGAGAGTTTGGGAATGGCTCTATCCTAGTGTGCGGGTCACTCTCTCGCTCATCCAAACCATACAATGAGGGTAATACTATCCTGATGAATCTCGTATTCATCATGCCAAAATTTGTCATTTAGGCTCAGTTCCCCAACATTAACTTGTAATTAATCATTAATAGAGCATTATTAGCATCCATACATGTGTGAATAATATCTGCATTTCATCATGCATAAATGCATTAAAAATCCCAAGTGTAAATTAGCCCAAAAGCCGCTAACTTCTTAGATTTGTAAATAATTCATCCTAAATCTGATTGACCCAAAACCTCCTCCATTGTGTAGATATTACTAACTTCATTAAATAAAAAATACTAACTCAAATAAGTGTCAAATAAACCCAAAATCTAATTTCACATCTGATAGACGAAAATGAGCATATCTTCGACATACAGTGTCCGATTTTGGTCTACTCACTTTTAAAGTACTCCATTTTCAAATACCTTCAAAACAAGACCAATTTTGTAAAATTCCGAGCTCATATGTGAAAATTGGGTTTTGGGTCTCTTTTGCGCATTTTGACTTTTTGCTATTTTTGACCTCAATTTTTATGTACATAATTAACCATTTTAATTTTATTTCTTCTTCATTATTGTTATTTGATGAAAGTTTTTAATCGACATAAAAATCCAAATCCAGATTCAAACTGAAATCAAAGAAACTGACTGAGTCCAAGTGTCCGTTGTCGGTCTGTACAAAAGTTGTGTGATTCTGACTTCTATTTCATTTTCCTATTTTCTTATTTATTAAAAATCCAAAAAAAATTAGATTAGTGTGTAAATAATTTTCTTGTATTTTATGGTATTTTTTCTATAATTTTTATCCTCTCTAAAACCACCAAAAAATATTACAAAACCTCCAAATATGATTTTCCATACACATGGAGAGCCACCAAAAATATCACTTCGCACAAGTGACCTCTTTTGCTCATGGGTCCTTCATGAAAGTTGTAGATCTCGTCGAGACAAACAACTTTCGTGAAGGAAATTTCTTGATCTGATGTCATCTTCTATATCTTTTTCCCTCTCCAAAAACTGAATTTGTTTGTGCCACGTGGCAGCTCTAGGGCGTGCCACGTGGCACCCCTCTTCTTCTCTCTCTAGCCCGCCCAGGTCACGTGCCCAGCACGTGACCCGGCCTCCTTCCACCTTCAGCCATTACCTCCCCCCCGGTCGTTTCTCCTCCTCCACCCACCCGCCATGCACGACCGCCATGCACGGCTTTTACTCCACTTAACGCCCCTGTTTCCATGTCTATAAAGCTTCCTCCTCGCCTTGCTTCGAGCTTCATCCGCCCTCCCCCTGCAGGTGCCGGTGACAGCGGTCAAACCTCGTTGGCGTGATCCGAGGAGACCAACCTCGTAGCAGCTGCTATCAGCCACTGCGTAGGTTTCTGGAGCTTGCCCGCTCCATCGAGGCGATCATCGGAAGTAGGCCTCTGCCTCCTCCAACATCCAGGTACACTTTTTCAAAGGCATCACCATCGCCCCTAACCCCCTGCAGCTCCACCGCCGCACCAGCTCAGCTCACCCCTACCGATCATCCGACCACTGCCCTACGCCGTCCACCTTCGCTTCCCACCTCGACGGAGCCCCCGCTCCTTCTCCGCCCTCCGCGCTCGGCCACTCCGACCACTTCCGAGCATACGAGCTCTAGCAACTCCACCTCCGCCTCACCACCTCTGCCTGTGTGGCGGCACTGCTTATCGCCCACCACCTCCACCACAGCTCGACCGTGTGTCGGTTGAGCCCCGCTCGCCTCCGCCACGCTCGACTTCGGCCGAGCCCCCCTCGCCGCACCTCGGCCCTCGGCACCGCCTCCTTCGGCCGCCCCGCCCTCCATCACAACGCCCAGGCACCGTTGGATCGGGCGACAATGGCCCTTGATCCAACGGTGCACGTTCTGCCACACGTCACCCCCGAGCCAGCCTCCGAGCCTCGAGGCTCGGTTCCCCGAAGCTTCAGCACTGCACCACTTAGGCTCGGGTCAACCGAGCCACAGCCTTGACCCCAGGTCTCTGCTTCGTCATTCAAGCCTGAGGCTAAGCATCCAAGCCACAGGCTCGGCCACCCCAAGCCTCAAGGTCCACCATCCGGGCCTCCAGTCGTCGCCGAACCTAAGCACCGTCCCCGAGCCTGCGCACGCACGTGCAATGCACGTTCTTCGGGGGTAAATTACATTAAGGCCCCCGATAGTTTCTGAAATTGCAAATATACCCCTGCCAGGGGTAAATTACATCCAAGCCCCTCAAACTTTTATGAATTATAGATAAGTCCTCCCAAAGACCTCTTTACAAGAAAAACTTTCTTTATTTACATTTTAGCCCCTGGAATTTCATTTTAGCTTATCTTTTTCATACGAACTCTGTTTTGAGCATATAAAGTCATTTTGAAGCTATTTCCATGCTCTACGATTTAGCATAGCTTGAGAATAGATCTGAGTTTGTTTATTGATAATTATTATTCGAGGATTTCATTTGACCTGTAGGCTCAATTTTGACATATTGGTGCTTGAGAAATTAATGATAAATCTGTGCAGGAGTTCGATTGAGGATTTCGATTTGATAACCCCTTGTGCTTATTGTTGATTGCTCCTAATAATTTAATCTTTACAGGGGATAAATCGATGATAATATTTTTGACTCTCTATTTGGTTGATCGACTATTAACTTGGGGAAGGCAATTTACATTGAATTTTGACAGGAATATACATTGATAAATCTATTATCCTGTAACATGGAGTTGATAGATCTTTCTTGGTGTTAATATCTTTCGATCTGTGATTACCTACTTGAGAAATTAATTGATAAATTTCATTGAGATTTGAATTTTATACTTCACAGCTCCTAAGCTTAATCATCTCTGTTTATTTTCTCTGCATCACATCTTCATCATTGCATTGTACATTTCCTCCACACATAAATTAATCAAGCATTAAGTTAGTTATTTAATTTGATTTAAAATACGCAACTAAGAATCACCGTTCCTTGTGTTCGACCTTGGTACACTTGCCAAGTAAAAATACTCCACAACATTCAAAGATTGTGGTTTTTGATCAATCGAATTTGCCTCCTATACTACTACAATTCACGATTATTAAAGAGGCAAATTTCGCGCTCATCAAATGACGCCGTTGTCGGGGAACAACACATTTTGAGGTTTTAAATCATTTTTTGTAATTAATTTTTGTAACATTAATTTTTATGTCATTTTCTGCATTTTATTCTGTATCTCTCTCTCTCTCTTACTTCAGATACTAACCGCAATTTCTCTCTTCGCAGAATACTCGGAGCATATTTTGGATTCGATTCAAGGATCTGCAAGGAAAGGGATTTTAATTTTGTGAGAGAGAGTTAGTATAGATTTACTTTTCTGCATTATTCACAGGGTGCCTCTCTCCTTGTACCCTGTTAATTTGTAATATTCAGGACTGGACTCTCTGTGGCATGACGTAGAATTTAGGAGCACATACGTTAGATTAGAATTATTTGATTGTGCTCGTAATTTTTAGGCCACACTTTCACTAACTATACGCATGATAGATCATTCAACATTAGCCAAATTTTTAAATCAATTCTTCCCGCTAATAGAACTATCTGCTTAGGGCGTCTTTCACCTGTGCATATCATTTAGTGTAATTTTTAAAAATTCCTTGTCTTGCATCCCACATGAAGAACACGAGGATTCACTGTAAGTCCTTCTCTTAAGCATGCATCATTGATTTCGTTTGCATCGGCTTTTTCGATTTCCTTCCTCAAGTTTTACAACTTAGGAGTTAAAGGAATTAGACTGTTCGTTAGGCGTGAATTTCTGTGCTCACATAAACTTCAGTGATAACCTAAATTTAAAACCAGACTGCTAATCAAGGTGATTGTAAATAAAATTGATCTAAAATTAACCTGTGTTTGGTGGAGAGAAACCCACTCATTGTTTGTGAGGACAAGATCGCACACTTAGGACAGAGCCAAAACTGAGAAATTTTACAAAGACTACTGTTTTAAAAACAATTAGCTACTTTTCAGTGAGGTCTCGGGTAGACGTTTTATGGTCCGACTTCCCTTAGCAGAGTGGGTGGTTTAGAGGACACCGGCGGAAGGCTCCGTCCTCAAGTGACACGGGTAGCCGTTTAAACGGTCTGTACTTACACCTATACTGGCTGAGAGTAGGTGCAACTAGTTGTACGAACTCGGGACAATCATTGTGAATTATTTCAGTACCTAACAGCTCCGCTTAATCTGCAAGATTGTTTTGTTATTAAATTAAAATTGAAAAGATAAGCGGCCGAACCCTAACATGCCTTCCACAGTGTTGCGTGGATAAATCAACGCGTTTGGTTTTGTGTTTTGATTTGTGTGCGTAAAAGACCTTGCAATTGCAAGCAAATCATGGTTCGCTGATCATTCCTTCCCTCTTGAGAAAATGTCGGCACAGTGGTCTTCTTTTCCGATCTCCACAACCTTGTCCCGATATTCTTCTTCTCACACTCTCAAGAGAACCTGAGCTTCAAAACAAATTCTCTTCAGCCATCATTCTCTTCCCGCCCATACATCCCACCCTATGACCACACTTGTTCTTGGATTAGCCCTCTCTCACATTCTGACAATCTTATGGACATGAAAGAGATACCAGAATCGAGGATGAACAATAGAGTGACCGATATTGACAACAGAACACGATTTCCGGTTACTATGATCTCACAACCACTTGAACAA
Organism: Ottelia alismoides; assembly: GCA_037367405.1. Taxonomy (NCBI): domain Eukaryota; kingdom Viridiplantae; phylum Streptophyta; class Magnoliopsida; order Alismatales; family Hydrocharitaceae; genus Ottelia; species Ottelia alismoides. The sequence continues at coordinate 374,081 of JAZKJV010009451.1, read as the reverse complement.
TCCCCTACTCAAGATGACTATCCTCTTGAGTACAATCAATTTTCCTTTGACAAACCACAAGAAAACCAAAGTCAAGGAAATATAACTCATGACCATATGATGAAAGCGAAATTCGCCTCTTTAATAAGAAAGAATTGTAGTATAGGAGGAGAAATCTATCGATCAAAAACCACAAGCTTTGAATGTTGTGGAATAATTTTTACTTGGCAAGTCTACCAAGGTCGAACACAGGAAACAGTGATTCCTAGTTGCGTGGTCTTAAATCAATTTAAATAATTAATTAATGTTGATTAATTTTATGCATTGATAAAATATACAATGCAATGATATGCAATTAAATGCAAAAGATATAGAGACGACATTTCAGCACAGGATCTGAGATTAAGATTTTTGCTCCAAAATATAATAATCAATGACCTCGAATTTTATCACAGATCAATCGATATAGATCAAGAAAAATGTTCAAATATATCCCAGATTGCAATCATAAGAGGAATAGATTATCCTACTTCCAATTAATGAGAATATCAAAGTATAGGATTTATCCTCAAAATTCGTATGATTTAAACCCCCAAATATAGTAATCAATGATTTAAAGGGAATTATTCAATGTAAAGTCCTCATCCATGCTCCTGCAAAAGAAATCATCAATTTTTCCAAGGTAATTATGGCACAGATATGTCATAATAAGCCTGCATATGCCAACAGATATACTCAATAATAATTATCAATAAACAAACTCAGATCTGTTCTCAAGGTATGCTAAATCGTAGAGCATGGAAATAGCTTCAAAATGACATATTATATGCTCAAAACGGAGTTCGTATGAAAAAGATATGCTAGAATGAAATTCCAGGGACTAAAATGTAAATAAAATAAAGTTTTTCTTGCAAAGAGGTCCTTGGAATAATTATATGTAATTAATAAAAACTTGAGGGGCCGGATGTAATTTACCCCTATCGGGGGTATTCTGCCATTTTCAAAACTTCGGAGGGCTTCGGTGCAATTTTCCCAGACGCACGTGCACCCAAGGCTCAGGTACAGGGCGCTTGGCTCGGACTCCCGAGGCGGAGGCTCGGGGGAGGTGGCGGAGGTTCGGACGCTCCCAAACCGAGATGGTGGCTACTGGAGCGCGACCCTGGGTGGCGAAGGTGCGGAGGAGCGGAGGCGGCGGGCCCGTGCGTGGGTGAAGGCGGTGGACGAGGGCGATGTGCGGAGGCGACCGACGACAGCTGAACCTGCAAGTAGTTAGCCAAGAAAAGAAGGGAGGGGGCGATTGATTTGAGCAAGCTTGATGAAGATGGGTTCGCCGAGGGACGGAGGAGCATAGCTCTCTTCCAGGGTCCTTGCCTCAGAGGAACGGCGAGGTCCTCGAAGCTTTACAGATCCGAGGATGGAACTGCAGCAAGGCCCTGATCGAGCCTTGGAGCACGCCGCAAGGGAGGCAGCCGCTGTCACTGGCCAAGAAGGGCGGATAGCTTTGTAGGGCCGGTAGCGGGGAGCTATATAGGAGGAGGGGCGAGGAGCGTTACGGGAGGTGGCGGTGGTTATGGCCGCGCATGGCGACAACGTTTAATGGTGGGAGAGGGGAACGACCGCGGGGAAGGGGAGGGGGTAACGTCTCCATGGGGAAGAAGATGGGTCACGTGCTGGGCACACGACTAGGGGGAGTAGAGAGAATGGGTGAGGTGGGGGTGCCACGTGGCACGCCCAGGAACTGCTACGTGGCACCCCAAAAAAATTCAAAATTAAAAGATGAAGAAAATAAGAAAAGAAATAGAAGGAGAACTCGGATCGAAAAAATTTACTTCACAAAAATTGTTTGTATCGACGAGATCTACAACTTCATGAGGATCGGGAGCAAAAGAGGTCATCTGTGCGAAGTGGGATTTTTGGTGGTTCTCCATGTGTATAGAAAATCGAATTTTGGGGTTTTGTATTTTTTGGGTGGTTTTAGAGAGGATAAAAAACATAGAAAAAATACGATAAAATATAAGAAAATTAATTACACACTAATCTAATTTTTTGTATTTTTAATGAATAAAAAAATAGGAAAATAAAATAAAAGTAAGAAAACACACAATATTTGGACAGACCTACAACGAACACTTGGACTCGGTCAGTTTCTTTGATTTCAGCTTTATCTGGATTTGGATTTTTGTGTTTCTTATTAAAACTTTCATCAAAGAACACAAATGAAGAAGAAATAAAATTAAAAGGACTAATTAATTACATAAAATTTAAGTCAAAAATAGCAAAAAGTCAAAACAACGCAAAAAGGCCCAAAACCCAATTTTCACAATGAGCTCCGAATTTACGAAATTGGTCTTGTTTTGAAGGTATTTTAAAAATGGAGTACTTTAAAAGTGAGTAAACCAAAATCGGACACTGTACGTGGGAGATATGCTCATTTTAGTCTGTCAGATGTGAAATTAGACTTTGGGATTAATTGACACTTATTGGAGTTAGTAATTTTTTGTATTTTTTATTTAATAAGGTTAGTAATATCTACACAATGGAGGTGATTTGGGGTCAATCAGAGTTACGATGAAATATCTACAAATGTGAGAAGTTAGCGGCTTTTTGGACTATTTTACACTTGGGATTTTTAATGCAATTATGCATGATGAAATGCCGATATTAATTACACATGCATGATGGATAATAATGCTCTATTAGTGATTAATTACAAGCGAATGATGGGGAACAGAGCCTAAATGACCAAATTTAGCATGATGAATATGGGATTCATCATACCCCTATACTTAGACACCATGTTCGTCCCCGAGCATGAATGAATGACTTAGTTGAATACATCCCTGACTGTGCATGTGAATTTTCATGGCTTAATTCATAGAAGACCCTTAATTTGAGTGATTCTAAAATTCTGGGCTCAACCATGCTTTAATCAAAAGGAATCCAACCTCTCTAATTTTCAGACTCTCTATTGTACATAAAATATAAGGATATGAACTTAAGTGTACTGCATTTCATGAGAGTCGAGTCGGGGCATCACTCAAAGTTCCAGTCCCAAAGATCCTCTTCTAGACCTAATCCTCAACACTAGGGAATAAGTCTATTCTTGCTTCAGTCAACCGTCTCATTAGTTTGTCAGACTTGAAAGTGTAGATGGACGGCCAGATGATGGAGGGCATAGGATTGTGTCTGATTTTCTCTCCCCTCACATTGGGAACAAGGTGTCTCTCGAGTGCCTTATTACTCAACACAAGTATAATTTTTAATTTGTTGATCAATGTGTCCGTCAAGAGAATTTGGAGTCGTCTGCACTTGTTTTTCTGGGAGTACACCGGGGTGTGTCTCTTTTGAGCATCTAAGATACCTTCGACACCCAGACTTGTAGCATTTACGATGCAGAGCCTTTTTTGGTGTCATCCTGACTCCTTGGTCCTAATTAGCGCTTGGTCCAAGTGGACACTTTGAAAATGTTTGGGAGCGCTCGCCATTGGTGGAAGCTCATTTATAATTTGACTTGGATGATAGAGCTTTTTCTTTGAACATTTCATTGCTTTTGTTGGCTAGCTCCACCGCTTTTACCAAAAGTTGACGCACACTGATCAACAATATTTATTAAGTTTCATCACACCTGGCACTTTTAGGTAAATATCAAAGAGATAGCATATGAATCTTGTTCACATGCTGGCTAGGGTAGCCTTTATTAACTTTATTCCATCCTCGAGCATCATTAGATCAGATCTAAACTCAAATCTCTAGTCCCAGTTCCTCAAGTGATATATTAACTCATCTCATCAATCATGCAGTTGTGAAAGTGATTGTGCTGATCATATTCTTTTTGAATGTAAAGATGAAGAGTGCAATATAGCGCTCAAATCTTTAAACTAGGAAGTATGGATTATTAAGTTCAAAACCCTAATGACTAAGGCAGGCTAACTCAGAATCTCAAGATCTCAGAAATCAAGTGTCCTAAAAATCCTCAAGCCTTGAGTGACAGTGAATGTGTCAGGAATATATCAACCAAGGAATGCATGAAATGCTTGATGAAATGCAAGACCATGAGTGATGATTTTCTTTCTTTCTTTTTTTAATGCAAACAATATTTTTTGTTTTTTTTGAAAAACATGTATTGTACACACTACTTGTACCCATCCCCGATGTTAGATAAAAAATGATTAAAGTACGAGCTATGGATAAAATAGATAAAATATATACAAACACACCCCCCTATACTTAGCTTGTGCTATGTCCTCATGGCACAAAGTGAAATGTAGACATAGCTCGTACTAAGTATAGATGGGTTAAAAACAAAAGAAGAGAAGCTATGTATAAACACTGGTAGCGGTCCCCAATACTTAGGCTCAGGTCAGTCTAAGTATAATCGGATAAATTACAGATGGGGAACCGGGTAGATTTGCGGATGTACAAGATCAAGGAGGTTTGCGATGGACCTTCTTGCGGGAGTGCGGAGGGAGATAATATGGAGATGTAGAGGGCGATGATGAAGAAGACCAGCCATCGTCGGAGTCATCCTCGGGAGAATAGTAGTCGTCTGCAGAGGATCTCCAACTTTTGTCAATCAGAGGTAAGTGCCCATGGATCAGAGCTGTACCTATTGCACTTATCTGATGAACCACATCACGACTGGACAAGGACTCTTCAGAAATCACCTGGTGTCTAAGGTCAAAGGTGACTTTTCTTGGTCAGTTTGTTTCCTTGAGAAGTATTGGGAGGAAGTTGGACAGTCTTCATCTCCCTGTCTTGAGTAAACGATGTGGCATTCGTGAGTTCCTCATCAGATGAATCCCCGTAAAAGTCGACCAATTCTTGAAGGGTCATGCGCTGCTTCGGTCGAGGGAAATTATTTCTTGTGTTTTTGTGTTTTATGGCTGGGGTTTTTGATGTCACTTCCGGATGGTCGTGAATTTTGGTGACATCGGATGTTTCCGGAGTCGGTTCCCTAAATGGTCCAAGTATCTCATGAATTACTACCGACTCAAAGATAGGACCACTCAAATAATCATGTTGATCTTCAATAATATGGTCCAATTCCTCATAAGCTCCAAAATCATGATTTTTCCTAAGAGCAGTGATAGGGTGGTGAGAATCCGAAGTTTGTCCAACAATCAGTCTTTTAGGTGACTCTCCTAGGGTTTGTATCAGTGTGTCATGTAGAGATGTATGATAATGTGAAATCTTTATTTTCTGATCATAACTGTCGATTTCAAGTTGGTTTTCCTCAGAGCAGGATGTGTCATTGGGGGTTTGTTCACTGTGGTCCGAGTTCGGGAACTTGATTTCCTGAGTCTCGCAATCAACGATCGCCTTAGCGGACGCTAAGAACGGCTTTCCTAAAATGATCGGAGACTCAGACTTCCTTCCGGGGTGGGTCAATGTCAAGGACAATAAAGTCCGCTTTATGTTCTTTACCTCGGAAGTTTACGACGACAGAAACGATCCCCCACGGTCTTTTGGTAGATCGATCGGGTAATTTGAACGATCACCCTAGTCTTTTTGAGTTGTCCGAATTTAAGTTGATTAAAGACGGATTTTGGAAGGATGTTTATTGTAGAGTCGTCATCTAACCGAACATGAGTGAATGTAGAATCCTCAATTTCACATGTGATCCGAGTCAACATCTTGACTTTGTGGCTTTTGATTTTATGATTCATCACCAAATAACTAGCCATAGATATGACATGATATTCAGTTCTTGATCGTTTCTTGCCCATCTTTTTAGGGTTCAGTCGACTCTTCATTAATTTCTTAAGATCAGGCACATATTTTATGGCTTTGATCAATGGAAGCTCTAAGATCAGACTCTAGCAAAATGCTTTTCATTTCAGAATTATCCATTTTTTTGAATTTTCAAAATTTTCAATTTTTTTGTTATTTTCTGTAATATGGTCTGTGGGGGGGGGGGGTCAGAGGTCAGCAGTGGTTGTGCCTGATTGTGTTGGATGCAGTGGTTTGCATGGTGGTGGCCTCACTTCTTCTGAACTTTTCTTAGACTGGATGAGATCATATATTTCTCTCTGTTAAAGTGTGCTCTATGATTAATCCGAGCAATCTCATCCTCAAACATCTCATGACTAGTGATTGAATAATCATTCTCCATGTGTCATGATTTTGGCATGTAACCTCGAGTAGAGTATTGATTGTTCATAAACATTGTGGTCTAGTCATGGGTTGTATTTCCTTGACTTTGGTTTTTCCGTTGATTGTCGAAGGAAAATTGATTGTACTCAAGAGGATAGTCATCCTGAGTAGAGGATGGTTCAAGAGGCTGTGAGATCATAGTAATCGAAAATCGTGTTCTGTTGTCAATATCGGTCACTCTATTGTTCATCCTCAATTCTGGTCTCTCTCTCATGGCTATAAGATTGTCAGAATGTGAGAGAGGGCTAATCCAAGAAGAAGTGTGGTCATAGGGTGGGATGTATGGGCGGGAGAGAATGATGACTGAGGTGAATTTGATTTGAAGCTCAGGTTCTCTTGAGGAGTGTGAGAAGAAGAATATCGGGACAAGGTCGTTGAGATCGGAAAAGAAGACCACTGTGCTGACATCTTGTCAAGATGGATGGAATGATTAGCAAACCACGATTTACTTGCGATTGCAAAGTCTTTGACATGCACAAATCAAACACAAAACAAACACGTCGGTTCACCTACTCAACACAGGTGAAGGCACGTTAGGGTTCGGCTGCTTATCTTTTCAGTTTTAATTTAATGACAAAACAATCTTGAAAATTAAGCGGAGCTGTTAGGTGCCGAAATATTTCATAAAGACTATCCCGAGTTCATACAACTAGTTGCACCTACTTTCAGCCAGTATAGGTGTAAGTACGGACCGTTTAAACGGCTACCCGTGTTACTTGAGGACGGAGCCTTCGGCAGTGTCCTCTAATCGACCTACTCTGCTAAGGGAAGTCGGACCATAAACGGCTACCCGAGACACTCACTGAAAAGTAGCTATTTGTTTTCAAATTCAATAGTCTGAATGAAGAAATTCGATTTTTGGGCTCTTTCTAAGTGTGCGTTCTGGTCCTTACAAACAATGAGTGGGTTCCTCTCCACTAAACACAGATTAATTTTATATCAATTTATTTATAGTCGCCTTGATTAGCAGTCCCAATTTTTAAATTAAGGTTATCTCTGAAGTTTATGTGAGTACAGAAATTCTCGCCTAACGAACCATCCCAATTCCTTTAATCCTAAGTTGTAAAACTTGAGGAAGGAAATCGAAAAAGTCGATGCAAACACAAATCAATGATCATGCTTAAGAGAAGTACTTATAGTGAATCCTCGCGTTCTTCATGCGGGATGCAAGGCAAGGAATTTAAATTACACCTAAATGGTATGCACAGATGGAAAACGCCCTAAACAGATAGTTCTATTAGCGGGAAGAATTAATTTAAAAATTTGGCTAATGTTGAACGATCTATAGTGCGTATAGTTAGTGAATGTGTGGCCTAAGAATTACGAGCACAATCAAATAATTCTAATCTAGCGTATGTGCTCCTAAATTCTACGTCAAGCCACAGAGAGTCCTGTCCTGAATATTACAAATTAACAGGGTACAAGGAGAGAGGGACCCTGTGAATAGTGTAGAAATTAAACCTAATCTAAGCTCTCTCTCACAGAAATTAAAATTTAAAATTTCGTCCTTGCAGATCCTTGATAAAATCTCAAAATTCCGCTACAGTAGTCTGCAAAGAGAGAAATTGCGGTTAGTATCTGAAGTAAGAGAGAGATGCAGAATAAAATGCAGAAAATGACACAAAATTAAATTTACAAAAGTTAATTACAAAAAATGATTTAAAACCCTAAAAATTTGCCGTTCCCTGGCAAGGCGCCATTTGATGAAAGCAAAATTCGCCTCTTTAATAAGAATGAATTGTAGTATAGGAGGCGAAATCGGTCGATCAAAACCACAAGCTTTGAATGTTGTGGAATAATTTTTACCTGGCAAGTCTATCAAGGTTGAACACAGGGAACGGTGATTCCTAGTTGCGTGGTCTTAAATCAATTTAAATAATTAATTAATGTTGATTAATTTATGCGTTGATAAAATATACAATGCAATGATATGCAATTAAATGCAAAAAATAAAGAGGCGCTGATGAATACCCATTCATCACTCTTTTATTCTTCTATTTTAGCTACAAAAACCTTTGCAAATACATGTAGATATGTGTAAATACAAATAAATACCAAAAGCATGCATTGTGTAAAAACCTATAATTAGCATGTTTTTGTGCACAAAATAAAAGAATAAAGAGCAAAAAGAAAAAGAGGGAAATATTTAGAATAAATATTGAGCAACCTAACCCAAGGGAGGGCTCAGCATGGGCCTGACCGCATAAAAGCCAAAGTAGAGGGAGATAGGAGCTCACTTGTTTATTATTTGTAAATAAATTAAACTATATATTTTCCTCACCCAAAAGAAGCTTGTACATATTGTGTGTATATTCTATTAAAAACAAAATAAAAAGATAAAAATCAAAAATTCCAAAAATACCCTTCCTTCACCTTGTGTATAAACCACATCATTGTATTTTATTTAACCCTATAAATAAATTCAATTATTTTCCAAAATTTTTGTAAATATTCTTTGTTACATGTTGTAAATAAAATAAATAAAAAGAAACAAAACAAAAATCAAATAAAAATCACAAAATGAAAAATACAAAAATTCATTGTATAAATACCATGTATATAAATGTATTCATTTATTTATTTCACCCTTGTATATATGTGATAAAAATAAAATAAAAATATTCTTTTATTCCATATTTTATCTTGTAAATAAATAAAATACAAAATGAGCATAAAAACACATAAAAATAACAAATAAAAAATCAAAAATAAAAATCCATATAGTGTACATATACCTATGTATATAGCTAACCTATTTTTATTTCCAAAAATTAAATAAAAATCACCAAAAAATAGAAAAAAATAAAAGAAAAATATTTCATGTTTTAAGTTTTTCCTAATTCGACCTATTTCTACCCTAAAAAAATAAAACAAAAATCGCCTACACGTGGCCGCTCCTGATTGGGCCACGGGGAATGTTGACCCCAGTCAACTCCCCCGCGCCTCCTTCCTTTTCTGGCCAACGCGCGCCGCGCCTTCTTCCCCGAATTTTCCCACGCGACTCCAGCTGTCTTCCACTCAACCCCCGCGCCCAGATTCTTCGCCGCACATCCCTCTCCCTCGCCGGATCCTTCGCCATCAAAATCACGCCTTCCTTTGCTGCCGCCACTCAACCCTAATCGCCCGGTCACATTATAAAACCACCATCTCCGCCGCCCTCGCGCCGCATCTTTGGCCCATCTCCTTCTTCCCCGTGACCTCCATCGGCAAGGCGAGAGTGACAGCAAGCTTTTGCCCGTGTTGCAGTGAGGCGAGAGGGCGATTCCATCGATCCGACGTAACCTCGCCGTCCTTGCTCCGCCGCCGCGTCGAGCATCGAGCTTCAGGCCTTGACGCCCTTCGAAGCTACGACCCGGAGATAGCCCATCTCCAGCCCAGTCTACTTCAGCCACCAGGTAGCCTTAATTCCTTTTAATTTAGCTTAATTTCCGATTACGCCCAATTCCCACCTCCGACGCACTTCTTCGATTCCGACCACCTCACGCAATCTCTCGACCATCCGACCCGAGCATCACCTTCACCGTGTCCCCACGCACCTTCTACGCCCGATCATTCAACCCAGATCGCACCGGATCTGGGATTCGAGTTCCACCGCCGTCGCCTCGCCGGAGCTCGTTCGCCACGCCGCACAGACCACCTTCACCCCGCCTTCTTGGGTCGAGGCACTTTGCCCTCGACCCGCGAAGCTTCTGAACTGTTTTGCAGGTCAAAAGGAGGCCGTCTGAGGCTTCCCAACTTCGAGCCAGGAGCTTCTTCTCCGACGACCTCGCCGGAGCCTTCCAGGGCTCGGCCGGGGTATTGGAGACCTGTAGCAGCTGCGCAACCTCACGCCGGAGCTTCTCCGACCTTCAGGCGCAGCAGAGGAGGACCGGAGCGCACGCAGGAGGCCGGCGAAGTTCGCCGGCCATCAGTTCTTCCTCCACCTTCCAGAGCCGTCCGATGAAGCCCTCGCTCCAGTTCTGATCGTAGCCGTCCATTTTTCGAGGAGCAGCAGCCGTCGATTCATTTGAGGAGTTCATCCGGACCCTTGATCGCAGAGGAGAGGCGCAGGAGCCCAGCACCGCTCGATCATCCACGTGCCTCTCTCTCGACCATTCGATCTGAGCCTGGTTCCCTTCGCAGAACCACGTCGCACCCCCACCGTTCGATCATACACGTGGACGCACACCAGCCGTCAGATCAGGCCAGCGCTTCATTAGTCGAAGGCACGTTTGTTCTCCGCCGTCCGATCATCCACGCGTCATCATCTGGGCCGTCGCTATTAATAAAGGGGTAAATATCATAGACCCCCCTCTGTTTGTTTTATTTCGTTTAAGTCCTGTAATTTTTAATTCACGTTGTTTATTTTCTGGGTTATTTGCATTAAGGACCTTGGACTTAATTTTAATTACATTTCTACCCCCGCTAGTAGAGACCCACGTGCCTCAGCACGTGTATTCTGGGTTATTTGCAATACATGCCCTGTATGTTCTGGATGTTAATGAATGCATGAAATGTTTTGTTAAATTGCAATTATACCCCTGTGAAGGCTGAATTGGCGCATGTGCTTTTATTTCTTGGACTTTTTGCAACCTTGCCCCTGGGGTTTTGATACGTGTTATCAAAAACCCCTAGGACTTGGTTTTTATTACAAATCAGTCCCTGTGTGCCCCAGACACGTGCTTGGCACGTGATTTCTTGGGTAAATTGCACCAGGACCCCAGAACTTTTGGGTATTTGCACTTAGGTCCCTGTGCACAGTGCCCTACCTTTATTTTTGAATAAAATATCAAACGACCTCCAAATCCAATGAAATTTTGACACATGGCTCCTGCCATGGTGTAGGAATTTCTATGATTTTTGGGGACATTTCTGATTTCATTTATTATTTTTAAAAATTCAAAAACCCCTATTTTTGCTACTGTTTGACTTTAAAAATACCAAAAAAATATAAAAACTCCACTAAAAATTCTAAAAAAAATTAGGTAATGTTGTTTACTGGTTGATTGATTTTCGAGCCAATTTTGGCCACTTTTCATCCTTTAAAAACCCTAAAAATTGAAAAACCCCTAAAAACTCATAAAAATTGTAATAAAAAAATTAAAAATCCAAAAATAATAATTAGGGTGCCTAAATTTTCCTTATTCTTTCTAGAATATAGGAAAAATACCTTTAGGGCTTTTTGAGATCCAAAATTATTTTATTTTGTGGTCTTAAGCCTTGCTGGACAGTACCCTATTTTTGTCGCATTGTTTGATTTTTAATAATTAATTTACCCATTAGAAAAATTCCAAAAATTCACCAAAAACAGTAAAAAACCTAAAAAACCTAAAAACCAATTTTCTGGAATTTTTGCATCATTTTTGTGTGTTGTATAAATTGTTGAAGTCCCCTTGTATTTACATTCTCTCATTTTCTCACTCATTAAAAAATTCTAAAAAAAATATAAAAACAAATAAAAACCTTCAAAAAGACTTTTTGGATTCCTGACTACATCGTAGGCCGCAAGGCCAATCTGTGCTCCTTGTGTTCGACCCTGGGAGCTATACCAGGTTAAACCTATAGCAGACCGCTCTTTCTTGTGTTTTGATTGATTGATCTCTTTGTGAGTGGTTTATTTTTCTTGATTTACTCAGCCCGAGTGATTGAGGTCGCAACGACCTAGCATTTATTTTACACCTTTACCTTAGTCATTTGGGCGGTGATCAGAATGGCGCCGTTGCCGGGAGCACGGCTTTGTAGTCAGTTTTCCATTTTGTCTCTCTCTATATTATTGTTGTTTTCTGACCATTCTCTCTCTTTGATTTTTGTGCGAGGTACTACGTGGAGATCTTGGAGTATACTTTTTGAGGACCCGCACGGGAAGAGGAGCAGGAAGAGAGAGAGAGGAGCAGAGATTTTTAATTTCAGAGAGAGAGAGAGAACATTTCTTGTTGTAATAATTTAGGACTTGGACCTTGGACACTTTTGGACATTTGTAACTTAGCGGGTCTGTTTCGCCGAGCACCGGTGTGCTCGGGGGACCCATCTGATTTTCGCGGCTTTTATCGTGGTTTTCATAGCTAGCTGCCTTTTCCGGTGTTTACGCGGTTTTCCTCGAGCCCCTAGATTTAGGAATTTATGTTGATTGTGACGTAGATTTTTAAGGCCCAACACTTAATAGAATATCTGTTCCCATAGAACGTAATTGGACCTTAATAAAATTCACTGAAAAAGTTAGTTTAATTGGATTTGAGACCACGTGCCGTGAGGAGTCACATACAGCGCTGGCAGGACCCGTTGTGACGGGCACCGAGTGACTCCCAAGATCGGACTCCGGACTCTCTTCGATTAGCTAACTATTGTTCTTCACGATCAATAGAAGTTGCTCATCTAGGACTCGGCTTTTCCCGCTGCACCATTTAGGTAGTTTTATTTCTGTCTTTAAATTCTGCGCGGATCACTTGCATGTAGAGTGCTGGAGACAAGGTACGCATTTCTTTCTCTGCATGCATCATTGATTTCTCCGTGCATCGGCTTTTTCGTCTTCTCCCTCTGTGTTTGGATTATTAATCATCAGGAGAATTGGAAAAACCGTTAGGCCGCTTGTATTTATTTTTGAAAATAAATTAAAAAGAAAAACAAAAAAATTGGGACTGGATAACATTATTGACCCTAAAAGACACTCACCAGAAAAATTTGTCTTGGGGAGAGCAACCCCCTCATTGTTTGGTTTGATTGTGCGAGAGAGTGACCCGAACACTAGGTAAAGCCCTCCGGTGCTCATCTCGACTGATTACCGACTCTTCTGTGCGGGACAGTCGGTTGAGAGAGTATCGGGTATCCTAACAGGTCACGTTAATCGCTCTGATATCTTGTATGTTCACCAAATAAAATTGACAAGATAAATTGACCGATCTTTCACGGTCTTCACATTGTGTTGTGTTGGTGAACCTGGGGTTTGCTCTGTGATCATATTTTCTCCAGATCCCATCCGCCTAACTCGCCAAGATCAAGATGATGGGTAGACGATCTCTTAGGCAGCCTCTGGCTGCACCGCTTTCAGGCGCGTCTACTCCATCATCTAGGTTGGCCCGTGAGAGTCGAGACCAGCTCTCCGGGCCCGAGTTCGAATCCACCCTGTTCCCCTCGATCCCCTTTCTTCTGTTCCTGAGAGACATGAGCCCGAGGAGAGACGAATTCATTTGACCGAACCTGAGTTGGGCTCTTCTGATTTTGCAGACATCCCAATGGCTGGAGCCGGTAGTTCAGACGATCGCCAGCCCGAGCACTTTGTTTTAGACCAGGGAGCGATCAACTCCACCCTGATCGCATCATTAGAGACGGTTCAGAACCAGTTACGCGATCAGGGGGGCAATTTAAGATGAGGAGGGAGTTGGAGAGACTCCGAAGAGAGCGAGAAGAGCCGAGTGAGCCGGAGGACATCCCTGATGCTGATGCAGAGGCAGCAGCCGCTGCAGCAGCCGCCGCAGCAGCGGCAGCCGCCGCAGCAGCGAGACCGATGCGGGAGCTTCACAACCCTGGATCTACACTGATGCACCAATGGGTGGTGATTCCTGCTATCGTGGGGGATTTCAAGTTCCCTCCGAACACCCTGCAGATGCTTCCGCACTTTCATGGACTCGCCACTGAGGAACCTCACCTCCATCTACAGGAGTTCTTAATGATCTGCAGCACTGTCCACGATCGTCGTGTGGACCAAGATACGATTCGAATGATGGCCTTCCCTTTTTCACTGGCAGATAGAGCAGCCGCCTGGCTGAAACATCTAGGGAAGTTTGTGTACACCTGGGATCAGCTCCGCACCGAGTACTTGAACAAGTACTATCCACTCGGGCGGACGAATGCAGCAAGGGCCCTGATCAACAACTTCTCCATGCTCCCTAACGAGCAATTTCACGAGGCATGGGAGAGGTTCAGAGAGCTTCTGGATAGATGCCCACACCATGATATCTCGAAGCCGAACCTAGTTCAGAGCTTCTTCAGTGGGCTAACACCAGAGCTTCAGGGTCTGGTGAATGCTTCTTGCGGCGGGTCCTACTTTGCCAAGGACCACAACCAAGTCTGGGCCATCTATGAGGAGATGTCCGAGAATTACATGGTGATGTCCCAGACTAGGTTGTACACTCAGAGATCTCAGCAGCCGCCAGGACCCGTGCAGTATCAGCGGATAGCACGGGTTGATGCAGGTCCTTCCAGTTCGTCCACAGTTGCAGCCGCACAGGCAGAGTCGGCCGCTGCGGACATGGGGATTATTAGCGAGAAGTTGGACCGCATGGAAATCATAGAGAAGAAGCAGTGCCAGGGCATAACTCAGATGGAGGAAATGGCACAGACTCTGAGCGACATGAAGACCCAGCTCTTGTGTCTCCAGGAGGCACAGACGGCTCCTCAGCCCCGTCTTCTGTCGCGAGGCGATTCCGGTGGCAGCCGCAGCTCGTCCCAGCGCTCCAGCTCCTTGCAGCAGCCTAGACAAGTTCACCTTGTACAGGCGGAGCCGTACCAGCAGCAGCAGCCCTCTTACCAGGCACCACCATCTCCAGACTTACAGATGGTGGTATATCAGCCGGATCAGCCTCTGGATGTACTCCCACCAGCCCCTTACGATGCAGAACCGTTGATGGATGTCAACGGGATTTGGTATGACCGGCCCCAGCCTGGAATCCGACGAGACCATCCCGGATTCAGGTGGGGGAATGGGGGTAACCAACCCCAGCAGCAGCCAGCCGGTCAGGGAGGGCAGTACTCCCAGCAGAGGGATCACCAGCAGCACCCAGCACACCAGCCATCATCATTCGTATCTCGTCCCTATCAGCAGCAGGGACAGAGTTGGAGACGTGAGCAGCAGGCTCACCAGCAGCAGCATCATTCCTCTTACCCCTCTCAGTCACAGCAGCACCAGGTCCAGCAGCCTCATTACCAGAGAGGCAACCCGTCGGGCTCCCATGAGAGCCCCGCCATGGATGATATAGCCCGCCTCTTCACAGAGCAGCAGGCTACATTTAGACGGGAGATGGACGAGTTCCGCCAGGAGATGCGGGACCTGATGAGAGGGAAGGCCGCCATCCCTGCACAGATCGAGCCGAACCCGAATAATTTGAAGAGGAAATCTGAGCAGGTAGTTCACACTGAGCCTACCACTTCTAGTGACTCATTTGATGTTATCTCGTCGGATTTATTTGATGCTGATTTTGTCACACTTAGGAGCGGTAGAAGACCAGCAGGAGGCGCCTCATCTGAGCGACAACATGAGGATCCATCTAGAGCGCCAGATGAGGAAGAGGAGAGCGGTACTGAAGCCGCACATCATGATGACGGTGGTACTGATGCCACCCGAGATGCTGATTCCACCGGCGGTACTGAGGCCGCCATTTCACCACATAGAGGAGGTGGTACTGACGCCACCAAGAGAGCCGAGCCAGCCCGCGGTACTGAGGCCGCAAGACGTTTAGTTGCAGAGCCAGCCAGAGGTGGTACTGAGGCCACCAATATTCATTTTGATAGAGATGTTGTCTTTCCTCGAATAAATGTATCTCGGAACTCTGATTTGAATAAAGGAAAAGGTTTAGTTTATTCTGATCCCACTGTGATGAATGATGTTTGTGAGGATCCAGTCATCGACTCATCTAGGCCTATTCCTAGTCCTTCATCTGAGAAGGACCCTGTGATCCCCTTTCCTAGAGCCCTTGAGTTGGGGAAGGGGAAGAAAAAAGAAAAAGACCCAAAAAAGAGAGAGCAGGAGGAGTTCAGCCAGAGCATGATAGATCGATTTCACATTCAGCTGACCCTCAATGAGGCTTTGCAGCACATCCCTCTTCTTCAGCGGTCCTTGAGAGACAGGACCACCGTCAGGAGGACGAAGAGGAACAAGACCGCAGAGATTCATGTGCTAACAAAAGCCACGTGTTACGCGATCCAGAACCATCTGCCGACTAAGAGGCCAGATTTAGGGGCCCCGTATGTCAGATGTCATATTAGTGAGCAGAGGTTCGACCGTACTCTCTTAGATAGCGGATCGTCGATCAACCTTCTTCCGGCAGCCCTTCTCGACCACTTAGAGTTGGGCACTCTTGTACAGAGCAGGACATACCTTCAGTTTGCTGATCGGTCTGTCAAGAGGCCAAAGGGGTTGTTACGAGACGTTGTCGTCACGATTCAGGGTTTGCAATTCCCCGTGGACTTCGTAGTGCTGGACATGGAGACCCCTGACTCGTTGACCGATTCCCCCATCATCCTCGGTCGCCCATTCTTGGCCACAGCCAAGGCGGTGACTGATCATGATAGCGGGAAGGTGTGCTTTCGCGTCCAGGGCGAGAGTATACAAATAGAGACGGTTAAGGACCACAGAGCCAGATCCAGATCCCGCTCACATGGCAGTACAGATTCAGAGCAGCTGACAGACGTAGAGCCGGACATCCACCAGGACTGTGATTTTGTGATCACAGATGATGAGGCAGTTTGGGCAGATCCTGCAGCACAGACCATCCTCTCATATACAGATACAGCTGATGCAGAGATGATAGTAGAGGATAGTCTGGAGAGCACGGCCCTGGTACAGGATACTATTGAGTCAGCAGAGTCGGATCTTGATCGCGACACGATTTCCAGTGATGGTGGTACTGAGGCCACCCTGCTCTATGGTGGTGCTGATGCCACCTTGTTCTCCAGTGGTACTGATGCCACTGAGTCTGATATAGATCCCTCGGATTCAGAGTCTGATTGGGCAGATTGTAATGATCAGATGCCAGATCTGGATCCACCTGAGCCTATAGATGAGGAGGAGGTAGAGGCAGAGCAGATCAGAGACAATGTAGAGGACCCGCCTTCTCCAAACCCAGTTTGTGAGAGTTCGTTATCATTTTCCCAGGCAAATTTGGCAGAATTGTCCGCATACACACATCTTCTTCAGAAGCCAGATTTGCCAGCACCCAGCTGTCCAGAACTAAAGCCGCTCCCTACTTCGCTGAAGTATAGATTCCTTGCGGGAGAGTCTGAGATGTACCCAGTCATCATCTCTGCAGATCTGACTGGAGAGCAAGAATCCCGTCTGATGGAGGTTCTTGAAAAGAACTGCAAGGCAATTGGATGGAGCGTAGCAGATCTCCATGGGATTAGTCCATCATTGTGCTCCCACCATATCTATCTTGAGGAAGGGGCGAAGCCGTCGCGTGAGTTCCAGCGGCGACTGAACCCCAACCTACGAGAGGTTGTTATGAAAGAAATATCAAAATGGTGGAGTGCAGATTTTATTTATCCCATCTCCGACTCCAAGTGGGTTAGCCCCTTGCATGTGGTGCCCAAGAAGACGGGCATCACGACTGTGATCAGTGAGTCGGGAGAGGAGATTGCTACACGAGTACCCACCTCTTGGCGGGTCTGTGTTGATTACAGGAGACTCAACCAGGCCACCAAGAAGGACCATTTCCCCCTGCCTTTTATTGATCAGATCATAGAGAGACTGGCAGGGAAGAGCCATTACTGCTTCCTAGATGGGTACTCGGGCTACAACCAGGTGGCCATCGCCCCTGAGGATCAGGAGAAGACCACCTTTACCTGTCCCTTCGGTACTTACGCCTTTCGACGCATGCCATTCGGGCTATGTAACGCCCCTGCGACTTTTCAGAGATGCATGCTGTCAATTTTTTCGGACATGGTAGGGGAGTGTTTGGAGGTCTTCATGGACGACTTCTCGGTTTACGGCGACGGTTTCGATTCCTGTCTTGACTGCCTAGACCGAGTGCTTCAGCGATGTATTGACACCCGCTTGGTTCTGTCTTGGGAGAAGAGTCACTTCATGGTGACTCAAGGGACGGTGCTTGGCCACATCATCTCCAACAGAGGCATGGAGGTTGATCCGGCCAAGGTCGATGTCATTCGGAAACTCACACCACCGTCCAATCTGAAGCAGTTACGGTCATTTCTGGGGCACGTTGGTTTTTATAGAAGATTCATTCATGATTTTAGCAAGATTGCCCGACCGTTGACTGACCTCTTGACGAAAGACACCGAGTTCCTTGTCGATGACAAGTGTCTTTCGTCCTTTGAGACTCTCCAGCAGTGCGTAATTGAGGCTCCTGTCCTTCAGCCACCCGATTGGTCTCTCCCATTCGAGATCATGACGGACGCCTCTGATTTTGCCGTAGGGGCCGTGCTAGGACAGAGGAGGGATGGAGTACCATTTGCGATACACTATGCTAGCCGAACATTGGATTCCGCCCAGCGGAATTATACAGTCACAGAGAAGGAGATGCTAGCAGTAGTGTTTGCCCTAGATAAATTCAGATCATATATCATTGGATCCCGAGTGACCTTGTACACAGATCACACCGCCATCAGGTACCTCATGTCAAAGAAGGATGCCAAGGCCAGACTTACTAGATGGATCCTTCTACTCCAGGAGTTCGACATTGAGATCAAGGATAAGCCTGGAGTCAAGAATGTGGTGGCGGACCATTTATCCCGATTAGAGCAGCCTGAGGATTCTGAGCAGATTGATCCGATCAGAGATACCTTCCCAGATGAGGCGATCCTTGCTATCGCCTCACTTCCATGGTATGCCGATATTGTGAACTTTCTCGTTGCTGGGAAAGTCCCACAAGATTGGCCCAGGCAGAGGCTTGAGACCTTCCTTGCGAAGGCCAAGTCCTACCACTGGGAGGATCCCATCCTTTACCACGAAGGAGGGGATAGCATCTGGCGTCGGTGTATTCCTCAGGAGGAGCATCATAGCGTCCTCACTTACTGCCACAAGCTTGAGGCAGGAGGACATCACTCTGGGAGGAGAACGGCACAGAAAGTGCTCCAATCCGGCTTGTGGTGGCCTACACTCTTCAAGGACTCTGATGAGTTCGTGAGGAGATGTACTGACTGTCAGAGGATGGGCACTTGTGGACAGCGTGATATGATGCCGATGCAGCCCATTCACTTCTGTGAGGTTTTTGACGCATGGGGCATCGATTTCATGGGTCCATTCCCTAAGAGTCAGGGATTTGAGTACATTCTGTTGGCCGTAGATTATGTTAGTCGTTGGGTTGAGGCTATCCCCGCCCGAGCCGCAGATGCAAAGACAGTTTGCAGATTTTTGAAGAAGAACATCATCACGCGGTTCGGGGTTCCACGAGTTCTGATTTCAGATGGGGGATCTCACTTCATCAACGACAAGGTGAAGGCACTTGCTAACGAGTTCGGCATAGATCATCGTGTTGCTACACCGTATCATCCACAGACGAATGGTCTAGCCGAAGTGTCGAATAGGGAGATCAAGAATATTTTGCAGAAAGTCGTCCGCCCTGACCGAAAGAATTGGTCACAGCTTTTGGACTCGGTCTTGTGGGCATATCGGACGTCTTTCAAGACTCCATTGGGTACGTCTCCCTTTCGCCTCGTTTATGGCAAGCCATGCCATCTACCTGTTGAGCTGAGGCACAAGTCACTCTGGGCAGTCACAGATATTCTGATGGATCCAAATGGTATAGGAGACCAGAGGAAGGCAGAGTTAGCCGCCCTGGAAGAGCTTAGAGATGCAGCTTTCTCAAACAGCCTACATTATAAGGAGAAAATCAAGGAGTGGCATGATTCTCATATCAGCCACAAGCATTTTGAGATTGGACAGAAAGTATGGCTGTTTGATGCAAGGCTTAGATTATTTCCAGGGAAGCTACAGAGCAAATGGAAAGGACCCTATTTGGTCAGAAAGGTACACGATAACGGTAGCATTGATATATCTGAGTTATCTTCTGAGAGTACCTTTCGAGTGAACGGCCAGCGGCTCAAACCATTTCTAGATCATGAGCCGCGGGACGTTATTATTGCTGCTATTCATTTTGCGTGAAATGTAGTCTCTTGACTCAAATCTTTTACATCTCACGCCTGATTTTCACTGTTCCTCCGCCTGTATAGATCCAGTTGTCCATATCATTCTATTCTTTAGTCCCACATTCCATTTCTCATCTTATGATTATGCTATACTTAGGGTGTACTTTACCCTAAGTATAGGGGGGATGTCGGACCTGCGAGTATTCTTTTCATTCTTTCTGCTCTTGTTTTTGCTGCCTATACTTAGGGATATTTTACCCTAAGTATAGGGGGGGCAGACTCTGTATATTCTTCACTCGGATTTCCCTTCATGTACAGCTTTCTATACTTAGGATTAGTTAATCCTAAGTATAGGGGGAAAACACCGAGTCCCTTTTATTCTATTCATTTATTCGTTCCTTTTCACTTCCCTTTTACTAAGCACGAGTTATGTCTTCTTCATCGCTCTTGATCACTCTGAGGACATCGCTCGAGCTAAGTATAGGGGGGGTGTGTATATATTTCATATATACTTTAGCCATAACTCGTACTTTGTGTGAGTGTGTTAATAAATAAAATGGCTAAAAATCACAAAAATCACAAAAAAAAAAAAAATTAATTAATTAAAAATTGTTCATAAACCTCTTTTATTCTTGCACATACATAGCTAGTGTATAAAGTATTTTTGTAAAAATGATTTCAAAAATCTTTTGTGTGAAGCTTGTGTAAAATATTTTTGTATCAAAATTATGTATATAGTACAAATTTTTTCCAAAATGTTTTGAAAATTAAAAGTTTGCAAAAATCTTGTGTAAATGTGTGTAAATATCTTTTTGCAAAACTTGCACTTCATGCATCATTCATTCATGATTTCAAAACATTTTTCAAAAATTTTGCATGATTGTAAAATATTTGTAAATAGCATCTTTTGTACATATATGTATATAGTTTTTCCTGGATGAGAGTTGACATTTAAACTGAGCCTGGAATTAAATTGAGAAATGGAGCTTGAATAAGATCTTAATTCACTTAACTTCAAGAGGAACCTTGTAGGACTTAGGGTTAAGGCTTTTCAGGTCCATAAGGACTTAATTCTTTGAGTCCACTAGGCTATGAGCATATGTCATCTTGATGAGCCTAAGTAGAGCACTTAACAACACACGCATGACTCTCAGAGACAATGGCTTAACTTGCACCTGCACTTTACACATGGCTCTCCATGGATGAGGTGGTGAGGAGGCAGTTTCCTTTGGCTTGGGGTAGCATATGAGGGTAGTACTTCTAGGCGGAACCTCTCTTCTTCTTATAGTGAAGGAAGTGCACCTCAACTTGGTCTAGTGGTGTTGAAAGCTAAAGACAGAAGCTGTGGGTTGCAATAAAGCTTCAAAAGAGGGATAGTCTACTGGCTCAAGGAGAAATTTCTTATATATGCTGCACCATGTAGATATGTTGTACAGAAGTCTTGAAAAAAAAAAAAAAATGCAAAAAGAACTCCAAAAAAGTGGTGGGTCGGATTGAAAATTTAATAACCCCACCGGAGTGAAAAGCAAAAGCTTATGGTATCATGTTACATCTCATGAAGCTTGCAGCGGGAGACTTAGCTACACTGGCTAGGCTTCCAAAACTCTATACTTCTACCCCCTCTCCTTGAGCCGGGTGCACTTGAACTTAGAAGGGAATACCCCGCTTCTCGAGGAAAGAGTTGCTAGACCGAGGCATTAGAGTTACCAGGTTGAGGGAGGTTGTCTCTTTGTCACTTCTGAGGTGGGGAGCCACATATCACTTACACTGCATGGAAAGATTCATGGTCATTAGAGTTTGTGTATGTAGACTTGTTCTGATCTGGTTTATTGAGGAGTCTTGCCCATAGATTGGTGGAACTTGGAGGCTGTTGAGTTTGAGGCTTAAGTCCAAATAAGGTTCCGACACATTAATAATCCAAAGATCTGATCGAGCTCCATATTTCAAGTTAATGAAGGCAAAATTTAATAAGTCAACCTTGATCCATGTACATCCTCTTTTTCTTTTTCTTTCTTTCTTTTTCACTTCTTTTTCAAATAAGTGTTTGCTAAGGGACTAGCAAAGTTAAGCATAGGGGGGTGATGAATACCCATTCATCACTCTTTATTCTTCTATTTTAGCTACAAAAACCTTTGCAAATACATGTAGATATGTGTAAATACAAATAAATACCAAAAGCATGCATTGTGTAAAAACCTATAATTAGCATGTTTTTGTGCACAAAATAAAAGAATAAAGAGCAAAAAGAAAAAGAGGGAAATATTTAGAATAAATATTGAGCAACCTAACCCAAGGGAGGGCTCAGCATGGGCCTGACCGCATAAAAGCCAAAGTAGAGGGAGATAGGAGCTCACTTGTTTATATTTGTAAATAAATTAAACTATATATTTTCCTCACCCAAAAAGAAGCTTGTACATATTGTGTGTATATTCTATTAAAAACAAAATAAAAAGATAAAAATCAAAAATTCCAAAAATACCCTTCCTTCACCTTGTGTATAAACCACATCATTGTATTTATTTAACCCTATAAATAAATTCAATTATTTTCCAAAATTTTTGTAAATATTCTTTGTTACATGTTGTAAATAAAATAAATAAAAAGAAACAAAACAAAAATCAAATAAAAATCACAAAATGAAAAATACAAAAATTCATTGTATAAATACCATGTATATAAATGTATTCATTTATTTATTTCACCCTTGTATATATGTGATAAAAATAAAATAAAAATATTCTTTTATTCCATATTTTATCTTGTAAATAAATAAAATACAAAATGAGCATAAAAACACATAAAAATAACAAATAAAAAATCAAAAATAAAAATCCATATAGTGTACATATACCTATGTATATAGCTAACCTATTTTTATTTCCAAAAATTAAATAAAAATCACCAAAAAATAGAAAAAAATAAAAGAAAAATATTTCATGTTTTAAGTTTTTCCTAATTCGACCTATTTCTACCCTAAAAAAATAAAACAAAAATCGCCTACACGTGGCCGCTCCTGATTGGGCCACGGGGGAATGTTGACCCCAGTCAACTCCCCCGCGCCTCCTTCCTTTTCTGGCCAACGCGCGCCGCGCCTTCTTCCCCGAATTTTCCCACGCGACTCCAGCTGTCTTCCACTCAACCCCCGCGCCCAGATTCTTCGCCGCACATCCCTCTCCCTCGCCGGATCCTTCGCCATCAAAATCACGCCTTCCTTTGCTGCCGCCACTCAACCCTAATCGCCCGGTCACATTATAAAACCACCATCTCCGCCGCCCTCGCGCCGCATCTTTGGCCCATCTCCTTCTTCCCCGTGACCTCCATCGGCAAGGCGAGAGTGACAGCAAGCTTTTGCCCGTGTTGCAGTGAGGCGAGAGGGCGATTCCATCGATCCGGCGTAACCTCGCCGTCCTTGCTCCGCCGCCGCGTCGAGCATCGAGCTTCAGGCCTTGACGCCCTTCGAAGCTACGACCCGGAGATAGCCCATCTCCAGCCCAGTCTACTTCAGCCACCAGGTAGCCTTAATTCCTTTTAATTTAGCTTAATTTCCGATTACGCCCAATTCCCACCTCCGACGCACTTCTTCGATTCCGACCACCTCACGCAATCTCTCGACCATCCGACCCGAGCATCACCTTCACCGTGTCCCCACGCACCTTCTACGCCCGATCATTCAACCCAGATCGCACCGGATCTGGGATTCGAGTTCCACCGCCGTCGCCTCGCCGGAGCTCGTTCGCCACGCCGCACAGACCACCTTCACCCCGCCTTCTTGGGTCGAGGCACTTTGCCCTCGACCCGCGAAGCTTCTGAACTATTTTGCAGGTCAAAAGGAGGCCGTCTGAGGCTTCCCAACTTCGAGCCAGGAGCTTCTTCTCCGACGACCTCGCCGGAGCCTTCCAGGGCTCGGCCGGGGTATTGGAGACCTGTAGCAGCTGCGCAACCTCACGCCGGAGCTTCTCCGACCTTCAGGCGCAGCAGAGGAGGACCGGAGCGCACGCAGGAGGCCGGCGAAGTTCGCCGGCCATCAGTTCTTCCTCCACCTTCCAGAGCCGTCCGATGAAGCCCTCGCTCCAGTTCTGATCGTAGCCGTCCATTTTTCGAGGAGCAGCAGCCGTCGATTCATTTGAGGAGTTCATCCGGACCCTTGATCGCAGAGGAGAGGCGCAGGAGCCCAGCACCGCTCGATCATCCACGTGCCTCTCTCTCGACCATTCGATCTGAGCCTGGTTCCCTTCGCAGAACCACGTCGCACCCCCACCGTTCGATCATACACGTGGACGCACACCAGCCGTCAGATCAGGCCAGCGCTTCATTAGTCGAAGGCACGTTTGTTCTCCGCCGTCCGATCATCCACGCGTCATCATCTGGGCCGTCGCTATTAATAAAGGGGTAAATATCATAGACCCCCCTCTGTTTGTTTTATTTCGTTTAAGTCCTGTAATTTTTAATTCACGTTGTTTATTTTCTGGGTTATTTGCATTAAGGACCTTGGACTTAATTTTAATTACATTTCTACCCCCGCTAGTAGAGACCCACGTGCCTCAGCACGTGTATTCTGGGTTATTTGCAATACATGCCCTGTATGTTCTGGATGTTAATGAATGCATGAAATGTTTTGTTAAATTGCAATTATACCCCTGTGAAGGCTGAATTGGCGCATGTGCTTTTATTTCTTGGACTTTTTGCAACCTTGCCCCTGGGGTTTTGATACGTGTTATCAAAAACCCCTAGGACTTGGTTTTTATTACAAATCAGTCCCTGTGTGCCCCAGACACGTGCTTGGCACGTGATTTCTTGGGTAAATTGCACCAGGACCCCAGAACTTTTGGGTATTTGCACTTAGGTCCCTGTGCACAGTGCCCTACCTTTATTTTTGAATAAAATATCAAACGACCTCCAAATCCAATGAAATTTTGACACATGGCTCCTGCCATGGTGTAGGAATTTCTATGATTTTTGGGGACATTTCTGATTTCATTTATTATTTTTAAAAATTCAAAAACCCCTATTTTTGCTACTGTTTGACTTTAAAAATACCAAAAAAATATAAAAACTCCACTAAAAATTCTAAAAAAAATTAGGTAATGTTGTTTACTGGTTGATTGATTTTCGAGCCAATTTTGGCCACTTTTCATCCTTTAAAAACCCTAAAAATTGAAAAACCCCTAAAAACTCATAAAAATTGTAATAAAAAAATTAAAAATCCAAAAATAATAATTAGGGTGCCTAAATTTTCCTTATTCTTTCTAGAATATAGGAAAAATACCTTTAGGGCTTTTTGAGATCCAAAATTATTTTATTTTGTGGTCTTAAGCCTTGCTGGACAGTACCCTATTTTTGTCGCATTGTTTGATTTTTAATAATTAATTTACCCATTAGAAAAATTCCAAAAATTCACCAAAAACAGTAAAAAACCTAAAAAAACCTAAAAACCAATTTTCTGGAATTTTTGCATCATTTTTGTGTGTTGTATAAATTGTTGAAGTCCCCTTGTATTTACATTCTCTCATTTTCTCACTCATTAAAAAATTCTAAAAAAAATATAAAAACAAATAAAAACCTTCAAAAAGACTTTTTGGATTCCTGACTACATCGTAGGCCGCAAGGCCAATCTGTGCTCCTTGTGTTCGACCCTGGGAGCTATACCAGGTTAAACCTATAGCAGACCGCTCTTTCTTGTGTTTTGATTGATTGATCTCTTTGTGAGTGGTTTATTTTCTTGATTTACTCAGCCCGAGTGATTGAGGTCGCAACGACCTAGCATTTATTTTACACCTTTACCTTAGTCATTTGGGCGGTGATCAGCGGCTGTTCAACACATGATCTGAGATTAAGATTTTTGCTCCAAAATATAATAATCAATGACCTCGAATTTTATCACAGATCAATCGATATTGATCAAGAAAAATGTTCAAATTAATCCCAGATTGCAATCATAAGAGGAATAGATTATCCTACTTCCAATTAATGAGAATATCAAAGTATAGGATTTATCCTCAAAATTTGTGTGATTTAAATCCCCAAATATAGTAATCAATGATTCAAAGGGAATTATTCAACGTAAAGTCCTCAACCACGCTCCTGCAAAAGATATCATCAATTTTTCCAAGGTAATTGTGGCACATATATGTCGAAATAAGCCTGCATATGCCAACAGATATACTCAATAATAATTATCAATAAACAAACTCAAATCTGTTCTCAATCCATGCTAAATCGTAGAGCATGGAAGTAGCTTCAAAATGACATATTATATGCTCAAAACGGAGTTCGTATGAAAAAGATATGCTAGAATGAAATTCCAGGGACTAAAATGTAAATAAAATAAAGTTTTTCATGCAAAGAGGTCCCTGGCATACTTATCTGTAATTAATAAAAACTTGAGGGGCCCGGATGTAATTTACCCCTGGCAGGGGTATTTATGCGATTTTCAAAACTTCGGAGGGCGTCGGTGCAATTTTCCCAGACGCACGTGCGTCGCACGTGCACCCGAGGCTCGGGTACGGGGCGCTTGGCTTGGACTCCCGAGGCGGAGGCTCAGGGGCGGTGGCGGAGGTTCGGATGCTCTCGAACCGAGATGGCGGCTACTGGAGTGCGACCTGGGTGGCGAAGGTGCGGAGGAGCGGAGGCGGCGAACTGTGCGTGGGCGAAGGCGGTGGACGAGGCGGAAGAGGGCGATGTGTGGAGGCGACCGGCGACGGCTGAACCTGCAAGTAGTTAGCCAAAAAAAAGGGACGGGGGCGATTGATTTGAGCAAGCTTGATGAAGATGGGTTCGCCGAGGGACGGAGGAGCAGAGCTCTCTTCCAAGGTCCTTGCCTCAGAGGAACGACGAGGTCCTCGAAGCTTTACTGATCCGAGGATGGAACTGCAGCAAGGCCCTGATTGAGCCTTGGATCACACCGCGAGGGAGGCGACCGCTGTCACCGGCCAAGAAGGGCGGATAGCTTTGCAGGGCCGGTAGCGGGGGAGCTATATAGGAGGAGGGGCAAGGGGCGTTACGGGAGGTGGCGATGGTTATGGCCGCGCATGGCGGCGGCATTTAATGGTGGGAGAGGGGAACGGCCGCGGGGAAGGGGAGGGGGTAACGTCTCCATGGGGAAGAAGATGGGTCACGTGCTGGGCACGTGACCAGGGGGAGGAGAGAGAATGGGTGAGGTGGGGGTGCCACGTGGCACGTCCAGGAGCTGCCACGTAGGACCCCAAAAAAATTTCAAAATTAAAAGATGAAGAAAATAAGAAAAGAAATAAAAGGAGACCTCGGATCGAAAAATTTAATTCACAAAAGTTGTTCGTATTGACGAGATCTACAACTTTCATGAAGGATCCGGGAGAAAAAGAGGTCATCTGTGCGAAGTGGGATTTTTGATGGTTCTCCATGTGTATAGAAAACCGAATTTTGGGGTTTTGTATTTTTTTGGTGGTTTTAGAGAGGATAAAAAACATAGAAAAAATATGATAAAATATAAGAAAATTAATTATACACTAATATAATTTTTTTTGGATTTTTAGTAAATAAAAAATAGGAAAATAAAATAAAAGTAAGAAACACACAATATTTGGACAGACTTACAACGGACACTTGGACTCGGTCAGTTTCTTTGATTTCAGCTTTAATATGGATTTGGATTTTTGTGTTTCTTATTAAAACTTTCATCAAATAACACAAATGAAGAACAAATAGAATTAAAAGGTTTAATTAAGTGCATAAAAATTTAAGTCAAAAATAGCAAAAAGTCAAACTGCGCAAAAGAGGCCCAAAACCCAATTTTCACGAATGCGCTCCGAATTTTACGAAATTGGCCTTGTTTTGAAGGTATTTGAAAATGGAGTATTTAAAATGAGTAGACAAAAATCGGACAATGTATGTGGGAGATATGCTCATTTTAGTCTGTCAGATGTGAATCTAGACTTTGGGATTAATTGACACTTATTGGAGTTAGTAAATTTTTTTGTATTTTTTATTTAATAAGGTTAGTAATATCTACACAATGGAGTAGTTTGGGGTCAATCGGTGTTACGATGAATTATCTACAAATGTGAGAAGTTAGCAGCTTTTTGGACTATTTTACACTTGGGATTTTTAATGCAATTATGCATGATGAAATGCCGATATTAATTACACATGCATGATGGCTAATAATGCTCTATTAATAATTAAATACAAGCGAGTGATGGGGAATAGAGCCTAAATGACCAAATTTAGCATGATGAATATGGGATTCATCACCAGACCATAATGATGATGAACAATCAGTACTCTATTCGAGGTTACATGCCAGAATCACGACACATGGAGAATGATTATTCAATCACTAGTCATGAGATGTTTGAGGATGAGATTGCTCAGATTAATCATAGAGCAGACACTTTAACTGAGAGAATATATGATCTCATCCAGTCCATGCAGAATTTAGAAGAAGTAAGGCCACCACCATGCGAGCCACTGGATCATCACAATCAAGCACAACCACCGCTGACCTATGACCCCCCGACTGACCATATTACAGAAAATACTAAAAAAATTGGAAAATTCAAAAGAAATGGACAATTCTGAAATGGAAGCATTTTGCAAGAGTCTGATCTTAGAGCTTCCATTGATCAAAGCCATAGAATATGTGCCCGATCTTAAGAGATTTGTGAAGAGTCAATTGAACCCCCAAAAAAGGGGCAAGAAACGATCCAGAACTGAATATCATGTCATATATATGGCTAGTTCTTCGGTGATGAATCATAAAATCAAAAGCCACAAAGTCAAGCGGTTGACTCGGATCACATGTGACATTGAGGAATTTACATTCACTCATGTTCGGTTAGACGATGACTCTACTTTAAACATCCTTCCGAAGTCCATCTTTAATCAACTCAAATTCGGACAACTCAAAAAGACTAGGGTGATCGTTCAATTACCCAATGATCTACCAAAAGACCGCGGGGAATCGTTTCTGTCGTCGTAAATTTCTGAGGTAAAGAACATAAAGTGGACTTTGTTGTGCTTGACATTGACCACCCCGGAAGGATGTCTGAGTCTCCTATCATTTTAGGAAAGCCGTTCTTATCCTCCGCTAAGGCGATCGTCGATTGCGAGACTCAGGAAATCAAGTTCCCGAACTCAGACCCCAATGAACAAACCCCCAATATCACGTCCTGCTCTGAGGAAAACCAGCTGGAAACCGACAGTTATGATTAGGAAACAAACATGTCACATTATCATACATCTCCGCATGACACACTGATTCAAACCCTAGGAGAGTCACCTAAAAGACTGACTATTGGACAAACTTTGAATTCTCACCACCATATCACTGCTCCTAGAAAAAATCATGATTTTGGAGCTTATGAGGAATTGGACCATATTATTGAATATCACCACGATTATTTGAGTGGTCCAATCTTTGAGTCGGCAGTAATTTATGATATGCTTGAACCATATAAGGAACCGACTCCAGAAACATCCGATGTCACCAAAATTCATGATCATCCGGACGTGACATCAACACCCCCAGCCATAAACCACAAAATCATAGGGAACAAACTCCCTTGACCAAAGCAGTGCATGACCCTTCAAGAATTGGTCGACTTTTACGGGGATTCATCTGATGAGGAACTCACGAATGCCACATCCGTTACTCAAGACAGGGAGATGAAGGTTGTCCAACTTCCTCCCAATACTTCCCAAGGAAACAAACCGACCAAGAAAGTCACCTTTGACCTTAGACACCATGTGATTTCTGAAGAGTCTTCGTCCGATCCGGATGTGGTTCATCAGATAAGTGCAATAGGTACATCTCTAATCCAAGGGCACTTACCTCTGATCGACAAAAGTTGGATATCCTCTGCAGACGACTACTATTCTCCTGAGGATGGCTCCGACGATGGCTAATCTTCTTCATCGGGCCCCTCTTCATCACACTCCACATCTCCATACTATCTCCCTCCACACTCCCGCAAGAAGGTCCGTCGCAAACCTCCTTGATCTTGTACATCCGCAAATCCACCCGGTTCCCCATCTGTAATTATCCGATTATACTTAGGCTGACCTTAGCCTAAGTATAGGGTGACCTCTACCATTGTTTATACATCGCTTCTCTTCTTTTATTTTTGACCCATATGTACTTCGTACGAGCTATGTCTACATTTCACTTTGTGCCATGACGACATAGCACAAGCTAAGTATGGGAAGGGGGGGGGGTGTTTGTATATATTTTATCTACTTTATCCATAGCTCGTACTTTAATCATTGTTATCTAACATCGGGGATGGGTACAAGTAGTATGTTTTATACCTGTTTTTCTAAAAAAACAAAAAAAACAAAAAAATCATCACTCATGGTCTTGCATTTCATCAAGCATTTCATGCATTCCTTGGTTGATATATTCCTGATACATTCACTATCACTCAAGGCTTGACGATTTTTGAGGACACTTGATTTCTGAGATCTTGAGAGTCTGAGTTAGCCTGCCTTAGTCATTAGGGTTTTTGAACTTAATAATCCACACTTCCCTAGTTTGATAGATTTGAGCGCTATATTGCACTCCTCATCTCTACCTTCAAAGAATATGATCATCACAAATCACTTCCACAACTGCATGATTGATGAGATGGGTTGAGATATCACTTGAGGAACTAAGATTAGAGATTTGAGTTTAGATCCGATCTAATGATGCTCGAGGATGGGATAAAGTTAATAAAGGCTTCAGAAAACCTGAGTGTCAGCAAAATCCTAGCCAAAATTTAACAAGTTCATATGCTATCTTTTTGAGACTGACCTAAGTGCCAGGGTGTGTTGAAACTTAATGAAAGTTGTTGATCAGTGTACACCAACTTTTGGTAAAAGAAGTGGAGTTAGCCAAGAAAATGAAATGTCAAAGAAAAGCTCTATTATCCAAGTCAAATTATAAATGAGCTTCCACCAATGGCGAGCGCTCCCACATATTTTCAAAGTGTCCACTTGGATCAAGCGCTAATTAGGACCAAGGAGTCGGGCTGACACCAAAAATGGCTCTGCATCATAAATGCTACAAGTCTGGGTGTCGAAGGTATCTTAGATACTCAAAAGAGACACACCCCGGTGTACTCCCAGAAAAACAAGTGCAGACGACTCCAAATTCTCTTGACGGACACATTGATCAACAAAATAAAAATATACTTGTGTTTAGTAATAAGGCACTCGAGAGACACCTTGTTCCAATGTGAGGGAGAGAAAATCAGACACAATCCTATGCCCTCCATCATCTGTCCGTCCATCTACACTTTCAAGTCTGACAAACTAATGAAACGGTTGACTGAAGCAAGAATAGACTTATTCCCTAGTATTGAGGATTAGGTCTAGAGGAGAGTCTCTTGGATTGGAACTTTAGGTGATGTCTCGACTTGACTCTCATGAATGCAGTACACTAAGAATCATATCCTTATACTATATGTACAACAGAGAGTCTGAAAATTAGAGAAGTTGGGTTCCTTTTGATTAAAGCATGTTGAGCCCAAAATTTTAGGATTCACTCAAATTAAGGGTCTTCTATGAATTGAGCTTTGAAAATTCACATGCACAGTCAGGGATGTATTCAACTAAGTCATTCATTCATGCTCGGGGACGAGCATGGTCTAAGTATAGGGGTATGATGCATCTCGTATTCATCATGCCAAAATTGGTCATTTAGGCTCTGTTCCACAACATTCACTTGTAATTAATCATTAATAGAGCATTATTAGCATCCATACATGTGTAAATAATATCTGCATTTCATCATGCATAAATGCATTAAAAATCCCAAGTGTAAATTAGCCCAAAAAGCCACTAACTTCTCACATTTGTAAATAATTCATCCTAATTCCGATTGACCCAAAACCTTCTCCATTGTGTAGATATTACTAACTTCATTAAATAAAAAATACAGAAAAATTTCTAACTCAAATAAGTGTCAAACAAACCCAAAATCTAATTTCACATCCGACAGACTAAAACGAGCATATCTTCCACATACAGTGTCCGATTTTGGTCTACTCACTTTTAAAGTACTCCATTTTCAAATACCTTCAAAAAGACCAATTTTGTAAAATTCGGAGCTCATATGTGAAAATTGGGTTTTGGGCCTCTTTTGCGCATTTTGACTTTTTGCTATTTTTGACCTCAGTTTTTATGTACATAATTAACCATTTTAATTTTATTTATTCTTCATTATTGTTCTTTGATGAAAGTTTTATTAAGCAACATAAAAATCCAAATCCAGATTCAAACTGAAATCAAAGAAACTGACTGAGTCCAAGTGTCCGTTGTCCGTCTGTACAAAAGTTGTGTGATTCTGACTTCTATTTTATTTTCCTATTTTCTTATTTACTAAAAATCCAAAAAAATTAGATTAGTGTGTAAATAATTTTCTTGTATTTTATCGTATTTTTTCTTTAATTTTTATCCTCTCTAAAACCACCAAAAAAATTACAAAACCTCCAAATACGGTTTTCCATACACATGGAGAACCACCAAAAATACCACTTCGCACAAGTGACTCTTTTGCTCATGGGTCCTTCATGCTCATCGAGACGAACACCTTTCGTGAAGAAAATTTCTCGATCCGAGGTCATCTTATATCTCTTTTTCCCTCTCCAAAAACTGGATTTTTTGTGCCACGTGGCAGCTCTAGGGCGTGCCACGTGGCACCCCTCTTCTTCTCTCTCCAGCCCGCTCAGGTCACGTGCCCAGCACGTGACACGACCTCCTTCCACCTTCAGCCGTTACCTTCCCCCCCTCCCCCCGGCCGTTTCTCCTCCTCCACCCACCCACCATGCGCGGCTGCCATGCACGAACTTTACTCCGCTTAATGCCCCTGTTTCCATGTCTATAAAGCTTCCTCCTCGCCATGCTTCGAGCTTCATCCGCCCTCCCCCTGCAGGTGCCGGTGACAACGGCCAATCCTCGTCGGCGTGATCCGAGGTGACCAACCTCGTAGCAGCTGCTATCAGCCGCTGTGTAGGCTTCTGGAGCTAGCCCGCTCCATCGAGGCGATCATCGGAAGTAGGCCTCTACCTCCTCCAACTTCCAGGTACACTTTTTCGAAGGGCATCACCATCGCCCCTAACCCCCTGCAACTCCACCACCGCACCGGCTCAGCTCACCCCTACCGATCATTAGACCACTGCCCTACACCGTCCACCTTCGTTGCCCACCTCGACGGAGCCCCCGCTCCTTCTCTGCCCTCCACGCTCGGCCACTCCGACCACTTCCGAGCATACGAGCTCCAGCAACTCCGCCTCCTCCTTGCCGCCTCCGCTTGTGCGGCGGCACCGCTGATCGCCCACCACCTCTGCCACAGCTCGACTGTGTGTCGGCCAAGCCCCGCTCACCTCCGCCGCGCTCGACTTCGGCCGAGCCCCGCTCGCTGTGCCTTGGCACTCGGCACTGCCTCCCCCGGCCGCCCCGCCCTATATCACAACGCCCAGGCACCATTGGATCGGGCGACGGTGGCCCTTGATCCAACGGTGCACGTTCTGCCACGCGTCACCCTCGAGCCAGCCTCCAAGCCTCGAGGCTCGATGCCCTGAAGTTTCATCACTCCGCCACTTAGGCTCGGGTCAACCGAGCCACAGCCTTGACCCCATGCCTCTGCTTCGTCATCCGAGCCAGAGGCTAAGCTTGCAAGCCACAGGCTCGGCCACCCCGAGCCTCAGGGTCCACCATCCGAGCCTCCAGTCGCTGCCGAACCTAAGCTTTATCCCTGAGCCTGCGTACGCACGTGCAATGCACGTTCTTTGGGGGTAAATTACATTAAGGCCCCTGGTAGTTTCTGAAATTGCAAATATACCTCCGCTAGGGGTAAATTACATCCGAGCCCCTCAAACTTCTATAAATTACAGATAAGTCCTCCCAGGGACCTCTTTGTAAGAAAAACTTTCTTTCATTTACATATTAGCCCCTGGAATTTTATTTTAGCATATCTTTTTCATACGAACTCCGTTTTGAGCATATAATATGTCATTTTAAAGCTATTTCCATGCTCTACGATTTAGCCTGAGAACAGATCTGAGTTTGTTTATTGATAATTATTATTCGAGGATCTCATTTGACCTGTAGGCTCAATTTTGACATATTGATGCTTGAGAAATTAACGATAAATCTGTGCAGGATTTCGGTTGAGGATTTCGATTTGATTAACCTCTTGTGTTTATTGCTGATTACTCCTAATAATTTAATCTTTACAGGGGATAAATCGAGGATCAATATTTTTGACTCTCTATTTGGTTGATCGACTATTAACTTGGGAAGGCAATTTACATTGAATTTTTGACAGGAATATACATTGATAAATCTATTGTCCTGTAACGTGGAGTTGATAGATCTTTCTTGGTGTTAATATCTTTCGATCTGTGATTACCTGCTTGAGAAATTAATTCATAAATTTCATTGAGATTTGAATTTTATACTTCACAGGTCCTGAGCTCAATCATCTCTGTTTGTTTTCTCTGCATCGCATCTTCATCATTGCATTGTACATTTCCTCCACACATAAATTAATCAAGCATCAAGTTAGTTATTTAGTTTGATTTAAACCACACAACTAAGAATCACTGTTCCCTGTGTTCGACCTTGGTACACTTTTCAAGTAAAAATACTCCACAACATTCAAAGATTGTGGTTTTTGATCAACCGAATTTGCCTCCTATAGTACTACAATTCAAGATTTTTAAAGAGGCAAAATTCGGGCTCATCATCTCCCAAGACAAAATTTTAAGTGAAGTGTCTTTTAAGATCAAGTGAATTTAGCAGTCCCAATTTTATAGTTTTTCTTTTTTAGATATTTTTCAAGCAAACAATGCCTAATGAATTTTTCGGTTCTATTGATTATTTTAAGTCCAAAATAGGGGGAGAAAGCGAAAAAGACAACGCGCGATCAAACTCAATGATGCACGCAGAGTAAGAAATGCGTACTTGACTCCAATTCTCTAAATGCAGGGTGATCCGCGCATAAAATAAAGACTGAAACTAAACTACCTATATGATGCAAGAAGAAATCGGCCTTAGAAGAAGCAATTTCTACATGATAAGCACAATAGCTAGCTAATCAGACAAAGTCCGGAGTCCGATCTTGGGAACCACTCGGTGTTCGCCACAATAGATCCTGCACGCATTGTATGTGGTTCCTCACGTCACGTGGACTCGAGCCTAATTAAACCAACCTTTTCTTTGTGAATTAATTAATTAGGTCCAATTATCGATCTATAGGAACAAGTAGATAATTAGGGTTAGGCCTTAATTAACTACGCCACAGTCATAGAAAATCCTAGAACTAATGGTCAAAACCTTCGAAAATCAGATAAGCAGTAAAAGCGGTAGAAAATTAAAACCGATAAAAAATCCGCGGTGAGGTCCCCTGAGCACACCGGTGCTCGGCGAAACAGATCCCGAAGTAATCACCAAGTCTGAGAGTGTCTGTCTTGTATTATTACAATAATAGTAGCATGAAATGAAATCTAAACTATGCTACATAAAGCTCCCGAACTTCTGCCCCTCCTCTCCTACGCTCTCCTGCGGCTCGATGCAAGAAACGAGCCACCTCCCTCCGAAGATCGCCGCCCTCGCTCGTCAGGCCTCATAAGAAAGAGAAAACAGAAGTTGTGTCAGTCCACAGTTATTCAGAAATATATCAAATAATCAAGCAAATAAATCTCATAAAAAAGAAACTGACTAGTAAGCCGTGCTCCCCAGCAACGGTGCCATTCTGATGAGCGGTGAGAAAATAACCGAGCGACTAAGGCAAGAATGGTATCAATGGTCGTTGTGACCTTAACCACTCAGACCGGAATCAACAAGAAAAGAAGACCACCAAAGTAAAGTCAATCAAGCAAGTAAATGCAGCGGCCTCGCTATTTTATTTTAACCTAGTATAGCTACCGGGGATGAACATAAGGAGCATGGAATGCAAAAGGCTACGAAATAGTCTGGAATCAAGGAAAATCAGAGAATTTGGTGGATTTTGTATTTTTCAATTTTTTTGGAATTTTTCATATTAGGAAAAAGGCTAAAAGGACTAAAAAAGACACAAACACACAATTATTTAAAGCATAAAAGATACCCAGAAAATTCAAATAAAAATATTGTTGAGTTATGAAAATATTCAGATATTTTCGTTAATTTTCTTGAATTTGTCTGATTTTTAGTTAATTTTCTAAAAATGAAATAAGGTTGAAAATGCTAAATAGTGTACAACCCGAATCTAAAGGCAAGTTAAAAATATTTAAAATGCCTATAAAATACGAGCAACAATTTTATGATAAATTACAAACTAAAAGATTACTACAGAAAGGTAAAATACATTTTTTTATTTTTTAATGAATTTTTACTGATTTTTCTAATATTTTGAGTATTTTTCAATTTTTATGGTTTTTATAAATGCAAATACAACAAAAATTAGACTGAAGCAAAAATAACTCAAAAACAAACAAACAACATTTTTTGGAATTTTTAAAGGGGTTTAAATTTTTTAATGGATTTTAGAAAACAAATAGTAGAAATTTTTAGGGTTTTGATTTTTAAAAATACTAAATGGAAAAAAATACAACTAAAAATTCACAAAAATTTCTACACCATGGCAGGAGCCATGTGTCAATTTTCGCGATTTTTAGAAAATATTTGCTATTTATTCAATCGAAAATCAAAGGCACAGTACACATGGACCAATTTGCAATAAAAATATATTCTAGGGACAAAATAATAACACGCATGAAAAGTATAGGGTCCTATCTGCAAATTTTCCACAAATTCTAACACATGTCCAATATCAGCACACACATGGGTACAAGTGCAAATAATAGAACTATCCCTTCAAAACATGACAGAACATAAATCCAGGGTATTACATGTAATTAACCTACATAACACGTGACAAAGCACATGTAGCTACACAATAAGGACTGAAATGTAATACAAAAAACTACAGGGGCGCAGATGCAAATAGTCTCACTGTGTAGCTTTTATTTTACAAGTAAACTATAACAGGAAATAAATGCAACGGGGTCCGAGTAAATTACCCAAGCAACTCGTGCGTCGTGCGTGGGGTGACAGGTGGCGTGCTCTGACTGGATGACGACATGTGGCTCTGGTGCGTACAACTAGCGAATCCAACGGCCTGACGAGGATACGGACATGGGGCGTACGAGGGCCGTTAGATGTCAGATCTAACGGCTTGACAGGTGCATGCTCTGAATGACTGTGATGGCATCGGGGCGAAGGGTGCAATCCAACGGCGAAGAGAGGATCTAAACGAACTCCGCCTGAGCGAAGTTCACCGTAGCACCGAGGGAGATCGACGGCTCGGAGGAACGATTGGATGGCGGCGAACGACTCGCGAGGCTCCTCTGCGTCGGGTGAACGAGTCCGATGAGCTCATCGACGGTTGGATCTCGTGGAAGGTGGACTGGACCTGGGAAAGCCCCAATGAAGTTGGGCTATGGTGATCTGGGGCGTATCCACGCACGCTACGACCTGCAGAGGAAAGCTCTAACTCGGAGGCTTGCTCCGGTCAAGGTTATTGGACCTAAAACAAAGGGAAGCGACGACGAAAGGAGTTGTGGGTTTCCGACAAGTGAAGTAGGAAACCTATGGCCTAATCTTGGCTCGTATAATGAAGATTTGGGTGATCGGGTCGTGTAAGAAGGATGACGGTGAACAGTATATTCGATCGGAGCGGGTGACGATGGCTGATGAAGCGCCGACCACCGGATCGGAGCTGACACATCGGCAAAGGATGGCAAATGGAAGATTCGGAAGATAAGGGAGCTAGGCACGGAATGGGGGATATTTGAGGGTCCTAATGTGATCCTGAGCTCCAGGGGGTGCTGTCGAAGGGGGTCTTTGCCTCAACATCGCTGCGGAAGGCGGGGAAGGATCGTCGCGGCGGATCTCTGGCCATGAAACTTCAACGTCGGCTGCAGCGGTCCTCTCCGATCACCAAGGGCCACTACTGATTGGTGTCACCAATGGGAAGAGTTCTAGGGTCTCAAGAGAGTGTGCGACGCGAGCAAAAGGTCTGGGGAATCTATTGAAAGTTTTATACGCCGTCCCAGGTGGCTGGAGAGAATCGGAGCAAGCGCACAATCCAAGAATGATCCGCGACTCCCTAGGGACCCGCGAGGATCGCTGATCCACTGGGGAGAAGCAGGAAATGAAATCGGGGTAAGAGAGAGCAATATCCAAGTGGAAAAAATGGGCGAAGATCAAGCGCGACTCGGATCTATGCGCAAGAGGGTCCGGAGGGGATGTTGACCGGGGTCACCATTCCTCCGGGACCAATCAGAAAAAAGATTGGTCAAAAATATTTGAAAAATAAATTAAAAATAAAAGATGATTTTATTTTAAAAAATGTTCAAAATGAAAAATATTTATTATTTTTAAAACTATTTTTCTGATTTTTAATTATTTTTATGAAAAATAAATTATGGCATATACAATATATAACACTATATACATGTATAAAATACTTGTGTATTTTTATTTTTATTTTCTTATTTATGTATAAATACCCCAATTTTATAATTTATTTATTTACAACATATTATTTGGAGTATAAAATAATTTTTATTTGTTATTTGCATGTGTGAAATAAATAGGTGTATGATAAATATATACATGTATTATATACAAGGGATAGAGAGAGAAAGTTATTTTTAATTTTATTTTATTTTTGGAATATATACAAGGGAACAAAAATACCTTTTTATTTCTATTTTTGTAAAAATAATATATATACATAAGTGGGGAATATATACAAGGTAGAGTGTCCCTATCTCTCTCTACTTATTTTATTTGGCAATCAGGTCCATCTTGGACCCTCTCTTGGGTTTAGGTCACTCAATATTTATTCTAAATAATTTTTTCCTTTTCTTTTATTCCTTATTCTTTTATTTTTGCACAAATACATGCTGATTATTAATTATTAATAAATTCATGCTTATTTGTAACTTATTGTATTTACAACTATATACATGATATTTTACTAAGAAATTTAGCTAAAATAAAAGAATATAGAGTGATGAATGGGGATTCATCATGCATGCTTGGGCATTTGAGTAATATGATCTCTCAAAGGAATCATACATGTTCATTTACCGATTTGGAAGGCATGATCTCACTCACGAGATATTGGAAAGAATCAAATTCCGTGCACGGTCATCTCGCTTTGGAAGCTTGACTGAATTTGTAAGTTTGATATATGATTTTGGAAAGTATATGGACAACACTTGGGTATGATATATGCTTTTTTGTAAAGTGTATGATCGATACCAACTCCCAATAGTCAAATGAGAAATTTAATGATAAAACCTTGAAGGAGATAGTCCAAAAGAGATCTAAAACTTCGGGTTTGTTCTTGATCTTCCAATATGCAGAATGTACATGTATTAGTAATACCTGAGGATGACATGATCATAAACGATTGTATAACCATGAAGCTTCCATTTCGAGGGAGTGATGAAATAGCTCTGGATTTTAGTGACTCCTCTCATAGAGAAATCTAATCTTAGTCCAAATGTTGGGAATTGATCTGAATGTGATTCGAATACAATGAGAATATTAGATCTACGGCTTTTATTTAATCAAATATCTATGGGAGGTCCGCAAGATTTGGATTTGAGATTTGATCTCAATATCCAAGTCACTATACGTGGAACAATACAATCGCCATGTCCTTATCTCCAAGTATCCATGGATAAAGTGCATTATTCTTGAAAGAGTTCAAGTATAATTTCATTATTGATATGTGTACAAAGCATTGAGAAAATTGATAATTAAATGTGATTTAATTATCATGACCAATGTGAATTCGATTCATATTATAATGAAAGTTATATGAATTTGATAATTAAATGTGATGTCCATGGATTGGGATCCATGGACTCGCAGAACCCTATATAAGAAGAGGCACCCCTTGCTCTTCAAGGAACATGATCAATCCATAATCTCTTTGTCTCTCTCTACACGCCGAAGGCCCTCTCTCCATCTCTCTCATTGTGGCTGTCCACCATGGATCCCAAGAGAAAGTCCTCATCGTCGCAACATCGTTGTTATGATGCCATATCATTGACTCGTGGTTCTCCATCTCCTTCGGTGCACCTCGCTCATGAAGAAGATGTTGGATCTTGTATGATGAGATCAGGAGATCTGCCGCTTGGATCATCAACATGGATTGCGAGGAGCACGCGTCTCATCAACGCGCTCACAAGTGTCTCCTCTGTTGGATCAGACTTGAGACAGGATGTCTCTTCATTTAGAGACTCGATCATAGCCACACTTTAAGAGGAAACCCTAGTACCTTTTTGTGGTTTAAATGAAACGATCCAAGAAGTGTTCTTGGATCATGTGGTTTCATCATTTTATTTTTTTTAAAATTCCATTGCCCGAAGCTACTAGTGCGACTAGTCACTCCCTATCGCATTCGTTGCGACCTCACACTTCCGTGATGCTTTTAAGGATCTTCCCTTATCCTTCAAGTGGTTTCAGAGCAAGGTTGGTGGTTTTGGATACGATCCATAAACCTAGGAAGATTTGGGCTCATTAGGGTTCGTGAAAATTTTATCGCATTTCAATTTTCACAGCTCTGTTTTGTGATTAAAATGTTTAAACATGAAACTATCACTTGTATAATGTTCTTCATTAATTAAGGAAATCATTGGATTTGAGTTTGCGTGATTTGGAACCTGATAAATCAAGTTATGATCATTTTAATGAACATATATCAACTATTTCGAGATGGCAAATCTTGACGTGATTAAAGGGTTAATTATGATTTTTAAATGCTTGTAAATGCATAGTAATCACTTGAGTTCTGTTTTAAATCAAATTAATAAACTATAGAAACTTATTTTGCTTAATTTGGATTTAAAATGAATGAGATGTGCCAATTTTAGTTAGTGAGGGTCACTGCTGGAAATTGCATTTTTAACAAGAACCTTGTGATTGTCATATAATAAACTAGTAAAATTAATAGTTAATTTCCTGGAATAAATATTGATAATATTTGGGAAATATTTGATGATATCAGTTCCCTTAAATGACATTGCCTCAATCAATAAATGATTAGATATGATTTAGATCACCAATTAGTTACTTGATACACTTTCAACAAACATGTTACTTGAATAAGTTTGGGAATTTGTTTAGCAATTTTCCTTATAATCAAAATGATTTTGATTATTACTATATGATATAATTTCGGTTGAAAAACCGATATCATCTCAAATACACAATAATCAATTTGTCAATCCTTTCCCGAGGTGGATATGGTGTCTAGTCAGGGAGCGTTGGGATAGCAGGTTACACCGTGTGCGTCTGTCCCACTCTCGATTGTATTGGCCATGACAACGGGTAGGGTTGGGATAATGCAGGAGAGATCATGGTGTATTTTTCTAATTATTAAAATCTGAATAATATGTACTTTGAGATAATACCATTCTTTCAAGTAACAATCAAGTTTGTTGATTGAATTGGATTAATAATTGATTTAATGTGATTAAATTAATTATATCCAATTAAAACATTCTGTTTTGAATAGAGTTGTTATTTCCCTTGAAAGAATTAATTATGTGAATATGATTCATAATAATTCATTAAAACGTGAACATGATATGGAGGATCACATAAGCGACATCCATGGGCTTCCGTCAAGGCAAAGGGTTCCGTCGTCAGAGATTGTATGTAGGAGACGCCCGTACGAAGTGACAACTCCTGCAAACAAGCCATTTGGATTGGGCTCTTTACTTCTCTAAAGAATAAGGACGTATGCGTAGTGACCCCAATATTGGGTCCTTATATTAGTATGGCGATATTGGATTGCGCATAGCGACTTGTATTCCTGTTGACGATTGGTTCAATTAATGATGGTTCAACATCACCTTAGGGGTGGTGGACCCAAGTGTTAAAGACTGAATTGAGAATGCAAATTGGACTTGCAATGCGGAATGTGTTCCCACTTCTTTTTATCCGAGTTACATGTTCTCATATTATTGGGATGTGACCAAAATAAGAAAGGAGATCCCAGATCTTGCTGAGATATAATGGTAAGTATATATCTTACATTGAAAGTGATTAAGGGAATGGACTTTCAGTGTTGACAAGGCAAGACAACTTGCAAATATATTTATATATATTTATGCAAATATCTTATTTCAGATAATCCTTCATTAAACCCACTCAATACTACACTCAATAATAAAATATCATGGATTAGATCTATGATCAAGAAATTGTACTTGCAGTTGGACACATAATGTATGTGGTTGCAATGTGCAAGCTTCCTCATAATAATGAGGAATAACAATTAGATAGACAATAGGACAACAACCTAGAGTTTGTGTGCCTTTATAGTCTTGATCTCTCATCGAATGTACTTAGGAAGTGACATGTCTATGATGATCGTAACTGTCATATAATCCTTTATAAAATCTAAGAAGATGTTTTTGGTAAATATATGTGCTCTCACTATTTAATCATGAATGATATGGTTCTCTGCATTATGCAGAATGGTGGCCCTATAAGAGATGATGTATTCAAAATATTTGAGTACCTATTTGAACCAGAGTCTAAGAGTTAAGATGTGTGTAGATACAATGAGTGTCATCATTTTACTATCTATAGTATAGTCATTCATGAAGCTTCATAATATTCATATTGTATGAATTGAATGAAGCATGTATAAATGTTGAAATACTCTTATATTGAAATCTTTTGAATTCAAAGTAAGAGAGCATTTGTCTTAAGCAATGGTTGTTTATAGATGAAAGGAGCACAGTGGAAGCATGGGTTGGGCCCAAGTAAGAAGGAAAGTCAAAGAGTTGACCATACTTTTGTGACTTCCATATGACATCTAAAGAAATGGATGAATGCCAATACTGCATAAGCCGATGTACTGCTAGTGTGACTATCTAGACTATCTAAAATCCTTAGAGAAGGACTCAGATGGTGCATCAGAATAATCTACATATAACCATTGATATTGACTTACTTATTGGATAAGATTATAAGTCTAATAATTGTATCTCATTCTTCTAATAACACTTGCAATTGGTTGCATATGTATTAGAGGACTAGAAAATTTATCCTTATGGTTTAAAAGTCCTCCACGTGGATATTGTTGCAATTGTTGCAACAATCTCTAGTGGATATATAGAATTCATATTTTTAGTGAGAGTCCTTAGTCTTCATGACCCAGATATTAGAATACGCTCATTGTTTATTTCTAGATGTTGGAAATAAATATGAATTCTGGAATAGACATATCATAAATAGTTATGATGAACAGATTTCAGAAAGTAATCTAGCATCCAGAGGACTCTGATAAATTAGAAAATCAATGAATGGTTTATTAACATTTCTAATACTAAAAATTTAAAATCTTAAAAGATCAATAGGAGGATGAAAATCATTTGACAATGATTTGGCATCAAGCCTTGGACATATGTATGTTGATGATATCAACATATTTGAAAGAGATGAAACTTTAGAATGTCTAAAACTTCAAATTTTATATACTTTTGAATATTTATTCAAAGTAAGAGTGTCTAGTGCACCCTTCTCTGGGAATGGTGTAAGATGCCAATGTATTAAAGATCTCATACATATTGATGTATGTATATCATCTATATCATGATAAACATTGATGATATGTGATATTGTTCGATAATTATTTGTGATATGAGGTCTCTTCCTTAATAAACTTTGAAAAGATCAAAGAATTCACAATTTTTGGTTTAGAGCCAAAGTTTGAAGGAAGGTGAAATGAATTTGATCTAACCTAGGGCATATTAGATGAATTCAAAGAAATACCTTATGGAGAAAGGAATATCATTCCTATCTCACTCCTCCTGATACACCTAAACTCAACAGAGTTATAGGGAGATACAATTGGATCATGTGTGACATGATTTTATCAATGATTAATCTTAGCATAATTATTTCCTTGTTTCCAGGTATATATGTAGTAGAGACTACAATTTATATTCTTAATAATGTTTCAAGCAAGCAAGCTGGAATATAGCACCTGAGAGTACTACTTCATTAGGAAAATAAAGGATGGTATTGGATACCTACTTTATGACATTGAGATTCTTGAAAGATCTCATCACCGAGGATATGATTCATGGAGCATCACTCTCTTGAGAATCAAGATGAAAATGAAGTAAAGGAACTCACTGAATCTTGAGAAGATAACGAGGCTCCTAAAATCAGAAACTAAAAGGATAATTAAAGATGAAATACTCATACCTCTTCAAATGAGTTTGACGATGGATTCCATGTGTCAGTTAAGTTTGACAATGATCTTACTTCATGTAATGAAGCTTCTGAAGTTCATGACATGGAAAGATGGATGTTAGCAATAAAGTCTAAAGTAAACTTCAAATACATGTGTTGTATATATGGACCCTCGAGGATCCACCTATATGGGTAAGACCCGTTAAGATGTTAATGGATCTTCAAGAGAAAGAGGGAACCTGATGAGAAGGTACAAACCTTCAAAGCACGGTTCGTATCCTTAAGATACACACCGAAGAAAAGACATCACTTGCGATGAGACTTGCTCTTCAGTGACCATGCTTAAACCCATCATAATATTGCTAATTATAGCTACACAACTTGACTTTGACATCATCAAGATGGAAGTCAAGATTGCATTCCTCTATGATTACCTCTATAAGGACATTCATATGAAGTAGCCCCAGGGCTTCATGGATGAGGAAAGCTAGGTGTGCAAGATAAAGAACTCCATCTATGGACTCAAATAAGCTTCTTAGTTGGAACATCAGATTTGATGAGATTATAAAGGTTATAATTTCAGATAGAATCTTGATGAACCATGTGAAGCTTAGTGGAAGTGCCATTATGTTCATCGTGCTAAATGTCGATGATATCCTGATCATTTGGAATGATATAAGGATAATAATAAG
The DNA here is from genome assembly GCA_037367405.1 of Ottelia alismoides. Lineage (NCBI taxonomy): Eukaryota > Viridiplantae > Streptophyta > Magnoliopsida > Alismatales > Hydrocharitaceae > Ottelia > Ottelia alismoides. The sequence goes on along the minus strand of JAZKJV010009451.1, from coordinate 329,229 downwards.
TGTTTTATAATCTAGTTGTTCCATACCTTGAGATATGATCTCGAAGATACCTTTTAGATCTTAATTCTGACACTATTCAGAAGCAAATGGAGGGGGGTGTTGGGACTATCACATTTATAGTACACCTTGGATATATTCCATTTTTTGGAAAATTCCAAGAAAAGGTTTTCCCTTAAAATATGGTACTGATCTATATAAATGGATAACTCATCAAAGAATATAGGAAGTGAATGCTAGAACTGCTTGCCCTTGTGCATTAGTTACGAGAAGCCGATTATATGCTAGATGTGTACAAATGCCGGACGTCTACCCTACAGTAGGAGTAGTAAACTGTTACTAATTCTACTATGGAAATAAAACACTTGATCGTAGTAATAACAATATCTTCAAAGATAACAAGACATTAGAGATAGTCATCTCTAAGTCTTATCTTCAAAATGTTAAGACTTCGCAGATAGTGATCTAAAAGGTCTTAACTACAAATACCTTAAGAGATAGAGATCTCCAGGAATAAGGGTATTCGGATAAGGATTATGGAAATGCTGGTTATAATAATTATTGAGCAATAGTGTCAAGGACACTATAACTGCTTTAACAAAATTGAGTATTGGTTGCATAAGATGCAACATTCGCATTGGAGGCGAGCACTGTTACATGGGATATGCAAGTGTCGTAAAAGGACTTGGCATACTCTCTTGGGAACAAAGTGACCGATCAACTTACCTAACTACTTTTCTAAATATCCTATAATTATCACATGAGCGTGGGTTTAAAGATTAGCCCATTAATGGCTCTTTGGGCTAGTGGGATATTGTTGGACATGCGAGCCCACGATGAGCCATTATGCAATAAATTTTATTGCGAATATCATTCCTTGATCCGAAATGAAGAAAGATTAATTTGCATAATAGGTCCCTTAGTACAATTAGGGTTATGTACAATGGCCATCTTAATGATCATAAAGTTGTTGATTCAATTGTTGAATCATAGAGGCTGGTGCTTGGATGAATATCTAAAGAGTTAGATTGAGAGCTCATCAAGCACCGTCAAATGATTATTAAGAGAGGATCTCTAGCTTGAGAAGAAGACAACATTCTCTAAAGGCTGATATCTAACCGACCTCTTGATGCAGGTCCTCTGCATAGGAATAGAGATTCGAAGGAGTCAGATTAGTTAGGTCAAAGAGTTGACTTAATGAGATCGAGATAACCAAAGACCTACATCTTATGCTGTCACGATATAGGCATGCATCCTCTGACCGGAGACAGATACGTTACTATATGTCTGAGTATGTACATTTGACAAACTAATAGGTTGATGACCTAACCAAGGCCTATACATCGACGCACTGGTGTGCATGTAAGGGCATACGAGTAATACGATCTATCAAAGGGATCATACGGGTTCATTTACTGAACCGGAAGACATGAGCTCACTCATGAGATATTGGGAAGAATCAAATTCCGTGCACGATCGTCTCGCTTTGGAAACTTGATCGAATTTATAGCTTTGATATATGCTTTTGGAAAGTATATGAACAACACCTGGGTATGATATATGCTTTTGGAAAGTATATGATCAATACCAAGTCCCAATAGTCAAATGAGAAACTTAATGATAAAACCTTGAAGGAAACAATCCAAAAGAGATCTAAAACTTTGGGTTTATTCTTGGTCTTCCTGTATGCTGGATGTACAGGTATTAGTAAGACCTGAGGATAATGTGATCATAAACGATTGTATAACCATGACGCTTCCATTCCGAGGGAGTGATGAAGTTGGTCTGGATTTCAGTGACTCCTCTCATAGAGAAGTGATCTAATCTTAGTCCAAATTTGGTCATTGATATGAATGTGATTCAGATACAATGAGAAGATTAGATCTATGGCTTTGATTTGATCAAACACCTATGGGAGGTTTGTAAGATCTGAATTTGAGATTTGATCTCAATATCTAAGTCACTATATGTGGAACAATACAGTCGCCCTATCCTTATCTCTAAGTATCCACAGAGAAAGCGCATTATCCTTGAAAGAGTTCAAGTATAATTTCATCGTTGATATGTGTATCCGAGCATTGAGAAAATTGATAATTAAATGTGATTTAATTATCATGAATAATATGGACTTCATTCATATTATAAGGAGAGTTATATGAGATAATTATATTTGATTTAATTATCAAAGGTCTAAATAATGCGAACATGATTCATATTATTTGGGCACATGAGAATAGAGATCCAAGATGATTAAATGTGATTTAATTATCATGAATATGAATAATAAGGATAGTACTATCCATATTAATCATATATATTATAAATGTGATTTATTATATATAAGAGAGAGCTATTTGTGATTTATATTTGTTGATTAATTATTTATGTGAATTGGATTCACATTGGATAATTAATTGAAAATATAATTTACATTTTGTTTTGGGACGTGAATGTGATTCACATTTCCAATGGCATGATCACAAATTTCACAAGATAATTATGAATTATTTGTGAAATAATTTACAATAATTATTTTTGTAAATCTTGGAGATATCATGAGATAATTAGATCTCATGAGATGATTAGTGGTCATCCCCCTTTTTAAGGGATGTTGTTAGTCTCCTTATTATCTCTAAGACTAGACAATTGATTTGATTTGAAATTAACTTATATTTATTTATCAATATATATTAATTTAAGTTAAATTAATAGTTCTTGTGTTTTTACAACAAAATCATAGCCATTGAAAGAAACACAAATCAATCTCACCCATTGTGTGTGATGTCCATGGATTGGGATCCATGGACTACCATAACCCTATATAGAAGAGGCATCCCTTGCTCTTCAATGAACATAATCAATCCATAAGCTCTCTCTCTACATGTCGAAGGTCCTCTCTCCCTCTCTCTCATTGTGGCTGTCCACTACGGAGCCCAAGAGAGAGTCGTCATCGCTGCAGAATCGTCGTTATGCTACCGGATCATCTACTCGTGGATCTCCATCTCCTTCGGTGCGCCTCGCTCGTGAAGAATATGTTAGATCTCGTATGACGAGATCAGGAGATCCACCGCTTGGATCATCAACATGGATTGCGAGGAACACGTGTCTCATCAACATGCTCGCAAGTGTCTCCTCTGTTGGATCAGACTTAAGACAGGATGCCTCTTCGTTTAGAGACTCGATCGCAACCACGCTTCAAGAGGTAACCCTAGTACCTATTTGTGGTTCAGATGAAACAATCCAAGAAGTGTTCTTCGACCATGTGATTTCATCATTTTATTTTTTTTAATTCCGCTGTCCGGAGCAACTAGTGCGATTAGTTGCTTCCAATTGCGATCCTCACACTTCCGTGATGCGCTTAAGAATCTTCCCATATCATTCAGGCTTGATCCAAGGCTCAAACTATATGTGGATTTTAGAATCTAGGCTTAACAAACCTAAATTTTAGATCAGATCCGATCCAAATTAAATTGTAGGTATAAACATGAATTTTAAATCAAACCATTTTTATGTGCATTCACTCTCTTCCTAAATATGGCTACTCGATATATGTTGCAAAGGAAAATTTAGTAATGTAACTAGTAGTTAGAGGAAAAAACACCCTCGAGCATGTACTTGACATCAAAAGCTTTTTCTTACGTCTTATGTTATCTAGTATGAGCTTGAGGAAAGAGTATAATTTGACTACTTTGTCATGAGCCTATCGTCCATCGATTTCTCAAATCCACGTAAATTGGACATTATATATAAATGTTCATGGACTTAGAACATATTAGTACGTTTGTGAATTTCAAAAACGGGATGGAACGGGTTGTTATGGAGTTTTTGTCATCTAAGTTGTGTTTGTCTTCTTTGACAATCCTAAGGATGAATACCAGTCCTCATACGTTTCTTCTTTTCTATACAACTGACAGGATGGGGGAAAGATGTTGGAGATCACATCGGATGTAATGGAGAAGTTGAAGAGACTCGATTTCAATAAAAGCAAAGACGCAAAGGTAATGAATCAACTATTCATCAACTTAATATCTTAATTTCGTCCTAAATTCCATAGAAAAACACTAGAAAAACCCTAAAAGAGAAACTAATAATTCAACTCATGCTCCAAATATAGCTTAATTATCTATGATTAACTCATCATTAGGATAAAGAAGATAATTACATAAAATAATGAGAATTTTAGAGTTGAAACTTGTATATATGTGCTTCCATATATTTCACACTTTCATGATAATTTCAATAAATCCACACTAACTCCGACTAACATGAAGCCAACCCCATTGTGTACACAATATTAACCTTAATGCATGAAAAATTCTAAAAAATCCAAACTCTAATTTTGAGGGGGAAAATCTGTAAAGCTATGTATCTCTCGCATATAGTGTTTGATGAGACTCTACTCGGTTTTGAATTAATGTGTATCAAATTATCAACAAAATAAGATAAAATTCTAAGTAATTAGAGGTTATATGCGAAACATGGGTTTTGGGACCTAATTATAAATTATATAATCGAGTTGAATTGTATCTATCATTTTATGCATAGAGTTAACTATTTTTAATGTCTTTCTTTCATTTAGTTACTTTGATTTATATTCAATTAGTTAAAAAAGAATAAAATGTAAAAAACAAAAAAAATAAGAAAATATGAATTTTGAAATTGTATCAATCAGACTTACATTTGTATATTAATTTATTTTATATATGTTTCATGCTATCAATAAAAATCCAAAAAATACAATATAATTATTTATCTATTATTTTATAAAACTATTATATATATATGTCATTAAATAATATTCAAAGAAAAAAATACAAAGCATAGAAAATCATGTGTTTTTATACCTATATAAACTAAAAATGTTGTACTTTATATAGATGGGCTATTTTGATTTTGGACCCTTTATGAGGTTTGTAGATTTCATCAAGATCTACATTTTATGTTGGTTACTTTTTATGTTGGTTACTTTTTAATAAAATATCACTAACTATATTTTATTTTAATTTCTTTTGTGTGTTGGTCAGACAATCAAATCATTTCACATGTTAGAAGCTCATTGGCTCCCGATTATACACCTCAGCCGCTCGTTAACCACTCGATCAACTGCACTCTCACCCCATCGTCCAATCTTGAGCCTCTAATTTTTGAACAAGTTTATCAACTCCGAATCCTATTCCTAATCTCTTTCTTTACCTATGATAGCTCCACCCAACTCTCCATCAAATCCACAACTATCATTGTCTTATCTAAGCTTCCAGATCTGAAGCTAACCTCCACCATATAATATTAGATCCCAACCACTAATATAATCACACAATTCACCATGAATCTAACATAGCTACCCATCTTTCCCCTTCGATTTTGCCAAAACCCCAATTAAATCATCTTCTCTCGATTCATGATAAATCCCAATTTTATTAGCATAAAATACATCTTTTATCTCTCTTGCTTAACTAATTCAACAAGAGTAATTGACAATTAACCTTAATTATTCATTTGTATGTTGTAAATAATTGACCCTAATTGTACTATATTATATGACTTATCATTATGTATTTTATGTATTTCTTTCTTATTAAAAATGAAATAAAAATTAGAATAATATTGTATGTAATTAATTTAACATGAAATATAAAATAAAAATCCAAAAAAATTAAGAAAAAATAAAAGGAAATATTTTTAATTACTTGTTTCTATGTATAGATGATTGTATTTATCTTTAACTTCTACATGAAAGTTGTAGATGTCATCAAGATCTACAATTTCCATGTTTACCACTTTTCCTAAAATCGACTCTTAATTATTTTATTTGTAATTATTCTGATTTTTCATTTCTCTTAATTTTGATTGGGCCATGTGGTGTCTCCACATCCACCCATGTGGCCCGCCCCTCATGAAGCCACCCGCATGACATCTTCTCTGTCGGATCTCTCTATTGGGTTCCATCTCCACCACAACTCGTGTCGCACTCCTCGCCATTGGATTAGATCAACTAATCTGATCTAACCCATCCCTCGATGCCTCTTCCTAGACCATTGGATCATATGGTCACAGTCGTTGGATCTCGTCATCCTCCAACCTTCACCTTCCTAGCGTTGTACCATCTCCAACCTCCCAACTTATCTACATTATACCAACCTCCCCATTAACCAACTCCATCATCTTTTCATACCTAATCCTTTGCCTAACTTCCTATGCCCTTGCATGAGTTTCAACTGCCATTTCCAATCAATATCCGCCAAACTACGGGCGGTTAAAACTGTTGGTGTTCCCTCCTGTAACCTCCGTCCTCCACCTACAAGTATTCCTCCTCCTACCATGGAGGCAGTTGTCCAACTTGTAGGGAGTAACCCTAATAATCTCCTCCGTTTGTGATAGGAAGGTGGCAGGATCGACGTGCGAAGATGGGGAAATTCCGGGTGTCGACGAGCCCAAGCCAATCGATCATTACGCATGCTCCTTCAATCCTATAAGTTTGCTAGGTTTTGATTTTTTTTGTTTTCATAGAATTTTCTCACCTTGTATAAATTCCAACACAGTAATCCAAATGGGTCTTTACCTTCATTGAGTGTCCTTGATATTCTACCTTGATCCATCTTCTTCTCTGGCATGGAGAAGAACCCACAATGGGTGCCGCCTTCTTCACATGATTCAACCTCTTCATAATATACTCGTACCCACTTTATTTGTGCTTTGACTATGCAATGCTAATGTTTGCAGGACTTACGCCTTTGATGTCAGAAAATCGAGGAAGCTCCATTCAACTTCATCAACTCTAACAGACCCATCATCATCAACCTCTTCCAGTCTCTTCACTATCTCCACAGCCCTCCGACGATCTTCGCATAGGCTTAAGAGACCTTCCCCATGCAACAAATGAGCTTTATAACCATGTAGGAGGAACAGGGCTCTCACCAGATCCCCACCTTACCGCCATCGCTCAAGGAAGAGATGATGATCGAGACGTACAGTTGCCATTGGATGGTGCTAGATTAGGCATGATTTGACGACACTCGAAGAGCTACATCGATGATTTAGACCCTGCAAGTCTGTATGACTCCAAAACTGTGTTGATGTAACAATGCTCGACACATGGCCCAAGCCATGTATTTCGGACCGAGCCTGGAGTCGTCTGTCCCTCGCACATGGGGTCTTCAATAAATTCAAGGGCCGACTTTTGTTAATTATATTTTAGTCCCTCTAAGGACCTTTATGTTATATTTGTGCTATGTTTTCATAGGTTTTTATGACATTTATGCTCCTAACTTCTGTCTTGAATAACTAAAGCATATGAACTTTGATTGATGTAATTTTAATTCCTTGGTGATCCTTGTTTTATTATCTTTAATATGGCTTCATTTATTTTATGAGTTGGTCCTTAATTTTAATTTATTAATTAAAGATGAGTTAGATACATTTATCCATCTTAAAGGAAACAAATAATCAATTGAATCTAGTCTCTTATTTTTATCATTGCTTAAATTAAAAGATTCATTCTAGGCAATATTTATGTGTTTATTTGTATGTGCTTTATTAAGTCATTTTGTTCATTCTAACAATATTTTTAACATGCATTAAAATGTTTTAAAATACAAATCTTGTTTCGTTCATGCATGCATTTTGTGAGGACCATTTTTTTGCTTGCTTAGTTTGGTTCCTCTTTGACCTAGATGATATATTAATCGCTTAACATAGATATTTAAGGCTGATCAATTATGGCTCGTGTCCCTTGTGTTCGACCCTGGACTTGTCCATGTGAAATTTTAAGCCACATTTTCTATTCCAAATGTGGTTATGTATGATTGTAGACTGACGATACTACAACAAGTAATTATTAACTCTGTCTATTTGTGATTCATCAGATGGTGCCGTTGCCGAGGGCACGACTTCGTTAATATAATTATTTGGGTTTTATATTCTTGTTAATTTGATTTTTTTTATCTAGGTTATGTTGTGTTGTGATGTGTTATGCATTACTCATCTTGATATCTATTTGATAGTCTTCGAAAGCTATCTATTCTTCTTTTGTGGCAGGGGCCCATGGGACCTGAGGATGCCCATAGTTAATATGGAGGCTGGATACTGGAGCTTAGCGCTAGGTCTCTAAGCTGAAAAGAGACACAAAGAATCCGTCAAGACATTTAGAAGATTATTTGTGTTATTTTATTTGTTGCATATTTTTTTGTAATTACTTGGATCTAGACTATATTATTTGTTTGTTGAGTCTGTTTCACCTCTGTTGGACGGGACTCAACTTGAGTGCTCAATATTAGGGTTTAAGTCGACGGCTCCTAGAGCTTCCTTAGATTTGATTATTTGTGCTTGATCCATAATATATGACACACTAACTCATCTGATGAGATTCAACATCTCTATAGATTCATTAGACACACTTAATCTACATTCAACATAGCTCAAAATAAATTGATTCTTATCATGTAACAGAACTCATGATTAGGTACAACTTTTTATCGACTTGCATGCATTGAGATAATTTTGAAATTCAGTCTTGCGCATGCATTCATCTAGAGATTCAGCTAGCCCAGGTCCCTCCCTCCCTTAGATTTATTCTCTAAACACTTAGGCTACTTTTCGGCCTAAGTATAGGGGAAGACCAAGTTGACTCTGATTGTTCACCTCGAGTTCCTTTGTTCTTAACATATCTTTTACTTAAGCTAATTCTCATCTTAATTAGGGGATTCGAGTTCCTATTTTCTAGTTATTCATTCTTTTTTCATTCATACACTCGATCTTCTTAATGCAGTTCTTTTAAATCTCATCTTATTTAGATGAGTTATGGTTTCATATCACTTTGTGCTATGAAGACATAGCACCAACTAAGTATAGGGGTGTACCATATATATTTACATATATACTTGAGCCATGGCACATACTTTAAAATCTTCAAAAAAACTTTTGGGGCTACTGCTATCGTATTAATTATTTTGGAATTGATTTTTTATAGAAATGATTTGAAAATTATTTGGAAAATTTTATATACCTATTTGACATGGTTTTACATGGTTAATTTTTGATCGATCCTGATTGCCTGACTACAACAACACAACACATTTAGCATAGGGTGATCAACGGTCTGTCAATTACCTCTTGAAGCATGGTTGCGATCGAGCCTCTAAAGTAAGGTACCTCTTGTTTCAAGTCCGATCCTGTGGAGGAGATGCTTGCGAGCATGTTGATGAAATGTGTGCTCATCAAAATCCATGTTGATGATTAAAGCGATGAATCTCCTGATCTTGTCTCACGAGATCCGACGTCTTCTTCACATGCAAGATGCACCGAATGAGATGGAGATCCATGAACGGATGAAGTAGTGACACAATGGCGTGGTGATGACGACCGCCCTCTCCAGGGTTTAAGGTGGACGACTACTCTAAGGAGGAGATAGAGAGGCTTGGAGTGTAGAGAGAGAGAGAGAAAGAGGGAGAGAGCATATAATGTTGTCTTCTTATGATGAGTTAAGGTTGCCTCTTCTTATATAATATTTTTGTCGTCCATGGATCTCAATCCATGAACAACAAAAATCGGAGAAATAGGAAGGAGGCTAGCCACCTTCCATAAGGGGGTGGACGACCACAAATCCTAATAGGAGTGGGTGGTCGTCCCCTCTCCCTAATAGGAAGGAGAGCCTCCTTTTCCTATTTCATGAGATTGCATATCTCATGAGAATCTCCAAAATTTACAACAAATTTTATTGCAAATTATCTCACAAAAATAAATCAATTTTTTTGTGAAATATCAATCATGCCATTGGAAATTCGTGAGTCACATTCACAACCCAAAATAAAATGTAAATTACATTTTCAATTAATTGTACAATATGAATCCAATTCACATCAACATTTAAATTGTAAATGTTAATTACTAATAGCTCTCTCTTATATATTATAAATCACATTTGTAATATATATATATGATTAATATGGATTGTGCTATCCATATTATTCATATCTGTGATAATTAAATCATATTTAATTATCTTATATCTCTACTCTCACGTGCCCAAATAATATGAATCACACTCACATTATTCACACTTTTGATAATTAAATCACATTTAATTATCTTAGATAATTCTCCTTATATGTCCAAATAATATGAATCAAATTAATATTATCATGTTAATTTAATCACATTTAATTATCAATTTTCCTCAATGCTCGGATGAATTATAAATCATGAAATTATCCTTAAACTCCTTTAAGAATAATGCACTTTCTCCAGAGATACTTGGAGATAAGGACATGGAGATTGTATGTTCCACGTATAGTTACTTGGATATTAAGATCATATTTCGAATCCATATCATGGGGACCTCCAATAGATGTTTGATTAAATCAAAGCCGTAAATCTAATCTTCTCATTGCATCTGAATCATATTCATATCACTGTCCAACATCTGGACTAAGATTTACTTCTCTATGAGAGGAGTCACTAAAACCCAATCCTGTTTCATCACTCCCTCGGAATGGAAGCATCATGGTTATACAATCATTTATGATCACATCACTCTCATGTATTCCTAATACATGTACATCCTACATACTGGAACACCTAGAATAATCCTGAAGTTTCAGATCTTATTTAGACTGTCTCCTTCATGGTTCTATCATTAAGTTTCTCATTTAATCATTGAGAGTTGGTATTGATTATATACTTTCCAAAAGCATATATCATACCCAAGTATCGATTATACACTTTCCAAAAGCATATATCAAACCTACAAATCCAGTCAAGCTTCCAAAGTGAGACAATCATGCGTGAAATTTGATTCCAAATACTCTTGAGTGAGCTCATGTCTTTCGGTTCAGTAAATGAACCTGTATGATACCTTCGAGAGATCGTATTACTCACATGCCATTGTATGCACACCAGTGCACCGGTGTATAGATCTTGATTAGGCCACCAACCTATCGTGACAACATACGACATAGGTCTTGGTTATCTCGATCTCGTTAGCTCGACTCTTTGACCTAACTTATCTAACACCTCTGAATCTCTATTCCTATATAGAGGACTTGCATTAAGAGGTAGGTTAGATATCAACCCATTAGAGAAAGGATTACCATCTCCTACTCAGGCTGGAGATCATCTCTTAATAATCATTTGACGGTTCTTGATGAGTCCTCAATCTAACTCCTTAGATATTCATCTAAGCACCAGTCTCTATGATTCAACAATTGAATCAACAATTGTACGATCATCAAGATCGCTACGATACGTAACTAATCATACTAAGGGATCTATTATGCAAATTAGCTATTCTTCATTTCAGATTAGGAAACGAATTTTGCAATAACATTTATTGCATAAGGGCTTGTCATAGGTTCACATGTCCAACAATCTCCCACTAGCCCAAAGAGCCATTAACGAGCTAATATTTAAACCAACACTCATGTGCTAATCATAATATATAGGTAAGATGACTAGTCACTCTGTTCCTGAGAGACTACACCAACTCCTTTTACGGTACTTGCATATCTCCTAGTAACAGTGCTCACATCCAATGCGAATGTTGCATCTTTTGCAACCAATACACAATCTTGTTAAAGAAGTTATAATGCCTTTGCCACTACAACTCAATAATCATTATAACAAGTATGTAACTATTATCGTTATCAGAATACCCTTATTCCTGGAGATCTCTATCTCCTATGACTAAGACCCAATCTTAAGTCTTATAAGACATAAGCAGTTATGACCTTTTAGATCACTATCTATAAAGTCTTAATTCCTTGAAGATAAGACTTTGAGATCACCATATCAAAAATATTGTCTTCTAGATATTGTTATTACTGCAACTAAGTGTTTTGTCTCCATAGTAGAATTAGTAACAATTTTCTACTCCCACTACATGGCAGACATCGGGCTTTTGTACACATCTAGCATATACAGAGCTTGCCATAGCTAATGCACTAGGGAATGCAGCTTTGGTATTCACATCCTCAACTCTTTGAGATGTTATCCCTTTAGATAGGTCAATACCATATCTTAAGGGAAAGGAGCATTCCTTTGAGTTTTTCCAAAATTGGAATATGTCCATGGTATACCACTAATGTTAGGATCCAAATGCCCTCTTTTCTTTGCTTCTGAACATTTTTAGAGCTAATATCTAAGGGGTATCCTTGAAATCATATCTAAAGGCATGGAATAGATAGATCATAGAACACTTACCATCATCCTTATATCATTCCAAATTATTAGGATATTTTCAACATTTAGCACGATGAACATAATGGCACTCCTACTAGGCTTCACATGGTTCATCAAGATTCAATCTAAAAGCATAACCTTTATGATTTCATCAAATCTGATGTTATGGCAACCAGAAGCTTATTTGAGTCCATAGATGGAGTTCTTTTTGCCTTCCTCAACAATGAAGACCCATGGCTACTTCATATGGATATTCTTGGTGAGGAATTCATAGAGGAATGTAATCTTGACTTGCATCTTGTAGATGTCACAGTCAAGTTGTGTAGCTACAGTTAGAAATATTCTCATGGGTTTAAGCATGGTCATTGGAGAGCAAATCTCATCGCAAGCGATGTCTTCTCTTCGTGTGTATCTTGTGGATACTAGTCATGCTTTGAAGGTCTCTACCTTCTCATCAAGTTCCTTCTTTCTCTTGAAGATCCATTTACATCTTAACGGGTCTTACATTTATAAGTGGATCCTCGAGGGTCATAAAAAACTTGTATATGAAGACTACTTTAGACTTCATTGCTAACATCCATATTTCCATGTTATGATCCTCAGAATCTTCATCACATGAAGTCAGATCATTGTTAAACTTAACTGACACATGGAATCCATACCCTTTAGGTGCTCTTTCCACCTTCAAATTCTTTTGAAGAGGTATGAGTGATTCATCTTTAATTGTCCTTTTAGTTTCTGATCTCAGGAGCCTCATTATATTCTCAAGATTCAATGAGTAACTTTATTTCATTTTCATCTTAATTCTCAAGAAAGTCATCCTCTTAAAATCATACTCTTTGAGATGAAATCCTTTTAAGAATCTCAAGGTCATAAAGTAGGTATACAATAACATCATTCAGTTTCCTAATGAAGTAACATTCCCAGGTGCTAGATTCCAGCTAACTTGCATGGAACCTTATTAAGGATATATATTGTAGTCTCCACTACGTAGATACCTGGAAACTAGGAGATAATTATAGTATTATTCATCATTGATCAAATCATGTCACACATGATCCAATTGCATATCCCTACAACTCTATTGAGTTTAGGTGTATTAGGAGGACTGAGACAGGAATGATATTCCTTTCTCCATAATGTATTCCTTGAATTCATCTAATAGTTATTTACAACCTTGGTTCGATCAAATTCGTTTCATCTTCCTTCAAACTTTGGTTCTAAACCAAAAAATGAAATCTTTGAACATTTCAAAGATTTCTAAGGTGAAAAGAAGAAATCTCATAACAAAAAATCTCTATATATATATCAGTATCATTAATATTTATTATGATATAGATGATCCACATACTTCAACATGTATGAGATCTTGAATATCTTGACATCTTACACCATTTCCAGAGAAGGGTGTATCAACCATTTTACTTTGAATCTCTATTCATAAGTATGTAAGTTTTGAACCTTTAGACAATCTAAAGTTCAATATCTTATTAGTCTACTGATCTTATCAATAGACATATGTCTAGGACTTGATGCTAGATCATTGTAAGATGATTTTCATCCTCCTATTGATCTTTTCAAGGTTTAAATTTTCATCATTTAGAAATGTTAATGAACCATTAATTTCCCAATTTAGTTGAATCCTCTAGATGTTATGTTACTTTTTGAAATATATCCATCATAACTCTTTATGATAGGTCTATTCCAGAATTCATGTTTATTTCTAACATTTAGAAATAAACAATGAGTGTATCCTAACATCTAGGTCATACAAACATTCTCTAAGACTATGGTCTCTCTCACTGAAAAAATGAAGTCTATCTATCCAATAGAGATTATTGCAACAATTGCATCATTATCCATGTAGGTGACTATTAAACCTTAAGACCAAATTTTCTAGTCTTCTAAAACATATGAAATCAGTTGCAAATGTTATTAAGAGAATGAGATACAATTTTTAGACTTTGATCTTATTCGATAAGCAAGTCAATTTCAATGATTATATGTAGATGTATAATATTTTGATGCACTATCCAGATCCTTTTCTAAGGATCCTAGATAGTCTAGATAGTTTACCATCAATACATCGGCTCATTGCAATATTGACATTCATCCAACTCTTTGGATGTCATATGGAAGTCACATAAGTACAGTCAACTCTTCGACTTTCCTTCTTACTCCGGTAAGACCCATGCTTCCACTGCACATTATTCATCTATAAACAACCATTACTTAAGACAAAGGATCTCTTATTTTGAACTCAAAAGATTTCAATATAAGAGCATTTCAACATTTACACATACTTCATTTAATTCATGCAATAGGAATCTATAGAAGCTTCATGAATGACTTGAGTATAGATATTAGAATGATGACATTCTTCTTATCTACATCCATCTAAACTCTTAAAGACTTTGGTTCATGTAGGTACTCAAACATGTTGAGTACATCTTCTCTTATCAAGCCACCATTCTGCATAATGCAGTGAACCATGTCACTCATGATTAAATGTTGAGAGCGCATATGTCTGCCAAAATATCTTCTAGATTTTATAAGGATTTTAGATAATTATGATCATCATCGACATGGTACTTCCAAAGCACATTCGATGAGAGATCAAGACTGTAGAGAGATACAAACCCAAGGTTGTTGTCCTATTGTCTATTTAATTGTTATTCCTCACCATTATGAGGAAACTTGTACATTGCAACCACATACATTATGTGTCCAACTGCAAGTACAATATCTTGATCACGAATCCAATTCCTGAGAATTTACTGGTTATTATTGAGTATAATTTTGAGTGGGTTTAATGTAGGTTATATGAAATAATTTGCATAAATACATTTTTTTCTTTGATATAGGAATTTTTATATCAAAGTTGTCTTGCCTTGTCCAGTCTGAAAGTTTATTCCCTTGTTCACTTTTAAAGTAAGAGATATACTTACCATTATATCTCAAGCAAGATCTGGGATCTCCTTTCTCACCTTTATTACATCCCAATAATACGAGAAACTGTAACTCGTATAATAAGAAATGGGAACTCATTCCACCTTTCAAGTCCTACTTGCATCTTCCAATTTGATCTTTAACATCCAGGCCCACCACCCCTAAGGCGATGTTGACCCGTTGTTATTTGAACCAACCATCAACATGAATAACACTCACTATGGCAATCCAATATCTCCCTAATAATACGAGGAATCGATATTGGGGTCATTATGCATACATCCTGATCCAGATGCGTTTGTATGGAGGAGCTGTCACTTCAGACATACATCTCCTACATACAATCCCTGGCGACGGAATCCTTTGCCTTGATGGAAGACCATGGATGTCACTTATGTGATCCTCCATATCATGTTCAAATTCTAATTAGTTATTATGAATCATATTCATGTAATTAATTCTTTTAAGGGAAATACTACTTTATTCATAATAGTCTGTTTAATTGGATATAGTGATATCATCATAAAAAAAATTAATTATCAATCTAATTCAAACAACTGACAAACAATTTTGATTGTTACTTGAAGGATAGTATAATCTCAAAATACATGTTATTTTTAGTAACTAAAAAATACCTCATGATCATTTCAAGCATTATCCTTTCCTTACCCCCTATCACGACTAGTACACATAAGATGTGGGACATACCTCTCATGAGCAACATGCTACACCAACGATCCTCAAATTGACACTATATCTGCCTTAAGTCAGGATAATGTGATTTGATCATATTATATTTTAGATGATATTCGGTAACTGTTGAAGAGAATTTTTCATGGGTCTAAAGTACGTCTCACACAAGGTGGAGACACAGTCGCTGTGGCAACCTGCAAGAAACCCTAATTCAGACAACAATTAACCCACAACAATGATCAAACAAAAAAACAATTACGGAGTTAAAATTTATTATAACTCTACAACAAATGTGTACAGTGCAAGTAGTGTAGAGTGTCGACCACAGGAAGCAAGCAGGTAGATCGGGGCAAAGAATGCTCAAAATGAATGCGATGTAGTCTATATGTGCTATTTTTGTGGGTTTTTAATTTTATGTATTTTTATTTGATTTTTGATTTTTATTTTATATTTTTATTTTTAATTTTCTGATTTTTTATTTTTCTTTTTATATTTTATATTTTATATTTTCTTTTTTTAGAACATTTAACACTATATAAAGGATATATATACAAGATGAGTAAGAGAGAGAGAGAGATAGTGTATGTATAAAAATATGTAAAAGTAGCCAAAATATAGGAAATAAAATATTTTTATACCTTTTATATTTTTCTAATATTTTTGTGATTTTCTGTATTTTTTCTGATTTTTTGTATTTTTAAAATAAAAAACTCAAAACAGAGAATAAAATATATACCCAAAATTAAATTGGAGATAACAAATATCAAATAGTAAAAAAAATTCTCTAAATTAATTTCAAAATAAATATAATAAATTAGAGAAAATTCAGAAAGAGAAATTATATTTTTG
The DNA here is from genome assembly GCA_037367405.1 of Ottelia alismoides. Classification (NCBI taxonomy): domain Eukaryota; kingdom Viridiplantae; phylum Streptophyta; class Magnoliopsida; order Alismatales; family Hydrocharitaceae; genus Ottelia; species Ottelia alismoides. The sequence continues at coordinate 312,570 of JAZKJV010009451.1, read as the reverse complement.
TGTTTTTTATGGATTTTTTATATTTTTGTACAAGTTTTAGGGGTTTTACAATTTTTATGTGTTTTATTTTATATTTCTTAGTGATTTTTGGTCTGTATATGCAAAATTATTAAACAAATATAAATATTTTTTTTGGATTTTTTCAAAAAGGTTTTATAATTTTTATGTATTTTCTAGTGTAATCATTTATGAAAATGCATGTTTTTGATTTTATAAATAATAAAATGCTTCAAAAATGCGAAATAAAAATGTGGTGTTAAAGTGCAATGCAACAAGAGTTTAAGTCTATTTTTGGGGATTCTTTCGAATTTTATAAATACATGAAAATAAATAAAATCAACAAAAGAAACTACACTTCTAGTAGGGGTATTTTTATAAATATGTAAAAGTACAAGGGCCACAATGTAAATTTCACAGAAATATTAAACATAATATTTAAATTCCTGGACCAAAGATAAAATTCAAGACCCGCGAGGGCCTCTCTGCAAAATAACCAAAATCACGTGTCAGTGCACGTATACCACTAGCAGGGACTGAATCGTAATTATAATAAAACTTGGGGGTTGGATTACAAAATGTACCAAAAAGATATGACATTATAAAAATGTTTTTGGATGGAATAACAATACCAAGAAACCCGAGGTCTCAACGATAAAAATCCCACCCACGTGAAGAGTCAAGTGAGGGACGTGGCTGGGACCAAAAAACAATTACAATAAAGTTTCAGGGGCTAGAAGCAAAAATTACAAAAATATTTAAACAACAAAGGAAAGTTTATAGACTATTTATTAAATGTAAAAGTGGTTTGGGCAGACTTGCAAAACACCCAAACCTTCGGCTGGTGCAGACGGTGGATATCACTCCACTAAAACACGTGTTAGCCTCCCTTCAAACGATGCCCCTTTGCAGATAAGTGGCCAGGATTAGATCCTGGCCCTTGATCGAATGGTGTTGGTGAAGCGAATAAGACCAAGAACAAGGCAGAATTGGACGGCTCTGGATGATGGTGGAAGAACGGCTGAGGAACTCACCGCCAACGAGTTTGGATTTGGGATAACTACGTTTTTTGACCACCTTTTTTCACATTAGAGGGCACAGGAAGGTTCCTCAGAGTCTTCTCAAATGGAAAGCGGCTTCCAAATGGTGAGGGAACGACCTGAGCGCTGTCGCGAGCTTGGCGAAGGAGGGAGGCTCCAGGTATTTTCCGCCTCTGTAACCCCCAGGAGGGTCCTTTGGCACCTGGGACCTGCAAGGAGAGTTCATGCATAATGAGAGAAGGTTCCCATGGCAAACGAGGGTCAAGGGCATAGGATATAGTGCGAGAGAAGTTTCGTTAGAGTAGAGCTCCGACGAGCTTTGATGGGTGAAATCAAAGCTAAATTCCACGGTTAAAAGATATAATAAATGTACTAATAAATCTTAGGATTAAGCCTACACTAGAAATGCGATAAAGTGGATCTCGACTGGACAAAAAAAACCAGGAAGAAGGACCTCAACGGCGATGGCTCGCCGAAGGTGGGTGGAGACGCCCTTCGGCCACCTCCTCGGTCAACCTAACAGCATGACGTAGGAGCTGTCACCTCCCTCACTCGATTGAGTGCGAGAGGAGGAGAGTAAAGTGGTCAAAGAGGGTTCAAAAATGAGAAGGAAGGTCGGGTGGTCTTTTGAACAAGAGGGAGACTAGGCGAGAAGATCGAGGTGTATCGGGCATCTCAGTGATCCGCTCCCCAAGAAGATACGTCGACGTGAATCCTCGATGGCTGGGGAAGAAAAGTCAAGAAGGGAGCGATGTTATTTAGTGAAAGGAAAAGCCTCGAAAAATTCACGAAACGGAGCAAAAATTGAGTTCTGACAACCTTTAGACCTTGATCAGAGAGTTGACCGAGGTTAGCGCACGGAAGAATATGGTTGGTCCACGTGGACCAACCAGAACAAAATCTTGAAAAAATATTTGTAAAATCAATTAAAAATAATAAACAATTTTATTATTTTTAGATTATAAAATTAAAAATGTTTATTATTTTTTAAAGTATTTCATTATGATTTTTATTTATTTTTTCGAGGTAATAAGTACAAGTTACCTTTTAAGTGCTATATACAGGTATATTCATCTATATATTTTAATATTTTATTTTTATTTTGTATTTTCAATTTTATTTATTTTGTATATTATTTTATATATTTATAACTTAATTTTATACACTTAAATATATTTTTATTTTATTTTTCTAAAGTATTATATACAATTAAATAATCAGTAGTATTATTTATATGTGTATAAGTGTAGGCAATTTATCTATATATTTTATACAAGTATTTTATTTTTGCATTTTCTTTATATTTTTATTCCTGTTTTAATATTTACATATATTATAAATAATATTTACAAAATTATAAAATAAAAACTTATAAAAATAATGAATAATAAATAAAATGAATATTTTAATCAGTAAAAGTATACAATAAGGGTCCAAAACCTAACTTTCAAACCGTAACTCCAAAAAATATGAAACTACCTTCATGAAATAGCTTATTAAAAGTTGTACGATAATTAAAGTGTGATTTTGATACATTTTGAGTTTTTATTTGAGAGATATGGGTCTGGGAAGTTGGAATTTGGGAATCTTATTCTGGATATATTTTGTACACTGTACATTATTTTTGTATGAAATCAATTTGTATTTTTCTATATTTTATTACCTACAACTTTCATGTTCAAAGTTTCTTTATTTGAAATATAAAAAGTGGGACTAAAAATAGGTCCCACAAATGAATAAGAATGAATTAAATAAAAGGTATTTTCATTGTATTTTGGCCATTATCTCCCCCTACTTTATTCCTTATCGACCTAGTCATCAAGATGCCTAGGTCTCGGGGTTTCAGATCATAAAATATTTTCAATATTTTATTCTTTTTCTTTTAAAAAATCGTATTTTATATACTATTTACACAATAATGCACGAATGCTAAAATGCATGAAATAATGGTATTTACACGCATTTACTAGGGTTTTTAAGGTCAAAATGATAGAATAAAGATGATGAAATGGAGATTCATCAGTAACTGAAGTTATACCCTATAATATTTATCAAAACTATTTTGATTATTTTTATAAGGAGATTTTCTAAACAAATCCCCAATCCTATTCAAGTATCGATGTTTGTTGGAAAGTTCATTATAACCAAATCGATCAAGATCAATATCTTATCATATTGGTTATGATCACTCAAAAATTATTATAATTATTAATTATTTCAAAAATTTTTAATAACTAATTATTACAGGATATTAACCAATAATTTCCATAAATTAATTGAAGTAACAATCACAAGATTCATTTCAAATTTGTTGAGTTTCCAGCAATGACACATGTTTACTAAAACTAACCGATCATAAGCAAATAGACTCCATTGGTTTGCAAATTTTATTTGCAATAGAATCCAAGTGATATACAAGTATTTCTAAGCATTTTAAAACTGTGGTTAACTCTTGATTACATTCTAAAAAACCATTCCCGTAATAGTGGATACATGTCTACTAAAATAGTAATAACTTGAGCAAACAGATTCCAAATCATGCAAACTCACATCCTACATTTGCTAATAAGAAGAGGAACACAATTCAAGTGATACTCTCACGTTTTAAGACAACTAAACATGGTAAAAAAATCACACAAAACAAGGTTGCGTGAACAAAATGCAATGAAAAATTCGTACAACCAAAAATGCACATGTAATCTTAGGTTTATGGATCATATTCTAAACCTCTAACCTATGGCTCTGATATCACTTGATGAATATGGAAAGATCCTTAAGCATATCACAGAAGCGTGAAGACTGCATCATATGCGATCTGGAGTGACTAGTCGCACTATTTGCTCGGGGTAGCACAATTTAAAATTTAAAAGTGATGAAACCACAAGATCCAAAAATACTTCTCGGATCATTTCATCTAAATCACATGCAAATACTAAGGTTACCTCTTGAAGTCTGGTTGCGATCGATTTTCTAAAGTAAGAGACCTCTTATCTCCAGTCCGATCCAATGGAGGAGACGATCGCGAGCGCGTTGCTGAACGTGTGCTCCTCGCAATCCATGTTGATGATCCGAGCGGTGAATCTCCTGATCCCGTCTCATGAGATCTGATGTCTTCTTAACGAGAAAGATGCACCGAAGGAGACATAGATCCATGAATGGTCTAAGTGGTGACACAATGACGTGGTGGTGACGACGACCCTCTCCAGGGTTTAGGGTGGATGTCCACTCTAAGGAGAGAGAGAGAGGCTTGGCGCATAGAGAGAGAGAGAGAGGGAAAGAGCATATAATGTTGTCTTCTTATAAAGATCTAGGGTTGCCTCTTCTTATATATTATTTTCGGGTCCATGGATCTCAATCCATGGACAACACAAATCCAATGGTGAAGATTGATTTGTGTTACTTTAAATGGTTAGGATTCTATTGTTAAAACACAACAATAATTAATTAAATTAAATTAATTATATTGAATAATAATCAATATAAATTAATTTTCAATCAAATTAATTTATCTTGGAGAAATATGAAGGAGAATAGCCACCTTCCATAAGGGAGGTAGATGACCACAAATCCTAGTAGGACTTGGTGGTCGTACGCTCTCCCTAATAAAAAGGGGAGCCTCCTTTTCCTATTTCATGATATTTCATATCTCATGAGAATCTCCAAAATTTGCAACAACTTTTATTGTAAATTATCTCACAAAAAATAATTCCATATCATTTTGTGAAATATCGATCATACCATGGAAATTTGTGAATCACATTCACAACCCAAAATAAAATGTAAATTATATTTTCACATTTAAATTGTAAATGTTATTTACAAATATCTCTCTCTTATATATTATAAATCACATTTATAATATATACGATTAATATGGATAATGTTATCCATATTATTCATATCCATGATAATTAAATCAGATTTAATTATCTTAGATCTCTATTCTTATGTTCCCAAATAATATGAATCACATTCACATTATTCCACCTTCGATAATTAAATAACATTTAATTATCTTAGATAATTCGCCTTATATGGCCAAATAATACGAATCAAATTACTATTATTCATGCTAATTAGATCACATTTAATTATCAATTTCTCTCAATGCTCAGATTGTCAGTAATGAAATTAGCTTTGAACTCCTTCAAGAATAATGTGCTTTCTCTGCGGATACTTGGAGATAAGGACATGGAGATTATACATTCCATGTATGGCGACTTGGATATTGAGATCATATCAATTCAGATCTCGTTGACCTCCCATAGATGTTTGATTAAATCAAATCCGTAAATCTAATCGTCTCATTGTATCTGAATCATATTCAGATCACTGTCCAATATTTGGACTAAGATTAGATTACTTCTCTATGAGAGAAGTCACTAAAATCTAAATATGTTTCATCACATCCTCGGAATGGATGCGTCAAGGTTATACAATCGTTTATTATCACTTCACCCTCAGGTATTCCTAAAACATGCACATCCTACATACTGGAAGACTTAGAATAAACCTGCAGTTTTAAATCTTATTTAGATTGTCTCCTTCAGGATTTTATCATTAAGTCTCTCATTTGATCGTTAGGAGTTGGTATCTATCATATACGTTCCAAAAGCATATATCATACTCAGGTATTGATCATATACTTTCCAAAAGCATATATCAAATATACAAATTTAGTCAAGCTTCCAAAGCGAGACGATCGTGCACAGAATTTGATTCCAATATCTCATGAGAGAGCTCATGTCTTACGGTTCAATAAATGAACTTGTATGATCCCTTTGAGAGAACGTATTATCATATGCCTTTGTATGCACACTAATGCGCTGATGTATAGACCTTGATTAGGACATCAACCTATATGTCTTCCAAATGTACATACTCATACATATAACAACACATCTGTCTCCGGTCAGTGGATGTGTGCCTATATCATGATAACATACGACATAGGTCTTTGTTATCGTGATCTTGATAGGTCAACTCTTTAACCTAACTTGTCTAATACTTCAGAATCTCTATTCCTATGCAGAGGACTTGCATCAAGAGGTCAGTTTCAATCCATTAGAGAAAGGATTGCCGTCTCCTACTCAGGTTGGAGATCATATCTTAATAATCATCTGATGGTGCTTGATGAGCACTCATCTAACTCTTTAGGTATTCATCCAAGCACCAATCTTTATAATTGCACAATTGAATCAACAGTTGTATGATCATCAAGATGGTCATGGTATGTAATCCTAATTGTACTAAGGGACTTATTATGCAAAATTGTTATTCTTCATTTCAAATCGGGGAATGAATTTTGCAATACATTTATTGTATAATGGCTCGTCGTGGGCTTGTATGTTTACAAAAATACCCCAACTTTGTTACATTTACATTCATTTATTTAATTGCATTTAAAAGTCACAAAAAATATATTCTTGAAAACCTTGAGCCTTCATAATCTGAAAGTATCCTAAGTGATAGTTGTCTCCCTGTGATCAACCTTGGGCTTGCCCAAAGTTAAATAAATTGTCGAATTAAAATTGATAGATTGATAATTTAAGTATGGTTTTTGAAAAATCAAATTCTTTCCGACTAAAAACATAATTTCCACAATTTTACTTAGGGTAGGAAGCGACTTGTCATTTACTTATTCATTTTAAATTTATCTACTTATTCGAAAATTGTGTAAAAATACTCATTGTGAACGGAAACTTTTGGCATTCAATATTTGAATTTCACTTAATATTGTGCTACATATTAATATTAATATTTTTATTTTATTTTTCTAGGTCACATATTACATCATTTCACACAAATAAAAATAGTTCTATATACCTCATTAATTGCTCCTTATATATGATATTTGTGGAATTAATCGAATTGGTTTGCTCCGCTTTTTTTAATAATAGGTCCTGTGATTTCGAGGGTCCAGAGCGCCCCCCTTGAGTCGAACCTGGGTCCTTTAAGTTGTAGGCACACTGCACTACCACCAGACCACTCCTTGGGTTCTTTGCTCTGCTTAAAAATTTACAGACATCAAATCGGGGTTTCTACATATTGTATTTTTAATTTATTCAACATTAAATTCCAAAAAACATTAGCTTTCTTTCACCATCTATTGTATGTCACATTTTAGTTTTCAAAAATATTACATTTTCAAAATAAGAAAGAAAAAATATAGCTGGCATCATATTTAGTTCGTCATTAATTGAAAATTCACAAAGCAATATGTTTTGCATTCCTCATTGCCTATAGTTTAAGGGACAATATAATTTGAAATTTGAGAGTTAATTTTACACAGATTTTGTTTGCAAATCTCACTCAATTCCCTTGAATTGATTTTTTATTCTTTTTTATTCTATTTTACTTTTATTAAATATTGAAATAATAATTTGCAAAATAAGAATAAAAAAATCCAAAAAATAGCATTGCATCACATCATGCATAATTGGTATTTACACAATAACTTGTATACACTTAACTGACCAAAGTTACATCCAAAAACTTTGTTGCTTCCATATATTCGACCTTAGACTTTACCACTGATGAATCTACGATTCTCATTCTTTATTCTTTTGTTTTAGATCTTTCTTTTAGCAAAACCATCTATAAATACCTATAAATAAAATAATTTAACATTTTGCATGTCATTATTAATAATGCATAATTAACACCTGTTTTGTAAAAATAAAAGAATAAAGAGAAAAGAAAAAGAAGGATGTATTTAGAATAAATACAGAGTGACCCAAACCCAAAGAGAAGGTCAAGTAGAGAGATAAGGGTACACTATGTAATGTATATATCACCTATACTTGTATAAAATATTTATTTATTTACTTTTGACAAAATATAAATATCTTATTCTTTTTACACATTTGTATATAGCCCTAGTAATATAAAAATAAAAATCAGAAAAACAAATAAAAATAAAATCCAACAACCCCTTGTGCAAAAGACCCTTGTACATATACACAATACCCATTTATTTTACAATATTCATTAATTCATAAAAACTAAATAAAAATCATTTTATAGTTATAAAATTATTGTATAAATAAATAAAATATAAAATAAAATATTTTTTGTAAAAAGAATAAAATAAAAATACTTGTACAAAACACATAGGTATATCAGACATGTATATAATACTATACACTGTATATTCCTTATTTTATTTTTATAAAAATAATTAAAAATAATAGAAAAATAGCCTACAAAATAATAAACATTTTTTGTTTTATATACTTTTTAATTTAAATACATTTACTATTTTAAATTCAATTTTCTTTTATTTTTGTAAAACCTGGATTCTAATTGGTCCACGCAGGATCATTAACCTCGGTCAACATCCCCTTCCAGCCGGGTTAGGTTTGGATTCACATCATCAGAGCTTTTTCTCCATATTTTAGCGCCAAACTCCGATTCTCTTTTTCCTCGATTCCACCGCCTGATTCCACTCATAGGATCCATGATCCTCACAGATCCTTAGGAGGGATCGGATCTGCCTAGGGTTGCGCTCCTCTCGTCGATCTATCTAGACCCTTGGGCATCCTATATAACATCTCCTCCACCTCCTATGCTCCGTAGCTCATCTCTCGAGCCCCCATTCCCTCCTATCTACCTTCATTGGAGTGACAACCATCAGAGGAGCAGCTCAGGACTCGTCGGAGACGCCTGGAGGCTTGTAGCTCGCAATGCGACCGAAGCTCCGTCGTGTGTAGCCTCCCAGCCTGCCACAGCTCGATTGAGACCATAACCCCACTATCCATCTTCTCTTGACGTCGCTGAACTCTTCAACAACCTCAAGCATCCATCTTATCACCCTTATTTTCGTATTCGCTTCGATTTCCATTTCATCGCCGCTGCCCATTCCTTTGCTCCGACCACCGGGTCTGGAGCCCGTTACCCCACCTTCATCCACATAGATCGACCCCTCTACTCACCCCACATCTTCTTATGCAACCTACCCCCAGGATCCCGGTCATCGGAGCTGGATTAGGCTGGGCTTCCTCCCCCATCTTCGCCGGAATCCCAAAAATCCATCCACCATCGCTTCTCTTTAGCTCTCCATGAAATAACCCAACTTGAGAGAACCCTCTGAGTCACTCTACCCTCTGTAGGTGCCCGTGCACGCAAAGAGGCCCAATTGATACCTCTACTGCTCCGGTGGAGCAGCTTTAGGAGGGCCAGCATTGCCACGCCCATACGACCGTCCTCCCGATCGTCAGAACCAACCATTCAACACGGAACATCCTCACGACCTTGCTGGACTCCTCAGATCCTTCATTTGGAGTGCCGGATTACCGTCCTCATTCAATTGAAGCTCTCCAGACCTGAGTTCATCCAGGCCCCTTTTCTGTCTTTCGATCAGGAACTTTCCTCCTAGATTTGATCAAGGCTGTACAACCACATTTTAGTCCCTTCGAGTCCGAGTCACATGTCTCTACACGTGCTTTGCTGGGTTATTTGCAACATTAGTCCTATGCTTCCTAGATGTTATGATATGAATGCTATGTTTTGAGATTTGCATATATACCCTTGTGAGCCTGGATCACATATTGTGTGTGCCTTGTTTGGATTAATTACATATTTGACCCCTGTGCTTTTATAGCGCGTTATTGTTTGGTTCAGAAAGATAAAATAATTTCAACAGGCTCCGTATGAATTGTTTTCAATTTCATGTCTTTTATGTGATGAAATAAATATTAAATTTACTTTAAAAATTACATAAAAATTATTAATAGCCCCTACTAGTGTGTAATATTTGTAGTGATTTTTGTGTATTAATTTAATTACATTTTATATTATTAAAAATTCAAAAAAGCATAAAAAGTATCATGTTTGTTTTTATAAAAATAATAAAAATTCGAAAAACCCCTCAAACATTCCACAAAAATTTCTGTGTTTGTTTTTTACTGTGTTTGAACTCCAACATTAATTTAGTTTGAAAAATATTTATAAAAACTCTAAAAATCACAAAATAATAAAAAACTTATAAAAATCCTATAAAATCAAAGAAAAAAAATCCAAAAAAGTGTTGTCGGAAGGTTTTTGTCTATATATCATAAAGTTGTCATCCCGGATTTTTGAGCATTTTAAATATTTTTAATTATCAAATCAGTCCTAGTCCTAGTTTGATTTTTATAAAATCACAAAAACATTTGAAAATTCTCAAAAATTACCAAAAACACTTCAAAACCCTAAATCCCGAAAATATTTTTACTTTATTTTCTGAGTATTTTCTACTATTTTGAAAAATACAAAAAGAGTGTTGAGTGTGTGTTTTATATTTTGTGCTTGTTTAACTTTTATTGAAAATTAAAATTTTGAAAAATTAAATCCATTAAAAATATTTTATTTTTTGAAATTTGACTAAGTTTTTAAATCGTGCTCCTTATGTTCGACCCTGGTCGCTATACCAGGTAAATATAATAGCGAGACCACTTACATTTAGTTGATTTATCTTTGAGTGGTTTATTTTTCTCGTTGATCGTGCTGAGTGATTTGGGTCACAACAATCTTGATTATATTTGTACTTAACCCTAGTCATATAGGCTGATCATCAACCATGTAGAAACATAACACCACATTCATATGTACATTGTTCGGTAGTTTTGATTGATAGGTTTTTATCTAGCTCTACTACAACACATTAATTCAAAAATAGTAAAAGCGATTAAACATGTTCATTATATGGCACTGCTGCTTGGGAAGCAACACAACTTTTATAATTTAGATCAGTTTTTTGTGATAATAAACTTTGTTGTTACTTATCTATATTGCAAGTTACTTTTTTTTGCATTTTTTATTTTCACCATTCATATTTATTTTATTTGCATAATAGAAAGTCTCTCTCAAGATGTAATTCATTTTATTTTTCTGGAAGGGCCCGATGAATGTTAGTGGCTTTTTTCTAAGCACATCTCAAGACAACTAAAGGCAGAAAGTTTTTATGGACCGAAACCACTACAGAGGTCGATGATTTTTTCTATTTTATTGAGTCTATGAGAGAGAGAGTCTTGGAATTTAAGTTTATGTTTGACATTTATTTATTTTTGTACATTTATAGTGGACTCTATTCAGAGTCTCGTACGTATAGAACTGAACTCCTATACTCAGCCTAGTTCAAGCCTAGTTGGGTGGTTGGGTCCACATTTTTGATGTAGTTTTAGAAATTCACATTGGCTATTAGAGCTACTAGGATTATTTTGCATGCCCTCGTAACACTAGATCACACATTTTCACTAAAAGATGCATTAGATGACTTCAAGTAGTCAAAGCAAACCGTTCTTCAATGATAACCAGAATTCCTGTCTAAGTTTGCTTTTCCGTGCATTCATTAAAAATATCTATTTAGGATTTATAAATTTTGTTTTGCATCTCGCACGGAGATTGCGAGGAAGAATTATAAGTATCTTTGGCTTCTATTCATAATTGTGTTTATCGCTGCACGACTTTTCCGATTTTGTCTCCATGTTTTCGATTCACATAAAATTGGAAGGAAAATGGAGTCACTGATAGATCTCCTAAAAACCAACTCAAATTCAATGACAATTTAATTAAAATTAGGAATACTAAGTTTTCAATTGATTAAAACTGAATTAAAATCAAACATCATTTTACGCCAAAGAAACCTCGAAATTATTTTTGAAAGATTTAAATAAGACAAACTCCTAGGACTTTCATCGTTGAGCATGAAAATTAGGGTTTGCTTTTTATATTATCTTGGGTGAGTTTACTATGTGCACTGGCACATAACTTAGCTATGCTTCACTTTCAATTCCACCTTCCATTTCAAGATGTCAACGTATTTGTACCCATACCTAAATTTAGTGGGTCAAATGACTCTACTATGTCACAACCACCTTTGCCTTCTCTTCCATTCAAATATCCTCGTAATTGTTTATTTGATTCAGCTTCTTCCTACTCACCACTTAAGGTCGAAACTTCACACCTACTCCACCTTCTCCATATCATTATCCTCTACATTCTTCTATTTTGACAAAGAAAATTAGGGAACTTGTGGATATTCAAACAATCAAATATATATATATATATATATATATATATATATAAATTAGAGAGTTCTGATGTTAAGATACAGAGAAAACTAGCCGAGATGAAAATGAAAAGATAAATGCAACTATTTTCTATTCAGAAAAATTGATTATTTAATTTTTAACAAAACAATCAGATTCTTGTTTAGGAAAAAAGCCACTTTTTTCGAGGCTTCTTTTACTTCAAATGGACATCTTCCCGAGTACGACCATTTCTCTTTTGAACAAGGTTGGAACTCGAACCAAAAAGCCGAACCACATTACACAAGAAACTGGACTATGGGCTACATTCCATAGTCGCCATGTTCGAAACCATCATAATACAAGGATCTGACTTATTATACCTAATCATTGACATCTTTCTTATATGTTGGATAATCTTCAAATCTTTTGTTCAATCAAGTCTTGTCCATTTTCCTATATGATTACCAACCATTTGTGATAATAGGAGGTCTTACATGTTACTTTAGAGACTATTAAGAGATCTTCAATTTTGAAACTCCAGTTTACTTTTATCTGTAGAGAAAGAGAGAGCGAGGTGTATGTATATATGTGGTGCCCTTTATGGATATATATCCTAAAAGTAGATGGATAACATAAGATCAAACCCTGAGGATTTTCCAGTGGAGAAAGAAGGTCATCCTGCCCATGTCACATCAATGAGGCATACATGTAGTAAATTTATGATGCAACTAAATGCATGGAGATAAAGGCTAATTTTAGCTTAGTTTAAATAAATGCTGATTTTCAATGAAATTCTCACTTGCACAACCTTGAAATAGTCTAAAAATTCATGTACTTAGCATAACATGCTAGGATAGAGTTGCATTATCTTGTATGAAAATATGGATGTTAGGCTCGTTATATATAGTACTCATGTACATAAGTGGCATATATTTCTCTTATAGTTTTGGCATTATCATGCTAGGCATACAATTCCATATGGCATTCACAATAAACAACATGATCATATGTATTTCAAATCATTAGTGTAAGATAATCGCATAAAAATGTATGTATCCATCAATAATGGTATTTGGAGGCACGCATCTTTTTTACCATTAACCCCTCTTCATTTACCAAGCATATCATGCATCCCATCAATAATTTTAGCACCAAACAGTGAGCCTATATTCTCAAGTAGGATGCATTTGAATAGTTTTAATAATGGCCTAAATAGTTTGGCAATTAGTTGGATTATAGCTCAAGTGACCGATAGTTATCTAAAGGATATTTAAAATCAAGTTGCCACATAGTTGGATCCACATCTTAAGTATAACCTACTCATACTTTTCTAAAATTTCATTTGAGAAATAGTAGAAATCTAAAAATCATATTAACTTATATTCACAACATTCTCGCTTTGAATAAGACTCCAAAATAATAGTTTTATCAACATATTATTACAACTATGTGGAAATTTCAAAATAAATACATCCTCCATATTTCTTGTAGTGAAATAATTGTGTTATTCATAGTATGGGATAATATTATGTTCGACCCTCATTTATAAGATTTACACTTCGATTAATCCAAAATGGTAAAGTAGCAAGAACCATAGATACACACAACATATTTACAAAAATGTACTATTTTATTAACATTAGCTTGCTGCAAATGAGAGGGCCATGAAATACAAGATAATCCTTTATTCCTTTGATAGTTGCAATATTAACTAGACGCGACATAGGAGAGTGGTGGAGGTGAGCACCGACAGCTAACAACATGTGAGGACAAGAGGGGAGGAGGACACCTCATGCAACACGAAGGCGACAGAAGGGCCAGAGATGCGCAAGAGAAGAAATGGGTGAAAAAACGAGGAGGAATTGACAAAACAATTTCGGCTATACCAAGAGACCATTGGGGACGGTCGTCGATCATCCCTATGTTAATCGGGGACAGTTAACCAATGACCGTCCCATCTGAGATCCAATTTTTTCCATTGTACTACCAACGGTCCTTGAAGGGGATGGTTACTTAAAGGCCCTCCTAATAAATAAAAAACATGGGAATTGCCTCTTAACAGCCACTCTAGCATTTTCCAACATGTTATATTAGAGGGGACAAATAATAATACCGTCTCATATGGTAACTATTAGGGATGATCACGACTGTACGCAATGAGTACCCATAACTCAAGGTTTATGACTAGAGGTGATGTCCACAGAAGGCATAACATGATGGTTGTAACTATCCCCTCTAATGGCATATACCATATGTTTATGCAATAAGGAAGGAAGGGCATGGTCGGCTGACCATCCCTTATGGAAATAAAAGGGGACAATCGTAGACGTGACTATCCTAGCCGAGCATGGAATAAGGGATACGAGTGTGCGAACGTCCCCCATGAGGATTAGTGAAGATGATCTGGATATGACCATCCCCTGTGATTCTAAAGGGTACAATAATTTTTGTCTGTCCCCTTCTATTATCCCTAATGGACGGTCTCCCTATAGTGAATCAACAATGTCAACATCCTGAAATTGAATTTTGTGCACATCCATGGAGGCATATTGCAAGTCACAACCATGATCGATCAGATACTATATGACTGGGAACATGGTCTTGAATGGATTGAAACCATCAGTCCCAATATCCAATCGTACATTTCGTGCGCCCTCTGCAAAATCTGAAAAAGAATCACTGAACAACTGCTACTCTTTCTAGTCTATTGGATGACGTATGTTTCCATCCTAAGAGTGATTTCTTTGTTTCCAAGTCATCCACTTCGATGTTATGTTCAACATGAACCTTCTCAGCAATCTTGGAATTAAAGGAAGGAACACAAAAACTTACTCCATATTAGCTTTGTGTGGGAGCTATCCAGGTTGCCACATTTGTATATGTATACTCCACATTGGGAGCATGTGTCTCTATCTTTGTAGGCATCCTGATAAAGAATGCATTCATTCGAACAAACATCAATCATTTCAGACTTAAGACTCAACTTTTGAAATTATGTCTTTACGTCATGCCAATTGTTTGGGAATCCAATCATCGCATCCAAAAGTTGCCTTATTCGGGCAAGAATATTGGTCATGGAGGACACTATGTATCTCGCCTTTATTCTAAATAGTCCCAATAAGCACCTCGATCAACCATCTTAGCCCATAACTATTGGTTCTTCTACATCTTCCATTTACACCATCCATAGATAATGACATGCTCGACGATGGTGTCCCTCTCTTGTAAGAGTCCATTTAAGTACTTCTTGAATGGACAGGGACTTTTATGATAGTTCCCCCCTTTGGAAAACTTATCCGACTATAGTGAAAAGTCCAATCTAACTAGTTTAAAACACTGACCTTGTAAGAAAGGTAATATGTCGATTGCTTTATCAAATAATGACTTGTCCATGAGAATAAAAACCTTAACCATAAAATAAACTATTATCAAATGTGCATTATGTAATATTTTTATATAAAGCCATAAACCCTACTATATGACATATTGTAGTGACTTCATTACTAAACCCTAAATAGCAACCCATGATATATCATGTGCCTAAACTTATTTCACTAAATGTATGAGATGAGAGGAGAAATTGACCTATCCATAAAGATTCAAAACCTAACATAAGACAAACTTTGTTACATGCTAAATATATTTGAGCAAATTTACATGCTAGTTTGTATCTTATCAAATTTCAGTGGCGTAACCCGCACCCCTTTAGTGTACCTCGTAAACAATAATGATTGGCTCTTAAAATTATCACCAAAGTTACAACAATTTAAAATGATTAAGATTGATTTGATATATCAAAGAGGAGATGAGTTATGCTACAATAATGTATGCTCAAATATAAACTATTGCATGTAACAACGATCACCCTATATTAGAGTTTGAATCTTTATGGACACCCTTAGTTCGAGACCTCCTAAATAAGAAAAGCCAACATAAATACAACACTTTGTGACTACCTTATGTCATCATATGTGCGTGGTAGAAATATAAAATATCCATAAATTATTCAATCATTTATGTTGATGGACATTTACGTATATTTGACTGGTTTACAAGAGGGATATGCAGCTACCTGAACCTTGTGTCTGCATACATAAAAATCCGAGACCATTGGAACAAAATATCATCTTAAAGTGAGTCCAATAATCTTGTGAAAAGCTAAAAAATATAACACATTAGAAAGTGATCAAATCTTCTCATGTGTTATACACGCCTTCTGTTGTTCAATGCCACATACCTCTCGGTGCGGATGGATGAATGCTATGTGACTTGTTTTGTGTATTTTACATGTAGTTATATTTTGGGATATTTATACCCATAACCTGAGTAACTTTGTAATTACATACATAACCCTGTGTACTCACAATTTACATGAGGAACCCTGAATAGTTGTTAGTTCTTACATGGCATGACCATGTGTTAACTTGCATCTGTTTCTCCATTATTTTTGGATAAAATCCGTAATTTTTTACATTTTTACCACTGAACATAATTATATCTTCAAAAGATACCTCCATCTAATGATGACGAAGAGTAAAGTGATCCTGCTAGTTGTCCTCCCCGTGACGACGGTCGTGGTCGTCTAACAATCCTTGGAGCTACTTATGTTGACAGCGCTCGGGGAAGGGCATCGAGGAGGAGGAGGCCGTCGAGGAGGGTAAGGGGTAGGACATCAGGGAGGAGGCAGAGGGCGATAGGAGGCCATGGAGGGGAGGGCGGAGGGCAGAATGAGGGCATGGAGAAGGAGGGTGGAGGACGGAGGCAGAGGGGCAAGAAGGAGGGGGGCGGTGTTGGGAGGAGGGAAACATGAGAGCCTGGAGGAGGAGGGCAAAGGGTGGAGGTAGAGGTACGGTAGGGAGGGGGAGGGTGTCAGGGAGGAGGCAAAGGGAAGAGGACAACATGAGGTCCTGAAGGAGGAGGGTAGAGGGCAGAGGCAGGGGGTGGGAGGGAGGAGGAGGGTGTCAAGGAGGAGGCAGAGGGAGGAGGGTAACATGAGGGCATGGGGGAGAATGGTGGATGCAGAGGGGCGGGAGGGAGGGGGGGTGTCATGGAGGAGGTGGAGGGCGGAGGGTAGCATGAGAACTTGGAAGAGGAGGGCGGAGGGACAAGATGGAGGGGGAGGGTGTCAGGGAGGAGGCGGAGGGCGGTAGGAGGGCTTGAAGGAGGAGGGTTGAGGGTGGGGGCAGAGGGGAGGGAGGGAGGGGGAGGGTGTCGGGGAGGAGGGGAAGGGCAATAGGAGGGTCTGGAGGAGGAGGGCAGAGGAGGAGGGTCAGGAGGGAGGGATGACGTTGAGGAGGAGCCAGAGGGTAGTAGGAAATCTTGGAGGAGGAGGGCAAGTGATGGAGGCGGAGGGGCAGAAGGGAGGGGTCGGGCGTTGGAGAAGGAAGGGGGAAAGTGTTATGGATTTTTCATTTTTTTTGAAAATTTTTAATAGCCGTTGGATAGTCCATGGGTTAGATTAACCTAATGGGTGTGAGATGAAGTGACTATTTGGGGTTCCTCATGTAAGTAACGATTACATATGATTACGTATCTAATTACGAAATTACGCAGGATTATGGGTGTAAATATCGCTTAGTTTTTTAACCTTATTAACTAGCTAACTACAAGTTAATGTGCCACATATTGTCAGCTTGATTAAAATTTTATGTGACAAATTATCACAAAGGGCCTTCTAATATGGCATATATTATAACATATAGTTTACAAAAACTAGACACACACCCACACACATACACCAATTGTACACATAAACATATATAGATAAGTACATACATACGTACATTGACATACATACATACATTGATATCTATGTAGATGCATGCATAGATACATACATCGCACATAGATATACATACATAGATATAATAGATACCTACATACATATACATATACATATACATATACATATACATATACATATACATATATGTACATAGATAAATACATACCTACTTAACTACATACACACATAGAAAGATACTCATACAAAGAAATCATATATATATATATACCTACATACATACATAGATACCTATATACATACATGAATACATATATACACACATATCTATATAGATAGAGATTATAGATACCAACATATATAAATACCCACATACATAGATACATATATGTTTACATACATAGAGACATAGCAACACATACATAGACACATAGATTCATAGAAACACATACATAGATACATGCATACATACCTACATATATACCTACATACGTACAATACCTAAATCCATAGATAGATATATACAAACATACGAAAGTGATGTTGCAATATTATAACTAATATCGATGAAATGTGCAAATCTACTTTATTAATAACACACAATATTCTAAAATCACCTTGATGCATTTTTATTACAAAACTAACAATATTCTACTAGCACAATGTAACATAAAATGAATACGATAAGCAAAATGCATCTAAAATAACAAATATATATATATATATATAAACTTAACATGAATTCGAATATAACACAATAATAACCTAATATGTAAAAAGTATCTAAATGACAAGAATATTAGAAATTATACCTTTTGGAGCTCAGGCGTAAAGGAGGGTGTATGGCGACATCGATGTGAAGGACGTGGCGAGTTGGAAGCATGGTGCAGATGAGGTGATCCATGGAGGCAACTATCCTGAGAGGAGGAGAGGGGTCGGGGAGGCGACATGCCAGGACGAAGAGGGTGGATGTGGAAGAGGTTGGTGAAGGATATGGTATTATCCTCAAGCGCATCACGAAGGCGTGATCGTCGTATCGAATACGGCACAGAATGACTAGTCGTACTAGTTGTTCTGTGCAGCGGAATTTAAAAAATTTTCATGCGATGAAACCCATGATCCAAGAACGATTCTCAGATCGTTTCATCTATAACCACAACAAGTATAAGCAATACCTCTTGAAGCGTAGTTGATCGAGTCTCTAGACCTCCTGTCTCAAGTCTGATCATCGGAGAGGTCGCTTGCGAACGCGAGGATGAACCGCGTGATCGTCACAATCCAACAAGATGATCCAAGCACGGTAAGCTCCTGATCTCATCGTACGAGATCGAACGTCTTCTTCGTGAGCGTAGCACTCCAAGAAGACAGAGAACCGAAGAATGTCGAAGCGGTGGCGCGATGCGAAGGTGACGATGAGTCTCTCCTCTAGGGTTTGGTGGACGGCCACCAAGAAGAGGGAGAGAGAGAGAGAGTTGGCTCCAAAATTGCATAGCCTTAGAATGCCCCTCTATTTATAGGATTTTGGGATTAATGGATCTCAATCCGTGGGACATATAAAATCAATGGATGAGATTGATTTATATTCAATCCGATGGCCAAGATTGTTGTTGGTAAAAATCAACAAATTATGGTTTAATTTAGATCAAAATATATTTGACAAAATCAAATATAAATCAATCCTAAATTACATCAACCAAATAAGGAGAGAATATACATGGAGATTACATCTCCCATGTATATCAAGGTGGACGGCCACCCATTCCAAGTAGGACTTGGTGGCCGTCCCCTTTATTCCATATGGAGACAATCTCATGAAATTTCATGAGATTGCATATCTCCATGGAAATCTCCATTATTATTTTCAATAACTTTTGTTGTGATTTATTCTTCAAAAAATAATTCATAATTAATTTTGAGAATATTACAATCTTTCCATTGATAATTTGTGAATCACATTCACAACCCAAAACAAAATATAATTTACATTTTCAATTAATTACACAATGTGTATCCAATACACATTAACAATTAATCAACAAGTATAAATTATAATTAGCTCTCTCTAATACATTATAAATCACATTTATAATATATTATGAATAATTGGATATTGCTATCCACATTATTCTTATCCATAATAATTAAATCACATTTAATTATATTGGATAATTTCCACACACATCAAGATGATTAAATCACATTTAATCATTAATTCTTCAATGCTTAGATATATGGAATTATTCTTGAACTCCTTCAAGAATAATGCGATTACTCCACAGATACTTGGAGATAAGGACAGGGTGATTGTATTGTTCCACGTATAGTGACTTGGATGTTGAGATCATATCTCAAATCCAGATCCCATGGACCTCCCACAGATGCTTGATCAAATCAAGAATGTAGACCTAATCTTCTCATTGCATCTTAATCTCATTCAGATCAATGTCCAGTACATGGACTAAGATTAGTTCATTTCTCTAATGAGAGGAGTCACTAAAATCCAAGCCTGTTTCATCACTCCCTCGGAATGGAAGCGTCATGGTTATACAATCGTTTATGATCACATCACCCTCAGGTATTCCCAATACTGTAAAACCTGCATACTGGAAGACCTATGATCATTCTGAAGATAAAGATCACTTTTACATTGTCATCTTCGGGGTTTGATCATTAAGTTTCTCAATCTTGGTCACTGGGAATTGGTATAGATCATATGCTTTCCCAAAGCATATATCTTACCTTCAAATTCATGTCATGCTTCCAAAGCATGACGATCATGCATGGAATTTGATCAGTCCCAATACCTCATGAGTGAGCTCATGTCTACCAATTCATAAGTGAACCTGTATGATCCCTTTGAGAGATCGTATTACTCATATGTCCTTACATGCACACCATCTCGCCGGTGCATAGACCTTGGTTAGGTCATCAACCTATTGGTCTTCCAAAAGTACATACTCAGACATATAGCAACACATCTGTCTCCGGTCAGAGGATGCATGCCTATGCTGTGACAGCATTCAACATAAGTCTTTGGTTATCTCGATCTCGTTAAGTCAACCCATTGACTCAACTAATCTGACACCTCCGAATCATTATTCCCATGCAGATGACCTGCATCAAGAGGTCGATCAGATATCAACCATATGAGAAAAGATTTCCATCTCCTACTCAGACTGGAGATCATCACTTAACAATCATTTGACGATACTTGATGAATCCTCTATCTAACTCCTTAAATATTCATCCAAGCATCAACCTCTATGATTCATTCAATGAATCAACATCTGTATGATCATTGAGTTGGCCATGGTACATAACCATTATTGTACAGAGGGACCTTATAGTCCATTCATTCATTCAATCTCAGAAAGAGAGTGAAAATAGTCAATAACTTTTATTGATAAATCATTTATTACAATAATATTTATTGTAGGAATGGTTCGCCCGGGGCTCACATTGCTAACAGTTGGTCGATGAGGAGGGTGGTTGGGGAGGGGGCATGTGGAGGTGGAGGAAGCAAAGGTGGGGAGGAGGCAGAGGAGGCGATGGTGGGGAAGGAGAGGGGAAGGAGGTGGAGGTAGAGGTAAGGAGGAGGAGACAGAGGAGGAGGCTGGATGAGGAGGAGGGGATGGGCTGGGGGAAAAGGGGAGGAGTGATTTTTAGAGAAAGGGTATTGGGTGAGGGAATTAGGGTGTGTGTGAGAGAGACGCAGATAAAATGTATGGCATTGAAAATAGGTGAAAATAATTTTCTGATGGTCGTTCACATCGTTGAAATAGGGTTTTTACGTTGGCATCATCATTTTCGATGGTTAACTAATCGTCACTAATAACAATACTGTTAATAGGAAAATATATACTCTTTTATGCGGAGGCTAACATGAAACATGTGAAAATAACATTTTATTCAACGGATGTTGTCGACTGTCAATAATGACACAAAAATATTAACAATTCCGGTAGGTGTTCATACATTGTCTAGACTTGTTCTTGATCAAATATTCTATGGTGACCCATGGAGCGATTGTGACGGAGCATACTGATGTTATCCTGCAATCTGAGGATAAAATTGTTGATATGATTTAAATCCTATTTTGGATCCATTCAAATTCTAGTTGATGTGAAGATCCTTCTATATTATGATTGATCCAAGGATCCACTTGTATTCTAATCAATTTGGGATTAGAAGTTCCATCTTGACCCTAATTGATTAGAAGTTACATCTGAATTTTGATTGTTTCCCAATCCATATGTTCTTATTAGGAGAGATTCGGAAATCTTCCTATCTGTGTAAGGAGATTTGGAAAATCTGCATGTTTTGAGAGATTCAGGATTCTTCACGGTAAGGGTGATTTGTTTACATGGAGGATACTATATAAACATCCATTGGGTTAGTGTTTTTAATATCTTCTTTAAACTAATTTTTCCACCATATTGAAAGAGATCCACCATTGCTTCCAAGGATGTAGCACAGTTACATGTGAACCTTCTAAATCTTACGTTGTTTTGTTGCTAAGTTATTAATGTGTTCGTTTCTGTGGCCTCGTTCCATTGCAAGCAATACTTTTTAAAACATATAAGTATAAGATAGACAACGTATCATATTCAAATACATCCACATCACTTCGTATCCCTAGTCGTCATGTTTGGCCTCTCATGTTCCTCTATTCTCGATTGATGGTTATTTTAAGGTGCTTGAGAATGACCTTGAGCGACGTGCAACACCAACAAATATGGATCATCGAACACTGCGTTATTCGTACAAGAAATTTAACCTACAATAACGAATAATTTGAATACTCATTGCCATATCTTCCGATGTGAAATGTACACCAACGAGTATTATTCATTGTAAACTTAGCTTTCGTTCTTGTAATTAACAATAAAATTATATTCCTTGTCAAAGAGTTCATATAACAGCGATTTATCCATTGGCTTATTCGTTAAAATTTGTACAAGTCATTGCTAAATCAACCAACAATTTGAAGAAGACGTTAACGGATAACCTTTGTTACAACTACAAGATTCATCTTTAGAAATATAAAAACGACAGAATAATCACTGCTGATTAAAAAAAACAAATAAAAAGTATTATTCATTGTTATATATTTTACTAAAGATGATATGTTATTGAATATTGAATTATTCATATATGCAGATTAAAGTGAAACAAACTATGGCGTGATTAAGCGGTGAGAATCGCATTCCTGTAAATGCAGCCAACGTTACTAATTGTCGCACGAACATTCTGCTGTGATTAAGCGGTGGGAATCGCATGCTATTTATATCTGTGAAAGCAAATATACTGCGTATATACCTCATGTCTTGCATTAAGATAAGATGATGTGCTAACTAAGCAAACAGACCACGTCCTTAACACAATTCTTCAATAAAGTGTGCATTTCATTCTACACTTGATCTTTTCTCTTCTCATTTCCCACGTGATTTGAATTTGTTCGGTTCAGTCGTATTCAGTCACATGTTCCTCATTTGATTAAAATAATAAAGATGGACACACAAGATTTTTAGTCTGAGTAATGTTGGCTTAGACGATTACCAATATAACTTTTATAACGCAATCACCGTACTCTATTGTATGTCTTTTTTATACAGTTCTTTGGCAGTTGCGATCAATTGTTCCAAATTTTATGAAATTTCGGCGAAATTTCCATTTTTTTCATTTCACCGAAATCGAAATCTTGATATGAACCCTTCACAAATCTAAGTCGATTTTGACTAAAATTGGCAAAATTCAATGAATTTTTGAAATTGTTTCGTTTTTTACCATTTTGAAACGAAACCAAAATCGAGATTTAAAACTTTTGTTGCAATTTCAGATATCTTCTTAAAGTGGTATTTTGTATATTTTGCTATTCTGCTCAATTTTTTGAAACTGAATTGGAAACATAACCGAAATCCTTGGGCTAAAGGGTCTAATAGGTTTTCGTATAATCAAATTTGTTCAACTAGATGATGATGTCATCGTCTTTTTAAATTCAGATTAGACCGATCCAGTGGAGAAATATAATCGAACCATCTATAGTCAAACTGAAATAAATCAAAAAATATATAAAATATTAACTCAAGTATACTTGAAATAGATAGAAAATAAACAATCAATGTATATATTATAATACACATAAAAGATTTTCTTTCTTATACACACAGCAAGTGTTATAAATATGTATAACATTTAAGCAACTACTTTACTGAATAAGAACGGTTTAATAAATATTAAAAATGTTAAGTTGCGATAAAGTTGTTGATTAGGAGTTTAAAGTTAGTAACAATAGGTCATGTACCTACCAATACAATTATTTTGAATAAACTCAAAATTGAATCTCAGTTATATTTCGGTTGAACATGATTGAACTGATTTGAAATAATAATTTAAATCCAATGTTTAACAAGAATAAAGAATTTGAACGGGAGCGGTCCAGAGACGGAGCGACGAACTGACCGATCCGATTTTTAAAGGGATTTTATCACTTGTGCCCCTCCGAGATATCGCAATTTCAGTTATACCCCTATCTTTTTGGTAATATCAGTTGTGCCCCTCAATTCTTGCTAATTTATCATTTGTGCCCCTCGGGTTAGTGACCGTCCATCCACAGTGCAAACGGCCGTTAACTTTGAGGGCAAAAGCGGAATTAATTTTAACTTTTTAGGTTATATCGTCATTTTACATCATCTTCTTCCTCCTCTTTCCCCATCTTCTCCCTCCTCCTCCAACCTTCTCGTGTCCGCAACGATCTCTGGCAACTCGTGGAGATTCAGCGACACGAAGGGCAACCTTCTCGCGTTAATGCTCATTCAAAGCCCCGGGAGGACGAATTCCACCATGGCCGCCGTTCTCGGCAACGGTGGGTTCATCTCCTTCTTCGAACTCAACGGCGATGCCGGTATGGGGCCCGTGAAAAAAGTACCTTCGGATAATTGCGATACGCCGGAGCCCTGTGGCCCTTACTCCATTTGTAGCAGCTCCGGTACCTCCACCTGCAGCTGCCCCACAGCTCTGAGCTCCTCCAATAGTTGTGGTAGCCACGTGACGTTCTGCGGGGAGCGATCTCCGGTGGATCTCGTCAAGGTTGAAGATGTGGGTTACTTCGCTCTGCAATTTCTAACGATACCCACCTTCTCAAAATCCGACCTTGCGAGCTGCAAGAACTCCTGCAAGAGCAACTGCTC
Organism: Ottelia alismoides; assembly: GCA_037367405.1. Taxonomy (NCBI): domain Eukaryota; kingdom Viridiplantae; phylum Streptophyta; class Magnoliopsida; order Alismatales; family Hydrocharitaceae; genus Ottelia; species Ottelia alismoides. Next base: position 287,588 of record JAZKJV010009451.1, on the reverse strand, counting down.
CTGTGTTGCTCTGTTCTTCGAACAGAGCACCAGGAAATGCTTCCAGTTCGACGAGATCGGGAGTCTCCGGTACCAGCGGAGCTCCAATTCCACCGGCTTGTACACCTATCTTAAGATCTCGACGCAGCAAAATTCGGGCGTCAGTAACAGGGGAGGAGGTAGGTCGAAGAAGACGACCACCATGGTCGTCACGATCGTCGTCCTCACCGTCGTCCTCATCACGACGATCCTCTACGCCGCGCTGCGCATCCACCGAAAGCAGTCAGTCTCGCGTGACCCGTCACTGCCTCCGGTCCCCTCCGACGAGGAGGCTGACGACCCCGACGACGACAGTTTCCTGGAGACTATCTCCGGGATGCCGGTGCGCTACTCGTACCTCGAGCTCCGGTAGGCCACCGACGAGTTCTCGAATAAGCTCGGCCAAGGCGGGTTCGGATGCGTGTACTCCGACGTGCTCCCAGACAGCACACGAATCGCCGTGAAGAAGCTTGAGGGGATCGGGCAAGGCCGGAAGGAATTCCGGGCGGAGGTGAGCATCATCGGCAGCATCCACCATGTCCACCTTGTTAAGCTCCGTGGCTTCGGCGCCGAGGGCCCTCACCGCCTCCTAGCCTACGAGTACATGCCCAACGACTCCCTCGAGCGCTGGATCTTTAAACGTAAAAACGACCAGCCCTCCCCTCCCCCGCGCCGCCCAGCCCTTCCCTCTTCCGCACCGCGCCGCCCCCGCGCCGCCCAGCCCTTCCCTCCCCCACGCCACCCAGCCAACCCCTCCTCCGCGCCGCCCAGCCCTCCCCTGCTCCCATCCCTTCCCTCCCCCGCGCCGCCAGCCCTGCATCGCCTCCTCCGCCCCGGCTGCTGTACGTGCACAGCAAGGGAGGGCACGCGGGGAAGAACGCGACGGCTGTAATCAATGGTTAGGGCAGCAGGAGGGCATGGTGTGGTCGTGCGTGGTGCAGGTGCAGGCGAACTCCGGGCGGAGAGGGCGGAGGAGGAGGTTGGAGGAGGAAGAAGAGAACTCTGGACAATAATACCCCTCTTAAATGCACCAAGGTTTGAAATAATCATGGTTAAGTCAATTGATTGACGGTCAACCTGACGGAAGGGCACAAATGATGACGGAGAAAGAATTGAGGGGCACAACTGATATTACCAAAAAGATAGGGGCATAACTGAAATTGCGATATCTCGGAGGGGCACAAGTGATAAAATCCCTATAATAAAAATAATAATAAAATAGTCGTTCCATCACCTCTGAGCCTACGCGTCGCGAGCCCACCCCGTCAAGCGCTACTTCTGAACTCGACCTGTCGAGAAGAGGAGGGGTGGGTCTAGACCGGACCTTTTGGATTGGAGGCTGGTGGTCGGCTAGCCGTTCTTTCGAGTAGCACTGATGTTTAGGGCCTCGGTTTTCCGCCTGCATCATTTAGGTAGTTTATTTCCTGTCTTTACATTTATGCACGGATCATATTGCATGTAGAGTGCTGGAGTCAGGTACGCCTGCCTTACTTTGCATGCATCATTGATTTATCGTGCATCGGCTTTTTCGTCTTCTCCCCCTGTTTTGGACTTAATAACCAGGAGAACCGAAAAATTCGTTAGGCGTTTGTTTGCTATTTGAAAAATATTAAAAAGAAAAATCATAAAATTGGGACTGGATAAAACTATTGACCCTAAAAGACGCTCACCCTAAAAATTTGTCTTGGGGAGAGAAACCCCCTCATTGTATGGTTTGGATGCGCGAGAGAGTGACCTGCACCCTAGGTAGAGCCCTCCGGTGCTATTTCTAGCTGACTACCGACTCTTCCGTGTGGGCCAGTCGGTTGGAGTAGCATCGGGTATCCCAACAGGTAACGTAAGCGCTCTGATATCTTGTGTGTTCACCTAATAAAATTGACAAGATAACTTGACCGATCTTTTACGGTCTTCATCTCGCGTTGCGTTGGTGAACCGGGGGTTTGCATTCTGATCATAGTTTCTCCAGATCTCATCCGCACTACTCGCCAGATCAAGATGATGGGTAGACGCTCTCTTAGGCAGCCTCTGGCTGCACCGCTTTCGGGCACGTCTACCCGATCATCTAGGTTGGCCCGCGAGAGCCGAGACCAGCTCTCCGAGCCCGAGTACGACTCCGTCTTGTTCCCCCTCGATCCCCTTTCTTCTGGTACTAAGAGACATGAGCCCGAGGAGAGATTAGCAGATTTGACAGCACCTGAGTTGGGCTCATTTGATTTTGCAGACGTCATGGCTGGCAGTTCTGAGGATCACCCCGGAGGTCCACGAGGAGATCAGCATTTTGTCCTGGACCATGGAGCGATCAACTCCACCCTGATCGCCTCTTTAGAGACAGTTCAGCAGCAGTTGAGAGATCAGGGAGCTTTTATGATTGAGATGAGGAGAGAGTTGGAGCGACTCAGAGCAGAGAGAGATCAGAGCGAGCCTGAGGACGGACCAGATGCAGAGGCACGAGCCGCAGCAGCCGCAGCAGCAGCAGCGGCCGCCGCCGCAGCGGCAGCAGCTGCGGCAGGAGGACCACCGAGACCGATGCGGGAGTTGCACAACCCCGGATCTACACTGATTCATCATTGGGTAGTGGTGCCTGCTATCATAGGGGACTTCAAGTTCCCCCCGAACACCCTGCAGATGCTTCCCCGTTTTCACGGACTTGCCACCGAGGAGCCCCATCTCCACCTCCAGGAGTTCTTGATGATCTGCAGTACTGTCCACGACCGCCATGTGGACCAGGATACGATTCGGATGATCGCCTTCCCCTTCTCCCTAGCAGACAGAGCAGCCACCTGGCTGAAGCATTTGGGGAAGTTTGTTTACACCTGGGAGCAGCTCCGCACCGAGTACTTGAACAAGTACTATCCACTCGGGCGGACCAATGCAGCGAGGGCCCTGATCAGCAACTTCTCCATGCTCCCCAACGAGCAATTCCATGAGGCATGGGAGAGGTTCCGAGAGCTCACAGACCGATGTCCTCACCACGACATTTCAAAGCCGAACCTTGTGCAGAGCTTCTTTAGCGGGTTGACACCAGAGCTCCAGGGCCTGGTGAATGCTTCTTGCGGCGGGTCCTATTTCGCCAAGGATCACGACGAGGTCTGGACCATTTTCGAGGAGATGGCCGAGAATTATATGGTGATATCCCAGACCCGGTTGTACACACAGGGGAGACCACAGCAGCAGCTAGGATCCGTGCAGTACCAGAGGATAGCACGGGTCGACGCCGGTCCATCCAGTTCATCCGCAGTTGCAGCAGCACAGACAGAGTTGTCCGCTGCGGATATGGGTATTATCAGCGAGAAGTTGGACCGGATGGAGCTGATTAAGAAGAAGCAGTGCCAGGGTATCACGTAGATGGAGCAGATGGCACAGACTCTGAGCGACATGAAGACCCAGCTCATGTGTCTCTAGGAGGCACAGACGGCTTCACAGCCCCGTCTTCAGTCGCGAGGCGATACCGGCGGCAGCAGCAGCTCGTTCCAGCGCTCCAGCTCCTTTCAGCAGCCTAGACAGGTTCACCTTGTACAGGCGGAGCCGTACCAGCCGCAACAGCCCTCCTACCAGTCACCACCATCTCCAGACATGCAGATGGTGGTATACCAGCCGGATCAGCCTCTGGCAGTACTCCCGCCAGCCCCATACGATGCAGAGCCATTGATGGATGTCAACGGGATTTGGTATGACCGCCCCCAGCCTGGGATCCGACGAGACCATCCTGGATTCAGGTGGGGGAGTGGAGGTACCCAGCCCCAGCAGCATTCATCCGATCAGGGAGGGCAGTATAGACAGCAGAGAGATCACCAGCCTCAGCAGCAGCCCCCAGCCTACCAGCCACAACAGCAGTCATCCTTCGTTCCTCGTCCCTATCAGCAGCAGGGGAAGTCTTGGAGACGTGAGTAGCAGGCTCACCCACCACACCAGCAACAGCATCCTTCCTCCTACCCCTCTTACCAGCAGCACCAGTTCCAGCAGCCTCAGCACCAGAGAGGCTACCCGTCGGGCTCCCATGAGAACCCCGCCTTGGATGACATAGCCCGCCTCCTTACGGACCAGCAGGCTACCTTCAGACGGGAGATGGACGAGTTCCGCCAGGAGATGCGGGACCTTGTGAGAGGGAAGACCGCCATCCCTGCACAGATAGAGCCAAATCCGAACAGCTTGAAGAGGAAATCTGAGCAGGTAGTTCACACTGATCATGCCACTTCTAGTGATCCATTTGATGATATGTCTTCGGATCTATTTGATGCTGATTTTGTTACACTTAGGAGCGGTAGAGCACCAGCAGGCGGCGCCTCGTCTGAGCGACGACTCGAGGATCCACCCAGGGTGCCAGATGAGGAGGAGGAGAGCGGTACTGAGGCCGCACATGATGATGATGGTGGTACTGATGCCACCAAGGATGCTGATTCCACCGGCGGTACTGAGGCCGCCGCTTCACCAGTTCGAGGAGATGGTGCTGATGCCACCAGAGGAGCCGAGCCAACCCGCGGTACTGAGGCCGCGAGACGTCCAGTTACAGAGCCAGCCAGAGGTGGTACTGAGGCCACCAGTGTTCATTTTGATAGAGATGTTGTCTTTCCTCGTGTTGATGTATCTCAGAACTCTATTTTGAATAAAGGAAAAGGTTTAGTTTCTTCTGGTCCCACTGTGGTGCTTGATGTATGTGCGGATCCGGCCGTTGAGCCGTCTAGGCCTTTTCCTAGTCCTTCATCTGCGAAGGACCCAGTGATCCCCTTCCCTAGAGCCCTTCAGATGGGGAAGGGGAAGAAAAAAGAAAAAGACCCAAAAAAGAGAGAGCAGGAGGAATTCATCCAGAGCATGATCGACAGATTTCACATCCAGCTGACCCTCCAGGATTCTTTGCAGCACATCCCCCTTCTTCAGCGATATTTGAGAGACAGGACCACAGTCAGGAGGAGGAGGAGGAATCACACTTCATAGATTCATGTGCTGACGAAAGCCACGTATTTCGCGATCCAGAACCGTCTGCCGGCCAAGAGGCCAGATTCAGGGGCACCGTATGTCAGATGTCAGATTAGTGAGCAGAGGTTCGACCGGACTCTATTGGATAGCGGATCGTCGATCAACCTCCTTCCGGCAGCCCTTCTCGACCACTTCGAGTTGGGCACTCTTAGACAGAGCAGGACAGTCCTTCAGTTTGCTGATCGATCTGTCAAGAGGCCGAAGGGGTTGTTGCGAGACGTTATCGTCACGATTCAGGGCCTGAAATTCCCCGTGGACTTCGTAGTGTTGGACATGGAGATCCCTGATTCAGTGGCCGGGACCCCCATCATCCTTGGTCGTCCGTTCTTGGCCACAGCCAAGGCGGTGACTGATCATGATAGCGGGAAGGTATACTTTCGCGTCGAGGGCGAGAGTGTACAGATAGAGACGGTTGAGGACTACAGAGCCAGAGAGAGAGCACGCTCAGAGGCCAGCACAGATTCAGAGCAGCTGAGAGACGCAGAGCCAGACATCCACCAGGACTGTGACTTTGTGATCACAGACGATGAGGCAGCATGGGCAGATCCTGCAGCACAGGCCATCCTCTCATTTTCAGACACAACTGATGCCGAGATGATAGTAGAGGAGAGTTTGGAGAGCACAGCCCTGGTCCAGGATACTACAGAGGCAGCAGAGTCGGTTCTTGACCGCGACACGGTTGTTAGTGATGGTGGTACTGAGGCCACCTTGTGTGAAGGTGGTACCGATGCCACCTTGTTTGATGCAGATCCCTCGGATTCAGAGTCTGATTGGGTAGATTGCGTTGATCAGATGCCAGACCTGAGTCCACCTGAGCCTACAGATGAGGAGGTAGATGCAGAGCAGATCAGAGACAGCACAGTTGAGCAGCCTTCTCCAGATCCAGTTTGCGAGAGTTCGCTTTCTTTCTCCCAGGCAGATTTGGCAGACTTAGCAGCATTGACACATTTTCTTCCGAAGCCAGAATTGCCAGCGCCCAGCTGTACAGAGCTGAAGCCGCTCCCTACTTCGCTGAAGTATCGGTTCCTTGCAGGCGAGCCTGAGATGTACCCAGTCATCATCTCTGCCGATCTGACTGGAGAGCAGGAATCCCGTTTGATGGGGGTTCTTGAAAAGAACCGCATGGCAATCGGATGGAGCGTAGCAGATCTCCATGGGATTAGTCCATCAGTGTGCTCCCACCATATCTATCTCGAGGAAGGGGCGAAGCCGTCGCGTGAGTTCCAGCGGCAACTGAACCCCAACCTGAGAGAGGTTGTGATGAAGGAAATATCAAAATGGTGGAGTGTAGATTTTATTTATCCCATTTCCGACTCCAAGTGGGTTAGCCCCTTGTATGTGGTGCCCAAGAAGACAGGCATCACGACTGTGATCAGTGAGTCGGGAGAGGAGATTGCTACACGAGTACCCACCTCTTGGAGGGTCTGTGTTGACTACAGGAGACTCAACCAGGCCACCAAGAAGGACCATTTCCCCCTGCCTTTTATTGACCAGATTATTGAGAGACTGGCAGGGAAGAGCCATTATTGCTTCCTGGATGGGTACTCGGGCTACAACCAGGTGGCCATCGCTCCTGAGGATCAGGAGAAGACCACCTTTACCTGTCCCTTTGGTACATATGCCTTTCGACGCATGCCATTTGGGCTATGCAATGCCCCTGTGACTTTTCAGAGGTGCATACTGTCGATCTTCTCGGACATGGTAGGGGAGTGTTTGGAGGTCTTCATGGACGATTTCTCGGTCTACGGCGACGGATTCGACTCCAGTCTTGACTGCCTAGACCGAGTACTCCAGCGATGTATTGAGTACCATTTGGTTCTATCTTGGGAGAAGAGTCACTTCATGGTAACTCAAGAGACGCTGCTTGGTCACATCATCTCCAACAGGGGCATGGAGGTTGATCCGGCCAAGGTTGATGTCATTAGAAAACTCGCACCACCGTCCAATTTGAGGTACCTACGGTTATTCCTGGGGCACGTTGGATTTTATCGGAGATTTATTCAGGATTTCAGCAGGATTGCCCGACCGTTGACTGACCTCTTAACGAAAGACACCGAGTTCCTTGTCGATGACAAGTGTCTTTCGTCCTTTGCAACTCTCCAGCAGTGTGTGATTGAGGCTCCTATTCTCCAGCCGCCTGATTGGTCTCTCCCATTCGAGATCATGACGGATGCCTCCGATTTTGCCGTGGGGGCAGTGCTGGGACAGAGGAGGGATGGAGTTCCGTTTGCTATCCACTACGCTAGCCGCACATTAGATTCTGCCCAGCGGAATTACACAGTCACAGAGAAGGAGATGCTAGCCGTAGTGTTCGCCCTAGATAAGTTTCGATCTTATATCATTGGATCTAGAGTGACTTTGTACACAGACCACACCGCCATCAGGTACCTCATGGCAAAGAAGGATGCCAAGGCCAGACTGACTAGATGGATCCTTCTACTCCAGGAGTTCGACATTGAGATCAAGGATAAGCCTGGAGTCAAGAATGTGGTGGCGGATCACCTCTCCCGTTTAGAGCAGCTTGAGGAGTCTGAGCAGATTGATCCCATTCGAGATACCTTCCCAGATGAGGCGATCCTTGCTATCGCCTCACTCCCGTGGTATGCCGATATTGTGAACTTTCTCGTTGCTAGGAAAGTCCCACAAGATTGGCCCAGGCAGAGGCTTGAGACCTTCCTTGCGAAGGCCAAGTCCTACCACTGGGAGGATACCATCCTTTACTACGAAGGAGGGGATAGCGTCTGGCGTCGGTGCATTCCTCAGGAGGAACACCATAGCGTCCTCACTTACTGCCACAAGCTTGAGGCAGGAGGACATCATTCTGGGAGGAGAACGGCACAGAAAGTGCTCCAATCCGGCTTGTGGTGGCCTACCCTCTTCAAGGACTCTGATGAGTTCGTGAAGAGGTGTACTGAATGTCAGAGGATGGGCACTTGTGGACAGCGTGATATGATGCTGATGCAGCCCATTCATTTCTGTGAGGTTTTTGACGCATGGGGCATCGATTTCATGGGTCCATTCCCTAAGAGTCAGGGATTTGAGTACATTCTGTTGCCCGTTGATTATGTTAGTCGTTGGGTTGAGGCCATCCCCACCCGAGCCGTTGATGCGAGGACAGTTTGCAGATTTTTGAGGAAGCACATCATCACGCGGTTCGGGGTTCCACGAGTTCTGATTTCTGATGGGGGGTCTCATTTCATCAACGACCAGGTGAAGGCCCTTGCTAGCGAGTTCAGTATAGACCATCGTGTTGCCACACCTTACCATCCACAGACGAATGGTCTAGCCGAGGTCTCGAACAAGGAGATCAAGACTATTATGCAGAAAGTCGCCCGCCCTGACCGAAAGGATTGGTCACAGCTTTTGGACTCGGTCTTGTGGGCATATAAGACTTCTTTCAAGACACCATTGGGCACATCTCCCTTTCGCCTCGTATATGGCAAGCCGTGCCATTTACCTGTTGAGCTGAGGCACAAGTCACTTTGGGCAGTTACAGATATTCTTATGGATCCAGATGGTGTAGGAGACCAGAGGAGGGCAGAGTTAGCTGCCCTGGAGGAGCTTAGAGATACAGCTTTCTCAAACAGCCTATAGTATAAGGAGAGAGTGAAGGAGTGGAATGATTCTCATATCAGCCACAAGCATTTTGAGATTGGACAGAGAGTATGGTTGTTTGATGCGAGGCTTCGTTTGTTTCCAGGGAAGCTGCAGAGCAAATGGAAGGGACCCTACTTGGTCAGAAAGGTACACGACAATGGTAGCATTGATATATCTGAGTTGTCTTCTGAGAGTACCTTTCGAGTGAACGGCCAACGGCTCAAGCCATTTCTAGATCATGAGCTGCGGGTCGTTGATCTTGCCCCTATTCATTTTGCGTGAGATGTGGTCTCTTGACTCACATCTTTTGCATCTCACGCCTGATTATCACTGTTCTTCCGACTTGTATAGATCCAGTTGTCCATATCATTCTATTCTTTAGTCCCACATCCCTTTTCTCATCTTATGATTATGCTATACTTAGGGTGTACTTTTCCCTAAGTATAGGGGGGGATGTAGGATCTGCGGGTATTCTTTTCATTCTTTCTGCTCCTGTTTTGCTGCCTATACTTAGGGATATTTTACCCTAAGTATAGGGGGGGGCAGACGCTGTATCTTCTTCACTTGGATTTCCCTTCATGTACAGCTTGCTATACTTAGGATTAGTTAATCCTAAGTATAGGAGGAAACCACCGAGTCCCTCTCACTCTATTCATTTATTCGTTTCTGTACTTAGCCATTCCTTTTCACTTCCCTTTTACTAAGCACGAGTTATGTCTTCTTCATCGCTCTTGATCACTCTGAGGACATCGTTCGAGCTAAGTATAGGGGGGTGTGTATATATTTCATATATACTTTAGCCATAACTCGTACTTTGTGTGAGTGTGTTAATAAATAAAATGGCTAAAAATCACAAAAATTAAAAAATTTTCATGTACATAAACTTCTTTTATTTGCACATACAGAGCTAGTGTACAAAGTATTTTTGTAAAAATGATTCCAAAAATCTTTTGTGTAAATCTTGTGTAAATATTTTTGTATCAAAATTATGTATATAGTACAAAATTTTTCCAAAATGTTTTGAAAATCAAAAGTTTGCAAAAATCTTGTGTAAATATGTGTAAAGATCTTTTTGCAAAACTTGCACCTCATGCATCATTCATCCATGATTTCAAAACATTTTTCAAAAATTTTGCACGATTGTAAATACTTGTAAATAGCATCTTTGTACATATATGTATATAGTTTTTCCTGGATGAGAGTTGACATTTAAACTAAGCCTGGAATTAAATTGAGAAATGGAGCTTGAATAAGATCTTAATCCACTTAACTCTAAGAGGAACCTTATAGGGCTTAGGGTTAAGGCTTTTTAGGTCCATAAGGACTTAATTCTTTGAGTCCACTAGGCTATGAGTATATGTCATCTTGATGAGCCTAAGTAGAGCACTTAACAACACACGCATGACTCTTAGAGACAATGGCTTGACTTGCACCAGCACTTTACACATGGCTCTCCACGGATGAGATGGTGAGGAGGCAGTTTCCTTTGGCTTGGGGTAGCATATGAGGGTAGTACTTCTAGGCGGAACCTCTCTTCTTCTTCTAGTGAAGGAAGTGCGTCTCAACTTGGTCTAGTGGTGATGAAGGCTAAAGACAGAAGCCGTGGGTTGCAATAAAGCTTCAAAAGAGGGATAGTCTACTGGCTCAAGAGGAAAATTTCTTGTATATATGTTGCACCATGTAGATATGTTGTATAGAAGCACTTGAAAAAAAATATGCAAAATGCAAAAAGAACTCCAAAAAAGTGGTGGGTCGGATTGAAAATTTAATAACCCCACCGGAGTGTATATAGTCAAATAAAGCAAAAGCTTATGGTATCATGTTACATCTCATGAAGCTTGCAGCGGGAGACTTAGCTACACTGGCTGAGCTTCCAAAAGTCTATACTTCTTCCCCCTCTTCTTGAGCCGGTTGCACTTGAACTTAGAAGGGAATACCCCGCCTCTCGAGGAAAGAGTTGCTAGACCGAGGTATTAGAGTTACCAGGTTGAGGGAGGTTGTTTCTTTGTTACTTCTGAGGTGGGGAGCTACATAGCACTTACATGGCATGGAAAGATTCATGGTCATTAGAGTTTGTGTATGTAGACTTGTTCTGATCTGGTTTATTGAGGAGTCTTGCCCATAGATTGGTGGAACTTAGAGGCTGTTGAGTTTTAAGCTTAAGTCTAAATAAGGTTCCCACACATTAATAATCCAAAGATCTGATCAAGCTCCATAATTCAATTTAATGAAGGAAAGTTTAATATTCAACATTGATCCATGTACATTCCCCTCTTTTTCTTTTTCTTTCTTTTTCACTTCTTTTTCAAATAAGTGTTTGCTAAGGGGCTAGCAAAAGTTAAGTATAGGGGGGTGATGAATACCCATTCATCACTCTTTATTCTTATATTTTAGCTACAAAAACCTTTGCAAATGCATGTATATTCATGTAAATACAAATAATTATCAAAAGCATGCATTGTATAAAGTTTAATAATTAGCATGTTTTTGTGTAAAAATAAAAGAATAAAGATTAAAAAGAAAAAGAGGGAAATATTTAGAATAAATATTGAGCAACCTAACCCAAGGGAGGGCTCAGTATGGGCCTGATCGCATACAAGCCAAAGTAGAGGGAGATAGGGGCTCATGTGTAAATATTTATGTAAATAAAATAAAAATATTTTCCTCACCAAAAATATGCTTGTAAATACTTGTATATATTTATAAAATACAAAAAAAAACAAAAGAAAAAGTTAAAAATCAAAAAGGAGTAAAATACCCCTTTCATCATGTACATAAACCACTTCTATGTATTTATTTAACCTTGTAAATAAATAAAATTAATTTTCAAACTTTTTGTAAATATTCTATGTTTCATAATATAAATAAATAAAAACAAGTAAAATCAAAACAAAATAAAAATAGCAAAATTAAAAATACAAAAATTCATTGTAAATATACCATGTATATAAATGAACATATATATTTATTTTACCTATGTACATAAATAATAAAAATAAAATAAAAATACCTTTTTATTCCTTATTTTATTCTATAAATAAATAAAATATAAAATAGGAATAAAATTGCATAAAAATAATAATTAAAAATAAAAAAAATAAAAAACCCTAATAGTGTACATATACCTATGTATTACATACTATGTATATACCTTATTTTTATTTCCAAAAATTAATTATAAATCACTAAAAAATAGAAAAAAATAAAAGAAAAATATTTCATGTTTTAAGTTTTTGCTGAATCGGGCCCTAGCTACCCTTAATTTTCATTTCAAAATTTAGCCACGTGGCCCATTCCTATTGGGTCTTGGGGATGTTGACCGCCCGGTCAACTACCCCCCCAGGACCACCTCCCGCGGATCTGAGCTCTGGACCCGATTTCTCAGACTTTTACCCGCTCGACCCGATCTCCATTCCACTAAACCCCGGGTCCGAATCCTTAATCTCTCATCCGACATCCTCGCCGGAGCCGCATCCTCGGGATCCGCGTGCTCCAGAGCTTGCCCGGACCCATCTTTCTCGGACCCCTAGCCGTATATAGCTGCAGCTCCGCCACTCGATTGCTCTATCTTTGGCCATTAGCCTCCTTCACCTGTGAGCTCCAGAGAGACCGCGAGAGTGACAGCTTACGCCTCGACCTGTCGCAGCGAGGAGAGGAGGAGGACCCATCGATCCGGCGAGCACAGCCGCCGTAGCTCCGCCACCAGCATGAGCTCCGAGCCTCGGAGGGAGACGATCCTTGAGGCGACGACCAGGAGCTTCCCCAGCTCCTCCCCAGTCTCTCCGACCACCCAGGTAGCTCCGATAGCCTATCCTTTTCGCTGATTTCCATTTTCGCCCAATTCGCGTCGCCGCCACATTTCGTCGATTCCGCCCGTTCCCGACCACTACTCGACCATCGGGCATTGCCATAGCCCTCTCCTTCCTCCCGCGCACCTTCTCCACGTTTCCATTCAACCCAGCTCGCACAGGAGCTGGGAACCGAGCTCCTCCGTCCACCACCTTCGCCGGAGTTCGCCACTCCGACCCACCGTTCACCGTCGCTACGCCTAACCGGGTCGAGGCAATTTGCACTTGACCCGCGAGTCTCCTGAGCTATTTTGCAGGTGCTACCAAGCCCATCTGAGGGCTTTGGTCATTCAGGCCAGGAGGCCCAGCTCCGCCGACCTCGCCCGAGCTTCTCGGAGCTCGGCTCGATCATCGAAGCCTACCGCAGACGCGGGAGCCCTCCACGATTCTTCTCCGACATTCAGAGTACTCCCAGGAGGTCAGCAGCGCTCGCACGAGGCTGGCGAGTCTCACCGGGGACCTATTCTTCCAGCATCCTCCATCGCCGTTCGATCAGCCTCCTGCTCCAGACGCCATCTGGACCGTTCGTCCCTGGAGCTCCCTTCGACGTCAGATCTGAGGAGTCTGATCCCAGCCGTTAGATCTACACGTGGCTCGACCCCGACCGTTGGATCAGTCCGAGAACCCCAGCGCTGGCGTGCCACTTGATTCAGACCGTAGATCCCTCCACGTGGCAGCCATCCAGCCGCTCCGCTTAATAAAGGGTAATTTACCCTTAGGCCCCTTGCTTATTTTATTTCGCTTTAGTCCTGTAATTAGCTATTTCAGTTGTTTAGTTTTAGGGTTATTTACATAGTGGACCCCGTACTTTACTTTATTTGCATTTATACCCTTGTGCGTTGTATGCCACGTGCTTCGTCACGTGTTTATCTGGTTTATTTGCAATAGAGACCCCTGTAGTTCTGGTTGTTCTTAAATGAATGAAATCTTTTGCTTATTTGCATTTATACCCCTGTGCGTGATTTATTTGAGCATGTGCGTTATATTTTGGGTGTTTTGCAGATAAGCCCCTGGACTTTTGGTACGTGTTACCAATAAGTCCTCGGGACTTATTTTTATTACATTTGGGTCCCTGAGTGCCCCAGGCACGCGCGTGGCGCGTGTTTTGCTGGGTATTTTGCACCAGACCCCCCAGAACTTTGGGTATTTGCACTTTGGTCCCTGTGCACAGTGCCCTTCCTTTATTTTCGAATAAAATAGCAAAACACCTCCAAATCCAACGAAAATTGGACCTGGCTCCTGCCATGGTGTAAAATTTTCGTGGATTTTTGAGGACATTTCTGATTTCATTTGATATTTTAAAAAAATCAAAAACCTTTAATTTTGTCCTTGTCTAACTTCAAAAACCCCAAAAAAATATTAAAACTCACTTAAAAATTCCACAAAAAATTATTTACTGTTTGTCTTGCTTAGTTTGATTTTCTAGCCAATTTTGGCTATTTTTCACTGTAGAAAACCACTAAAAATTGAAAAACACCTAAAACCTCATAAAAATTCCAGTAAATAAATTAAAAATCCAAAAACAATAAAATTGGTGCCTAAATTTTCCTCATTTTGTCTTCTTTGTAGGAAAATTACCTCCAGGCCATTTTGGAGCTCTTAGCTATTTTATCTAGGGCTTTTTGGCTCGGCTGGACAGTACCATCTCTTTTAGCTACTGTTTGATTTTTAGAAAATTAAATAAACCTCAGAAAATTCTCAAAAATTCACCAAAAACACAAAAAAAATATAAAACACATAAAAACATTTTTGTTCGAATTTTTGGTTGACTTTTAGTGCATTTAATAATTTGTTGAAGTGCGTGCTTGGTTGCTTTTCTCATTTTCTTAATAAACTAAAAAATCCAAAAAAATATAAAATATTCAAAAACCACCAAAAATATTTTCTTCTGTTATTTTATCTCTTCTGTGACTACTTCGTAGGCCGAGAGGCCAATCCGTGCTCCTTGAGTTCGACCGTGGGTGCTATACCAGGTTAATCCAATAGCATGACCGCTACTTCGTATTTTGATCGATTTTATCTTTATTGAGTGGTTCATTTTTCTTGATTGACACATCTGAGCGACCGAGGTCGCAACGACCACTTTTGTACCTTTACCTTAGTCGCTCGGATTTTCGTGTCGTCAGTATTCTCGAAATACCCTATTCATTAACTCCATAAATGCAGCATGCGCATTTGTGAGGCCAAAAGGCATCACTAGGAATTCATAGCGCTTGCATCTTGTCCTGAATGTTGTCTTTGATATGTCTCCATTCCTATTCCTAGGTTGATGTAACCAGACCATAGGTCAACCTTAGAGAAGACTAATGCTTGCTGCTATTGATGGAACAGATCATCGATGCGAGATAGCAGGTATATTTTTTATGGTAATTTTATTCTAAGCTATGTAATCAATGTAGAGCTTAAGTGATATGTCCTTATTTTAACGAATAAGACGAGAGCACCCCAAGGCAAAACACCTGGTCTCAAAAATCCTTTATCTAATAGTTCTTGCAACTACTTTTTCTACTAATCCAACTTAGCAGGAGCCATCTTATGTGGTGCTTTAAATAGGTTGTAGTACTCAGTAGTACATCAATAGTGAAGTCAATTTCTCTTCTAGGTGGAAGACTTGAAAATTCATGTCAAAAATATCGGAAAAGTCTTGTACAACCTCCAATACTCAAGTTGCACCATAGAGGATTTTGTACTAACTAAGTTAAGCCAAAAAAACTGCACACCCTATGGCTATCAGTCATTGCATGTCTATAGTCATCTCGTAGGTCGATGAAGACTCGCGGTTTCCGTTCACCTAATTCCCGCGATGAAGGGCCATTTGCAATGATGAAGTGTGAAATGTTCGGTCCGATACTTAGATTTTCTAATCTAATGAACCTAAGTTTGATTTGGTCGGATATCTTATGCCCAGAGGAACTCCTGCTCTGATACCACTTGTAACGTATCGGGCTTATGTCCCCGGTCCGTTATTGGAGCATTACTGGCTCTGACAACCGCTTGGGATCGGGCCCATACGAACCCGATTAACCATACCCAAAATGCTAAAGCCGGGTTGTTCGGTAGTAAGCTCCTCATTATTTATCCCACCCGGAAATTTTGTGTTCCACGGTGTGGGACTTTTGTTTGGGGTTTTACAACATCCTCCACTTATATTCGCAACGTCCTCGTTGCGACATAGCACATCACTTCTTCCCAGTGACAGTGGCGGCTGCACGCTCCCGGCTTAGTTCCCTTCGGGTAGCCCTTTCCATTATCAGAGGGAACTCGCTCTGATACCATTTGTAACGAACCCGATCGCCCAAAATGATGCGGAAGCGAGAACTCAGCGGGCATTTCGGATTCGTTACTCGTAGCATTAATCATACCATAAGAGCAGTAAAGAATGGACAAAAAAACTTTTCCATTATCATAATAAGATCTCAATTCCAAGAGTTCCTTAATTAAAGAAAGGATAAATAAAGTAGATGAAATTGTTTCCACGATTTCCTTATTCCAGTGGGCATAAAAGACATCCATCCAAACGAACCCGCGGTAGTTCCATACCGGTCCTACTTCTTGAAGACTGAGTCATCTCCCTTAAACCGCTAATGACCTAATCCTCACGTTCCCCTGAAAAAATTAGCAAAACATGTTATGAGCATAACGCTCAGTATGTGCCGAGTTAAGGTCAAGCCGGCTAGCGTAAAAATCAAGTCACATCTAACTATTCCATTCATAACATAATGATAATTATCCCAACAATAAAGACTTATAAATTTGATCATATATCATTGCCATGTTGCATAACTATTTGGCCAAACACAAACCAACGTCATACATATCATTAATTAACTTAGTCATGTATACGAAGTATATTTCTTTCATATCCATGCATTGCATATCATACTTGCGTACAAACCTTTTAGTATTGTCATATTTGCATGTACGCCCATAATGTTAACTTAAGTACACATATACCATTAACATTATCTTAAATTACACATACGCCCTTAATATTAACTTACGTTGCAAGTATGCCCATAATAATATCTACCTTATCAACCGAATTTGTTAATTTTTTTTATTAGTTTATTTTTTTAAAACCAATCCGTTACAATCTACCCTCCTTAAGGAAATTTCGTCCTCGAAATTTATATTGAAAAAAAATCACTTACCAAAGAGATGCAGGTAATGTTGACGCATTTCATCCTCTAGCTCCCAAGTCGCTTCTTCTCTCAGATGGTGTTGCCATAGCACTTTGACCATCGGAACTATGCGATGCCGCAACTGATGCTCCTTACGGTATACGATACGAACTGGTCTTTCTTCATATGTTAGATTCGGCTGAATGTCCGGAACTTCATGCTCGATCATGTGCGATGGATCAGGATTATACTTCCTTAACATTGATACATGAAAAACATCATGTAACTTGAAATAATGAGGCGGAAGAGCAACCTAATAAGTTACTTCTCCCACTTTCTTTATTATCTCAAAAGGTCCCACATATCTAGGACTCAATTTTCCCTTTTTGCCAAATCGCACTACACCCTTAGTAGGAGAAATCTTTAAGAACACATGGTCACCTACCTCAAAATTCAATTCCCGCCTTCGACAATCAGCATAAGACTTTTGTTTACTCTGAGCGGCTAAAAGTCTCTTCCGAATTACCTCCATACCCTTCGTACAAACTTGGACTAATTCAGGTCCCAATATGTACTTTCCCCATCATCGCTCCAGCACAAAGGGGATCTACAAGGTCGGTCGTATAATGCTTCAAAAGGAGCCATCTTAATGCTTGCATGATAGCTATTATTATAAGCAAATTCAACCAAAGGCAAATGTCTATCCCAATTTCCACCAAAGTCAAGGGAACAAGCTCTTAACATGTCTTGTAATGTCTGGATTGTTCTTTCAGATTGTCCATCAGTCTGAGGATGGAATGATGTGCTGAACTTCAAACTAGTACCCAAAGCATCCTGCACGCTCTTCCATAATCGAGGTATATCTTGTGTCTCTGTCTGACACGATAGATACGGAACACCATGCAATTTCACTATCTCATTCACATACAATTCAGAAAGGCTCTTTGTAGATTGATCTAATCTGATGGGTAAGAAATGTGCCGACTTCGTTAAACGATCAACAATCACCCAAATGGTGTCAAAGCGCCCCTTCTTTGTTTTTGGCAACCCGCAAACAAAATCCATAATGATATGCTCCCATTTCCATTCAGGGATCTCTAGTGATTGCAGAGGTCTTGCAGGCTTCTGGTGCTCAATCTTTACCTGCTAACATATAAGACATACTGACACAAATTTAGAAATATCCTTCTTCATCTTAGGCCACAAAAAATTCCGTTGCAGGTCTTTGTACATTTTTGTAGTGCCAGGATGAATGGTATACATGGACATGTGAGCCTCTACAAGAATTTCTTGCTTTAATTCACTATTATTAGGGACCCACAGTCTATTACGGAATCTCAATGCTCCATCTATCCCGATGGAGAAATCAGATCCTTCTTTTTGAGAAGCGATTATCAATCTTTGGAGATCATTATCATCCTTCTGATTCAAGATCACCTTGTCTACCAATGATGAGTGGATCTTCATTCCATCCATAAAAACTCTAGTCTTTCTTTTGATAAAAGGGTTCCATTCCTCTAAATTCTTCATTACCTGCCATTGCAATTTCATACTCGCAAGCTTCCCTTCATATTTCCTACTTAGAGCATCAACAACTACATTCGCCTTTCCTGGATGATAGTCAATGGAAAGATCATAGTCTGATAAAAACTCCAACCATCGTCTTTGCCTCAAATTCAGTTCCTTCTGAGAGAAGATATACTAGAGGCTTTTATGATCAATAAATACCTCAACTTTCTTTCCATATAAAATAATGACGCCAAATGTTTAGCGTAAAAACTACCGTTGCGAGTTCTAGATCATGCGTCGGGTAGTTTCTTTCAGCTTCATTTATTGTTGAGAGGCGTATGCCACAACTTTTCCATGCTGCATAAGGACACATCCCAAACCGAAGTCTAACACATCAGTGTAGACCACAAATCCACCACTACCAGATGGTAGCGTGGGCACAGGAGCAGACATCAATCTTAACTTTAACTCTTGAGAGCTTAGTTGGTACTTTTCTGACCATAATTCAATCTTTACATTCTTCCTCAACAATCAAGTCAATGGTAGGAGGATCATAGAAAAATTCTGAATGAATCACATGTAACCCTGTCAGCCCTAGAACACTATGGATTTCTGAGACATTCTTGGGTTTACTCCAATTTAAAACAGCCTCTACCTTTGCGGGATCTACAGAGATACCCTTCTTGGATACAACATGTCCAAGGAATGCAACTTCTTGAATCCAAAACTCGTACTTGGATAATTTGGCATAAAGCTGGTGTTGTCGCAATGAATCAAGAACTAATGTGAGATGCACTCGGTTTTGTTCCATATCTTGTGAATAAACTAAGATATCGTCAACAAAGACAATCACGAACTTGTCCAGGTATTCTCAGAATACCCTATTCATTAACTCCATAAATGCAGTATGCGCATTTGTGAGGCCAAAAGGCATCACTAGGAATTCATAGCGCTTGCATCTTGTCCTGAATGTTGTCTTTGATATGTCTCCATTCCTAATCCTAGGTTGATGTAACCAAACCATAGGTCAACCTTAGAGAAGACTAATGCTTGCTGCTATTGATGGAACAGATCATCGATGCGAGATAGCAGGTATTTTTTATGGTGATTTTATTCAAAGCTATGTAATCAATGTAGAGCTTAGGTGATTTGTCCTTATTTTAACGAATTAGATGAGAGCACCCCAAGGCAAAACACCTGGTCTCAAAAATCCTTTATCTAATAGTTCTTGCAACTACTTTTTCTACTAATCCAACTTAGCAGGAGCCATCCTATGTGGTGCTTTAAATAGGTTGTGGTACTCAGTAGTACATCAATAGTGAAGTCAATCTCTCTACTAGGTGGAAGACTTGAAAAGTCATGTCAAAAATATCGGAAAAGTCTTGTACAACCTCCAAATACTCAAGTTGCACCATAGAGGATTTTGTACTAACTAAGTTAAGCCAAAAAAACTGCACATCCTGTGGTTATCAGTCATTGCATGTCTATAGTCATCTCGTAGGTCGATGAAGACTCGCAGTTTCCGTTCACCTCATTCCCGCAATGAAGGGTCATTTGCAATGATGAAGTGTGAAATGTTCGGTCCAGTACTTATATTTTCTAATCTAATGAACCTAAGTTTGATTTGGTCGGATATCTTATGCCCAGAGGAACTCCTGCTCTGATACCACTTGTAACGTCCCGGGTTTAGGTCCGCGGTCCGTTATTGGAGCATTACTGACCCTGACAACCTCTTGGGATCGGGCCCATACGAACCTGATTAACCACCCCCAAAATGCTTAAGCCGGGTTGTTCGGTAGTAAGCTCCTCATTATTTATCCCACCCGATAAATTTTGTGTTCCACGGTGTGGGACTTTTGTTTGGGGCTTTACAACCTCCCCCACTTATATTCGCAACGTCCTCGTTGCTACATAGCACATCACTTCTTCCCAGTGACAGTAGAGGTTGCACGCTCCCGTCTTAGTTCTCTTCAGGTAGCCCTTTCCACTATCAGAGGGAACCCTCTCTGATACCATTTGTAACGAACCCGATCGCCCGAAAATGATGCGGATGCGAGAACTCAGCGGGCATTTCGGATTCGTTACTCGTAGCATTAATCATACCATAAGAGCAGTAAAGAATGGACAAAAAAACTTTTCCATTATCATAATAAGATCTCAATTCCAAGAGTTCCTTAATTAAAGAAAGGATAAATAAAATAGATGAAATCGTTTCCACGATTTCCTTATTCCAGTGGGCATAAAAGACATCCATCCAAACGAACCCACAGTAGTTCCATACCGGTCCTACTTCTTGAAGACTGAGTCGTCTCCCTTAAACCGCTAATGATCTAATCCTCACGTTCCCCTGAAAAAATTAGCAAAACATGTTATGAGCATAACGCTCAGTATGTGTCGAGTTAAGGTCAAGCCGGCTAGCGTAAAAATCAAGTCACATCTAACTATTCCATTCATAACATAATGATAATTATTCCAACAATAAATACTTATAAATTTGATCATATATCATTGCCATGTTGCATAACTATTTGGCTAAACACAAACCAACGTCATACATATCGTTAATTAACTTAGTCATGTATACGAAGTATATTTCTTTCATATCCATGCATTGCATATCATACTTGCGTACAAACCTTTTAGTATTGTCATATTTGCATGAACGCCCATAATGTTAATTTAAGTACACATATACCACTAACATTATCTTAAATTACACATACGCCCTTAATATTAACTTACGTTGCAAGTATGCCCATATCCTTAACATAATTGCACACTTGACCTTAGCTTAACATAAATTTGCATGTATGCCCATATCATTAGCATATTTGCACACATGCCCTTAGCCTTAACATGAATTGCACGTATGCCCTTGCACACATGCAGTTAACATTAACATAACTTAAACATATGTCCATAACAGTAACATAATCGCATATATGCACATAATATTAGCATATATTGCACATATGCCCATGAGATTTTCATATTTAGAATGGTCTTGATTGTTAATTCTTAGGCAGTTTTGATGCTTTGATGGCTTACCGACGGCACAAGCGGTTCATAACAATACATAACATGACAGTGTAGCTACAACTGTAGAGTACTTATCTTTTGCCTCACGCCCCCGGAAGACGTTGGCCCTTTAGGCCCTTACGACCCCTTAGTTCGAGTCGGTGTCAAAATTTAAACTTATAATTCTGCACATATACCTAATTGTTGTCACGACCCGTCCCGCTAGCCGAGACGAGTGTGACAAGTATCCTCCTAATTTTTCTTATCTTAATTAAAATGTCCATAAAAATTTTGGCAGCGATTCCTCTATACTTTGGAGTTCTCCCAAAACGTCGACCTGTACTGAAATGATATATTTCAAAAATCCAACAATATCATCACAAAAATCCAACCATATCCACATCAATCATTTCTAAACCTCAAAACTCCAACACAAAGATTCAGTCTTCACAAGGTCACTTGTTCTCATTTACAAAACCGATAATTACATGTATCAAAAGATTAGCCTTTCACTTCTACACAAAATTTCCCATTTATGTCCTGTCATTCATAACATTTACCTGAATGATTCTAAAATGCGACTTCAAAAGTCAAAAGGCTAGGTTGGCTGCAACCTCCAGCTAAGTCAGTGACAGTTCCAGGTGTTTTATGCTTCCTGTGCTGTTGAGTCTGTAAATATATAAGCAATAGAGTGGTGAGTCTAAACCCGAATAAAGAGTTTAAACTCAATGAATGGCCCAAACTTTAAAATGAATATAGTTTATTCAACATAAATAAAAAAGGGCAATTATCATCTTAACCAAAAAATGTCATGGGGTTGAATGTAAAAAATAACATAACTGTAAATTTTGTAAAATTTTACACATAGCAAATGATAACATGCTTGCTTAACAGAAAAAAATAAACAAGATGTATATAAAAAACAACTGATTCCATTTTATATGGACATAGATATGCACCACTATTTCCATCTAATCTTACTTGGTCTATGAATCATACTGCCAGGGAGGTTTTATCCATCTCGTAGCCTTACATATTGCCTAGGAGAGCGAACTCCACCTAGGACCATATCTTACTGTCATACGAGCAGACGACCCCAAAGGTCAAAGACACCCCGTATACGGCCTAAAGCCTATGTGTATACGGAATGCGGGCCCAAAGCCCTCTTACTTATCCATGACTGTTCTTTTAGGTGGATCTAGTGTGCATACTTTTTAAACATACAAATCATACTTTTCATATATGCCACTTAAAAACCACAAATCTCATAATCTTGCAATTAGACATAAAAATTTTCAGAATATGACAAATGCTACCTTTGCAATACTAATAGTAGCACCATAAATCATGAAACAGGACATAACATAAAGCATATTTGAAACTTGACAATGTAAATAGAAGTTTGTAACCACTCACAGTATAACCTAGATCCAATCTAGTATCTATGTTGACTTTAGAAAGTATCCTTCATGCTGAAAAATATCCCCTGAGAAAACAAAATAAGCTCACCTAGTAAGATCATGTAGATTAATAACACCCCATGCATGTTGATCAATATTTCCTTTAAAGTCCATGGATATGACTTTTATCACGTGCTTGGCTTATGTTATCTTATTTTACAACACACTACCTATATTATTATGCATATACAATAAAAATATTACATTATCGCTAACAACTTAAACTTGATATGTTTATGGCATAATAGTGTATATATATATATATATATTTGCATAGTTGGATAATAGAGAGTATTGTTACTGACAATGGTCCTGAAAACAAGTGAATGAACTATTCAATCCTAATTGAATACAAAAACTATTGCTGAGGGAAGCATTCTCCACCCATTGATTTAGCATTTCTAACTTTAGCATAATAAATTTTCATTATCCATAATATACGTTAAAAAAATGTATTAGATAACCATTTAATGGATTGGTATTCTCTCACCAGCCAACTTGATTATACATATCTATCTAACTTAAGAAAAAATATACACACACACAAAAAGTTATACTATCTCCCCCTTAATAATTGTATTAACCTCCCGTAGTTAAACAAGATTATCCCTGACAGTCAACCTTAACTTTTATATAAACAATAAAGTTACTAATATTACATATAAGAATATGAATCTTTGACATGTCTTTATATTTAATTTTCATTCTCATATATGATGTATTAATAGGTGATGTACCTATCCCGTTTATATCATGTGATGGTTGTTGTGCTTATACCATAAGAAGTCAAGTTCATCTTACATGATTATCTAAAGTATTAACTGTGTATTCCGCAAATAGAGATAAACAAGGATCTTACCTATACTTTATCTGTGATTCATTCCCTCTCCAGGTTCTCACGCAGAGTCTTCATCGAGCTATACTTTTTTTTCCAGACGTTTCTAAGATGAAACTCGTTACTATGCAGTGTTTTAAACTCTCGCTATTCTTAGCAAAAGAGCAGTAGTCCTTAAATGCAACACCGCAGGCTTCTCAAATCTTCGAATTGCTAGCTCACTGCCACGAGGATGTACATGCATTCATATAATTTGAACCTTGACGTTATGGGATAGATATAAAAGACATTTGCATTGTCAACCCTTATATAACCTAAATATTAATGTAACACCCATACAACTCCTACGTGGAATCCATTGACTCTCCCTTTTTAATTTTTTTTCCGGAATGGGAGTAATACTTGACATTTCTTATTATTATATCATTATATAATGTCTATTAATGGCATTAAAGATTTACTAATTTCTTAAGAGTTTACGTTTTCTGTATATTCTTAGTTTAGAATAGAGTATTACAACTCTCTCCTACTTAAAAGAATTTCGTCCTCGAAATTTACGTACCTATCTCTGAAAAGAGATGTGGATATTTAGATCTCATTTCATCCTCTCTTTCCCATGTTGCTTCTTCTATAGCATGACTTTTCCATAATACTTTAACTAATCGAATCTCTTTGTTTCGCAGTTCTTGAACCTTATGATCCAATATTTGCACAGGCTTTTCTTCATATGATAGGTCTTCTTTCAGTTCTACTTGTTGGGGTTCAATCACATGCGAGGGATCTGGAATATATCTTCTAAGTGTAGAGACATGGAAAACATTATGAATCCGAGCTAACTCTGGTGGGAGCAATAAACGATATGCCACTTGTCCAATTCTTTCGATGATTTCGTATGGTCCAATGTATCTTGGAGCAAGCTTTCCTTTCTTGCCAAATCTTAGAAGACCCTTCCAAGGAGAAACAAACAAAAATACTTGATCACCAACTTCAAATTCTAAGTCTCGCCTTCGTTTGTCAGCATAGCTTTTCTGTCGACTTTGTGTTTTTTCAAATGTCTTTTGATTTCTTCTATTTTCTCACTATTAATTTGAATCAATTCAAAATCAAGTAGCTTTCGCATTCCCACTTCAGTTCAACACACAGGTGTTCTACACATTCTGCCATATTGGGCCTCATATGGAGCCATATGGATACTAGAATGATAGCTATTATTATAGGCAAACTCCATAAGTGATAAGTGATCAGCCCAATTATTTTTGAAACTCAAAGCACAAGCACGAAGCATATCTTCTAGTGTTTGAATAGTACGTTCTGATTGACCATCTGTTTGTGGGTGAAAAGCAGTGCTAAAGTTTAATTTTGTTCCCAGTGCTTTCTGCAAACTTGGCCAAAATTTAGAGGTGAATTTAGGATCTCTATCTGAGGTAATAGTAACAGGGGTTCCATGTAAACGAATTATTTCATCAACAAATAGTTTCCCTAACTTTTCCAGGATATATTTCACATTACTGCTATAAAGTGGGCAGACTTGGTTAATCTATCAATAATAACCCAAATTGCATCATGATTTCTTGAACTGCAAGTAAGTCCTGTGACGAAATCCATTGTAATGTGCTCCCATTTCCAATTCGGGAATCGGGAGAGGTTGCAACTGACCTGGTGGTCTTAAGCGTTCTGGCTTAACCTGCTGACATATTATACATTTAACAACATAGTCAGCTATTTGCCTTTTCATTCCAGGCCACCAATAGGTACCCTTCAATGTTCTGTACATTTTTGTGCTTCCCGGATGCATAGCATATAAGGAATTATGTGCTTCTTCCAAAATTTTTCCTTTTATTTCTAAAGAATCCGGAACACATAGCCTTTGCTTAAAATGCAAAACCCCTTGCTCATCCAAACTATATTCTGAGTTATCTCCAGTCTTGGCTTTTTCTATCATCTCCAAAATTTTGGTGTCATGGAGCTGTGCAACTTGAATTTCCTTATAAAGTGTTGGCATTATCTGTAGATTTGCTAAGAGTGCTCCGCAATCATCGATAACCAATCTTGTTCTTAATGACATCAATTGTTTCAAACTACTTTCATTCCTCATGTAGTTAACCTTCCACTGGACTTTCGGCTTAACGCATCTGCAACTACATTTGCTTTTCCGGGGTGATAGTCAATTATACAATCATAATCTTTGATTAGTTCTAACCACCTTATCTATCTGAGGTTTAATTCCTTTTGTGTAAAAATATACTTTAAACTCTTGTGATCTGTAAAAATTTGGCAGGTCTCACCATATAAATAATGTCTCCAAATCTTGAGAGCAAATACAATAGCTGCTAATTCTAAATCATGAGTGGGATAGTTCACTTCATGTCTTTTAAGCTTCCTAGAAGCATAGGCAATGACTTTCCCATGCTGCATAAGAACACATCCTAACCCTTGATGTGATGCATCACTATAAACCACATATCCTCCACCCCCAGATGGCAGGCTAAGGATTGGGGCTGAAGTCAATCGTCTTTTGAGTTCTTGAAAACTCTTTTCGCAGTCATCATTCCATGCAAATTTCACATCTTTTCTGGTTAGTTTGGTTAATGGGGCTGCAATAATCGAAAAGTTCTCAATGAATCTTCGATAATATCCTGCGAGTCCAAGAAAACTTTGAATCTCTGTAACATTGGTCGGACGCTCCCAATTTATGACAGCTTCAACTTTAGCAGGATCCACCGAGATACCATCTCCAGAAATAACATGTCCTAGAAAGTTCACTTTGTGTAACCAGAATTCACATTTACTTAATTTGGCATATAGTTTGTGTTCCTTCAAAGTACTCAACACAATTCTTAAGTGCTCTGTATGATCCTCTTCATTTTTGGAGTATACTAGGATATCATCAATGAACACAATCACAAATCTGTCTAGATAAGGATGAAGGATACGATTCATTAAGTCCATAAAAGCAGCTGGCGCATTGGTCAATCCAAATGGCATTACTAGAAATTCATAGTGTCCATAACGTGTACGGAATGCAGTTTTAGAAACATCTGTCTCCTTGATTTTCAATTGATGATATCCTGATCTCAAATTAATCTTTGAGAATACAGAAGACCCTTGCAGTTGATCAAATAAATCATCTATACGAGGTAAGGGATAATTATTCCTAACCGTCGCCTTATTTAGCCTTCGGTAGTCAATGCAAAGCCTGAGAGTTCCATCTTTCTTCTTAACAAAAAGAACAGGTGCTCCCCATGGCGATACGCTAGCTCGAATAAAACCTTTATCTAGTAGTTCTTGTAATTGCACTTTAAGCTCTTTCAATTCAGCTGGAGCCATACGGTATGGCGAAAGGGCTATTGGTGTTGTATTAGGAATCAGATCTATTGTAAACTCAATTTCTCTATCAGGGGGTAGTCCCGGAAGTTCATCTGGGAAAACTTCTGGAAAATCTCTCACTACGGGAATATTTTCTAGTGAGATAACTTGAACTTCCATATTATAAATAACAGCAACAAAAGCTGAATAGCCTTTCCTAATTAACTTCCTAACCAATATAGCAGAGATAACACAAGGAGTATATAATCTCTTCTCGCCAAAAAAATATAAATTCTTTTTCTCCTGGCTTTCTGAAAGTGACTTCTTTCTTGTGACAATCTAGCATTGCATGGTATGAACTCAAGCAGACCATTCCGACAATAATGTCGAACTCCCTCAAATCCATAGGGATTAGATTCACATGAATCTTATGTTCATTGATCCACAAAGAACAATCTCGGAAGACATATTTTACAACTTCAGACTCTCCCTTAGGCATGGATATTAACAAAGTATGCTCTAATGAATCCAGTTGTTTATCAGCATGTTTTGAAAAAGTGCGAGAAATAAAAGAATGGATGGCTCCAGAATCAATAAGAGTATGTGCATCCTTATTAAAAATTCTAGTAATACCTGAAACTACATCTTCCCCAGAAATAGCCTCTTGAAGTATCATATTAAAGGCTTTTCCCTGGGCATATGTCTTATTACCTTTGTCACCCTTCAAGTTACCTCCTTTATTTTCAACTGGATATTTTATGACTGCTTGTTTTTCTTGCTGGAATGGTTCCTTGGTTTTGCTGGTATTCTGAACTAGATCAGGACAATTATATCTCAAATGGCTAGTCCTTCCACAATTATAACATATCTTTGAACCCTTCAGACATTCTCCAGAATGATGCTTTCCACATATATTGCATGTGGGATACGCTTGATAAGGACCACTGGATTTTCCTTCAGCTCGGTTTTGTTGGTTTCCCCTCCAACCTTGTGCAGGTCTTTGAAATTTGTTTGAGTTCTCCGATGCCCTAAACATTTTATTTCCTTGACCTCTCCAGTTCGACCCTTCTCCTCCTCTTTTCCGTGAGTTATCATTATTTCTTTTCCTTTCTTGCACCAACCGTTATGCTCTCGTGGCTGCTTCTACTAGCTTCGCATAGACAGTATACCCTTTAGTAGATATCATTGATCTAATATCAAGATGCAACCCATCTTCAAAACACTGGCATTTGTCTTCTTCTTTAGCCACCAATTCAGGACAAAATTGGGATAACTCTAAAAATCTTTTTTCATATTCTGCCACAGATAATCCTCCTTCAGTTAAAAACAAAAACTCGCGTCTACGCTCTTCCTGATAAACCCTTGGATAGAAATGGTCATTAAATTCAGTCTGAAATATTTGCCAGGTGCGAGTAACAGGGTCTGGATACTTATTCATGACAGACTTCCACCAATCATAGGCACTTTCTTTAAGAAGGAATACTGCATACTTCAGCTTTTGATTATCTGTGTAATCCACCAAAGTGAATACCCTTTCTGTCTGCTCAAACCAATTTCTAGCTTCTTGTGGATTAACCGTCCCTTTGAAATGCTGCGCTCCAAGTTTAAGGAGATGTTCATATGGTAACTGATGTTCGTATGCATGTGATCGAATAGATTGTGCAGCCATTGAACCCAATGTCTGAGCGATTAATTCTAATGTGTCTTGCAAGCCATTGTTGGATGACTCATTCCTATTGTACGGACCAGGTGCATTCCTATGAGGTTGTTTTGCAGCCATCACTTCCTAAAATGGGAACACATTATTTAGAGATCCTATAATTATTCTAAATAAACTCTTGAGTACTAAAATATTATAGCCTCAACAACATAGATCATAACTCCAACTCTTTTCCTTTGACTCTCAACAAAATCTAATACATCAATCAATCATTCTTCAATGTATCAACGGATAAAAATTCCAAATTCATGGTTAAATCAAACTCCAAAATCATTGTCTCTGATACCAAAAGTTGTCACGACCCGTCCCGCTAGCCGAGACGAGTGTGACAAGTATCCTCCTAATTTTTCTTATCTTAATTAAAATGTCCATAAAAATTTTGGCAGCGATTCCTCTATACTTTGGAGTTCTCCCAAAACGTCGACCTGTACTGAAATGATATATTTCAAAAATCCAACAATATCATAACAAAAATCCAACCATATCCACATCAATCATTTCTAAACCTCAAAACTCCAACACAAAGATTCAGTCTTCACAAGGTCACTTGTTCTCATTTACAAAACCGATAATTACATGTATCAAAAGATTAGCCTTTCACTTCTACACAAAATTTCCCATTTATGTCCTGTCATTCATAACATTTACCTGAATGATTCCAAAATGCGACTTCAAAAGTCAAAAGGCTAGGTTGGCTGCAACCTCCAGCTAAGTCAGTGACAGTTCCAGGTGTTTTATGCTTCCTGTGCTGCTGAGTCTGTAAATATATAAGCAATAGAGTGGTGAGTCTAAACCCGAATAAAGAGTTTAAACTCAGTGAATGGCCCAAACTTTAAAATGAATATAGTTTATTCAACATAAATAAAAAAGGGCAATTATCATCTTAACCAGAAATGTCATGGGGTTGAATGTAAAAAATAACATAACTGTAAATTTTGTAAAAATTTACACTTAGCAAATGATAACATGCTTGCTTAACAGAAAAAAATAAACAAGATGTATATAAAAAAACAACTGATTCCATTTCATATGAACATAGATATGCACCACTATTTCCATCTAATCTTACTTGGTCTATGAATCATACTGCCAGGGAGGTTTTATCCATCCCGTAGCCTTACATATTTCCTAGGAGAGCGAACTCCACCTAGGACCTTATCTTACTGTCATACGCGCAGACGACCCCAAAGGTCAAAGACACCCCGTATACGGCCCAAAGCCTATGTGTATACGGAATGTGAGCCCAAAGCCCTCTTACTTATCCATGACTGTTCTTTTAGGTGGATCTAGTGTGCATACTTTTTAAACATACAAATCATACTTTTCATATATGCCACTTAAAAACCACAAATCTCATAATCTTGCAATTAGACATAAAAATTTTCAGAATATGACAAATGCTAACTTTGCAATACTAATAGTAGCACCATAAATAATGAAACAGGACATAACATAAAGCATATTTGAAACTTGACAATGTAAATAGAAGTTTGTAACCACTCATAGTATAACCTAGATCCAATCTAGTATCTATGTTGACCTTAGAAAGTATCCTTCATGCTGAAAAATATCCCCTGAGAAAACAAAATAAGCTCACCTAGTAAGATCATGTAGATTAATAACACCCCATGCATGTTGATCAATATTTCCTTTAAAGTCCATGGATATGATTTTTATCACGTGCTTGGCTTATGTTATCTTATTTTACAACACACTACCTATATTATTATGCATATACAATAAAAATATTACATTATCGCTAACAACTTAAACTTGATATGTTTATGGCATAATAGTGTATATATATATATATATATATTTGCATAGTTGGATAATAGAGAGTATTGTTACTGTCAATGGTCCTGAAAACAAGTGAATGAACTATTCAATCCTAATTGAATACAAAAACTATTGCTGAGGGAAGCATTCTCCACCCATTGATTTAGCATTTCTAACTTTAGCGTAATAAATTTTCATTATCCATAATATACGTTAAAAAAATGTATTAGATAACCATTTAATGGATTGGTATTCTCTCACCAGCCAACTTGATTATACATATCTATCTAACTTAAGAAAAAATATACACACACACACAAAAAGTTATACTATCTCCACCTTAATAATTGTATTAACCTCCCGTAGTTAAACAAGATTATCCCTGACAGTCAACCTTAACTTTTATATAAATAATAAAGTTACTAATATTACATATAAGAATATGAATCTTTGACATGTCTTTATATCTAATTTTCATTCTCATATATGATGTATTAATAGGTGATGTACCTATCCCGTTTATATCATGTGATGGTTGTTGTGCTTATACCATAAGAAGTCAAGTTCATCTTACATGATTATCTAAAGTATTAACTGTGTATTCCGCAAATAGAGATAAACAAATAGAGATAAACGAGGATCTTACCTAAACTTTATCTGTGATTTATTCCCTCTCCAGGTTCTCACGCAGAGTCTTCATCGAGCTATACTTTTTTTTTTCCTGACGTTTCTAAGATGAAACTCGTTACTATGCAGTGTTTTAAACTCTCGCTATTCTTAGCAAAAGAGCAATAGTCCTTAAATGCAACACCGCAGGCTTCTCAAATCTTCGAATTGCTAGCTCACTGCCACGAGGATGTACATGCATTCATATAATTTGAACCTTGACGTTATGGGATAGATATAAAAGACATTTGCATTGTCAACCCTTATATAACCTAAATATTAATGTAACACCCATACAACTCCTACGTGGAATCCATTGACTCTCCCTTTTTAATTTTTTTTCCGAAATGGGAGTAATACTTGACATTTCTTATTATTATATCATTATATAATGTCTATTAATGGCATTAAAGATTTACTAATTTCTTAAGAGTTTACGTTTTCTGTATATTCTTAGTTTAGAATAGAGTATTACAATTTTGTTTAGTTATCACAATGATTTCTTAATTTAAACGTTCAAAGTAAAAGTAGTTAACTTTGCATTACATTCTCTGTAAGTCTGTATTAATACTAAAACAAATATGTTAGTGAGGACACGATGTTAATGGATTTTAATAACTCTAATGTTCTTATTATTGTCGATCTGATCGAATAACGCAACTATTAAAAAATATCTTTTTGCTAACCCTTTGTCTCCAGAAAAGAAATATGGATATGAAATTTTAGTAATTTATATCAGATAACTGGAGTAGATAATATTTTGTAACCCTAAAATTTGCACTTGAATCAGGTTCCTGTCCGAAAACGTGTATTGTCAATGTAATATGCGTGATATGAAAGGGATGCTACATAGGACATTAATGCCAAATATGTAATATATATACTGGAATTTCATGCGAGGCCATCATTTGAATATAAGTCCGTGGACGTATGAATTACTTGGCTTTCTTTTTTTTACCCGAAATTCACCATATGCATTATAGCATCAAGATTTATTTAGTTCATAGAGTTCGACAAAACACAACTAGAAACAAACGGACGGCATAAGAAAACGACTGACGATAGTTCATACTTCACCCAAATTACCATATTCTTGCACCACTTAAACACATCAAACTGACGGAAATACTAAAAACGCTGAAACGGCAACGAACAGAGACCAGAGCGGCAATCAGATCAGACCCCACCACGGAGGCGGAGGACGAATTAAGATCATATAACATAATTACCACCTGAGATAATTGACTCATGCATTGGGGATTAGACAGAGATGATCCCAAATTTGTACGGACTCAAGACCACTACAAGTTTCTGTAGTTCACGTAAATACGAAAAACTAATTATGACATGTACATCAAAATCTGTCAGGTTTGCCGGTGGTAGAAAAGAAACGAGAAAGGTATTTACGAGCGTATGACTTGAACTTTTGAACGAAATTACTAAAATCTTACGTCACAATCCTGTGGGTTTCAACACATACGTTTATTATCATCATTCTAAAACAAGGATCAACACAAAACGTCATTTAACGATCCTATGTGTTCGACACATACCTCGCTTGCACGAGAAATTCACCGACAAAGACGACACGATTCCGCCTATAATGACGGCGCCGTTTCTTCTCCGATTTCGCCGGAATGAGAGTTCGACGTTGACGGAGAAGGTTGTCGTTGCCAGATTCGCAATGCGACAAAGAATGTTGTTGTCGAACTCTCTCTCTCTCTCTCTCTTCCCCTCTCTTTAGAACTCTCTCTGACGTAAGGGAAGATGAAGAGAATTGATAGGAATCTCATGTATTTATAGGCTCAATCTAAGAGATAATTAGCAATAATAATTTGGATTAATCAACGGATAATATTGATGACTAAGCAAGGGATATTTATAATATAACTAATGGATAATAGTCCTAATTTATTATCTCTTCCTTATTAATAAAATAATAATAATATCTACCTTATCAACCGAATTTGTTATACTTTTTTTATTAGTTTATTTTTTTAAAAAAACCAATCCACCACACAGCATTTGCGCAAAAAATCATCTAAGATAGAGCAAGCTTACCTGCATTTCCTCATAAGTTGGCAATTTAGTTATTCAATGGAATATTCTAAATTTATTGGTTTTATGCTGACTATTAAGTCCATATTACAATTTAGTTATGGGTATGTGGCACCCCAGATTGCAAGCTAGAAACCTTGTAGGAGGAATTAATTGATCTTTTCTTTGCGTATGTTGTCAGTCTTTAAAAACAATTGAAAGGATTATGCAGCCCAATATTGCTGCTTATTGCATGAAGGATGTGTATATTGTCGAGTGCTTATTTGTAGTATCATGGAAATAATTGTAAAGTTCAAAAAATAATAATTGCCAAGTCTCAGCTTAATCTTAACTACGTAAAGTGGCATGTTTCAAGCACCCCAACAAAGGCATGTGGGAGGCGGGTAAGAGCGTGCCATTACTTGAGGCAATTTTGAGAGCGAGAAAAGCAAGCCGAATCCAACCTTTCCGAACAGGTTTGATTTCTCCACAATCAGTAGAAATCATGCTGCATTGTATTTCTTAGGTTATCATATACATCGGTCTGAGTTGCAATCATCTGACACTTCAATCATTACAATGAACCATATTACATGGTGAGGACTTACTGTCTTTTACTGAAGAAACATTTATACATAGGCTACAACATCCCAGACCCACCAGCCAATCCTTCTCTAGTACAAGGTATGTGCTTAACTATCAGGTTTTCAATTTTTGGAACACTGATTTCTCTTCTGAAATTAAATTGATGCTTATGATATATTTAAGTATGTGCAATTACATTCCGAATCGAAAATCAAAAACTTCGATCTACATCAACCATACTTTTATTTGAAAAAAAAATCAGCAGGGAAAAAGCTCTCTTAACATGAAAGTGATTTTGAATAAAATGCAACTAATTGATAGAAATTATTCAGAGCTCAGTTACATTGACAACTTTTTTTTATTGCATTTTCCCCCACTATATTTTGCAGGCCTCAGAAGAGATGGTTCTCCCGGATCATGAACAATGACCTTTCCTTCTCCAATTCCTGACATCGTCGTACGCTCAGGAAGACACTAGCTACGGCATCGTCCTTAAAGTTCCTCCACATGAACCTCACCATCAAGTAGGTGTTTTGGTGCATTGCGGTGGGTTTCTTGGCGACAAATCTTCACCAATTAGAGTTGAATCCTCTGCTCAAATCACCCTCCCACCAAAAGCTTTGATTTCAGGAGATGGGTAACCATTGTCTTCTCTAATTTCAGGAGATGTCCTTTTGCAGCTAAAGCAACAGAGAACATACAGGTGCACTCAACTTAAAAATACCCATCATATAATGTCTTAGTACTAGACAAGATAAGATAGTATCCGCAGCTATAGCCCTTCGATTCGAAAGAGATCCATGAAGCAGTCCTTCACATAAACATCTTGCATGCTTGCCATTCTCTTTTGCTTCATCTATAATTTCCCTTTTACAACAAATATAGATTCAAGCAATGTAATATTGTCCTAAGAAGGATATGAAGTCCATTATCATCAGCTCTACAATTAAGTTCAAACATAACCTTATTGATCCATCAAACTCGGTACCAATGACTTTCATGATTCTACTTTTACAGGAGAAATTTCACATCTTCATAAGCAATAACATGGTCAATTATAGATGAGGTCCTTACCTACTTTGATCTTTTCTGAGGTGTCAAACATTGTCTTTTTTTTACTTTTCTATGAAAAATTGAGAAAATAGCAAATATACTGATTAATATAATAATACAAACATGCAAAATTCTCATTATTTTGAAATCATTATATCGAATGATTGAGGCTCTAAACAATTCTTGACCATCTCTTACTCATATCAGTTTTAAAGTAATTGCTTTCTCTTCTTGTGAAAAATGCAACTTCCAAGATCCAATTGAAAATTAAATTTAAACATGAGAATAGCATAACATATTACTAGTTAATATCAAAAGACAAAGCATGAAAATATAATAGAGGGATGGAGATAAAATTCGAATTTTCATTGTTGTATTTTTTATGATAAAAATAAAAAAATTCCGGAGATAATCATCAGCATATGTATCATTGGCAACGAATATGAGATTTGTTACTAATATCAACAATCAAAGATAATTTAATTTGCAACATATAACTATGAATATTACATACTTAACAACAAATAAATACAGACAAATATTTTCTGTTCTTGTGATCATAATTCCATTTTATATAGAAAAGTTTACGTAACATTCATATTACCAATGTGATTCTTTCATTTGATTATTTTGTATACGATCTTCGGTATGATGGTTCAACCCGTGCAAAGCGCGAGCATACACTGGTATAATTAGTGCATGAGACAATTTAGTATAATTAGTGCATGACATAATTTAAAAAGAAGAAGAAGAAGAAAAGAAACGTCTGCGTTGTTGAGTCTGTCTACAAAGCCGATAATGCGCTATATATAAAATAGCATATTCTTATATCGTGGTCAAGAATGGGTGCAGGCGGTTTGCTATGGATGTATTTGGAACGAAGGTCGAAAATATGGATTTTGGGTTGTTGGCAATTAATTAACCGGGAAGAGAGCTGTGAAAGAAGGATCATTCGGAATCTCCACCAAACCCTACACAATCGTAGACCGAGCGAGGACGGGTGTTTTGTGGCTGCGTCGAAACACCATCGACTCAAAGCGATCATCTTTGACTTTGACACACACCTACGCACTTTAATGGGATTGGCATAACACCCCATGACCTTTCACTAAACAATAGACCAGTATTTTAAAAATGGGATTTTATCACTTGTGCCCCTCCGAGATATCGCAATTTCAGTTATGCCCCTATCTTTTTGGTAATATCAGTTGTGCCCCTCAATTCTTTCTCCGTCATCATTTGTGCCCTTCCGTCAGGTTGACCGTCAATCAATTGACTTAACCATGATTATTTCAAACCTTGGTGCATTTAAGAGGGGTATTATTGTCCAGAGTTCTCTTCTTCCTCCTCCAACCTCCTCCTCCGCCCTCTCCGCCCGGAGTTCGCCTGCACCTGCACCACGCACGACCACACCATGCCCTCCTGCTGCCCTAACCATTGATTACAGCCGTCGCGTTCTTCCCCGCGTGCCCTCCCTTGCTGTGCACGTACAGCAGCCGGGGCGGAGGAGGCGATGCAGGGCTGGCGGCGCGGGGGAGGGAAGGGCTGGGAGCAGGGGAGGGCTGGGCGGCGCGGAGGAGGGGTTGGCTGGGTGGCGTGGGGGAGGGAAGGGCTGGGCGGCGCGGGGGCGGCGCGGTGCGGAAGAGGGAAGGGCTGGGCGGCGCGGGGGAGGGGAGGGCTGGTCGTTTTTACGTTTAAAGATCCAGTGCTCGAGGGAGCCGTTGGGCATGTACTCGTAGGCTAGGAGGCGGTGAGGGCCCTCGGCGCCGAAGCCACGGAGCTTAACAAGGTGGACATGGTGGATGCTGCCGATGATGCTCACCTCCGCCCGGAATTCCTTCCGGCCTTGCCCGATCCCCTCAAGCTTCTTCACGGCGATTCGTGTGCTGTCTGGGAGCACGTCGGAGTACACGCATCCGAACCCGCCTTGGCCGAGCTTATTCGAGAACTCGTCGGTGGCCTACCGGAGCTCGAGGTACGAGTAGCGCACCGGCATCCCGGAGATAGTCTCCAGGAAACTGTCGTCGTCGGGGTCGTCAGCCTCCTCGTCGGAGGGGACCGGAGGCAGTGATGGGTCACGCGAGACTGACTGCTTTCGGTGGATGCGCAGCGCGGCGTAGAGGATCGTCGTGATGAGGACGACGGTGAGGACGACGATCGTGACGACCATGGTGGTCGTCTTCTTCGACCTACCTCCTCCCCTGTTACTGACGCCCGAATTTTGCTGCGTCGAGATCTTAAGATAGGTGTACAAGCCGGTGGAATTGGAGCTCCGCTGGTACCGGAGACTCCCGATCTCGTCGAACTGGAAGCATTTCCTGGTGCTCTGTTCGAAGAACAGAGCAACACAGGAGCAGTTGCTCTTGCAGGAGTTCTTGCAGCTCGCAAGGTCGGATTTTGAGAAGGTGGGTATCGTTAGAAATTGCAGAGCGAAGTAACCCACATCTTCAACCTTGACGAGATCCACCGGAGATCGCTCCCCGCAGAACGTCACGTGGCTACCACAACTATTGGAGGAGCTCAGAGCTGTGGGGCAGCTGCAGGTGGAGGTACCGGAGCTGCTACAAATGGAGTAAGGGCCACAGGGCTCCGGCGTATCGCAATTATCCGAAGGTACTTTTTTCACGGGCCCCATACCGGCATCGCCGTTGAGTTCGAAGAAGGAGATGAACCCACCGTTGCCGAGAACGGCGGCCATGGTGGAATTCGTCCTCCCGGGGCTTTGAATGAGCATTAACGTGAGAAGGTTGCCCTTCGTGTCGCTGAATCTCCACGAGTTGCCAGAGATCGTTGCGGACACGAGAAGGTTGGAGGAGGAGGGAGAAGATGGGGAAAGAGGAGGAAGAAGATGATGTAAAATGACGATATAACCTAAAAAGTTAAAATTAATTCCGCTTTTGCCCTCAAAGTTAACGGCCGTTTGCACTGTGGATGGACGGTCACTAACCCGAGGGGCACAAATGATAAATTAGCAAGAATTGAGGGGCACAACTGATATTACCAAAAAGATAGGGGTATAACTGAAATTGCGATATCTCGGAGGGGCACAAGTGATAAAATCCCTTTATTATAGGTCCAATTACCGCACTATAGGAACAGGCAATTATATTAGGGTGTTTGGATCCTATGAGTTACGTCACAATCAAGCAGAAAATCCTACGGCTAGGGGCTCGATCAAAAACCGCGTAAACACCGGAAAAGGCAGTAAGAAAAGAAAAAGAAAACCACGTCAAAAGCAACGAAAAACTCCTAAGGGTCCCCCGAGCACACCGGTGCTCGGTGAAACAGACCCGCTAAGTGTTCAAGCAAAGTCCAAGTCCAGTCTCTGAGTGTCCCTGTATTATTACAACAATAATGATCAAATAAAACCTAATCTAACCTCACCCACTCAACTCTCTCTCTCGCTCTCTCCTGCGGCTCCGTGCAGAAGGGAGCCGCCTCCGAGTCTCGCGGTTGCGTCGGCTTCTCGAAATCGGCCGTCTCGGTCCTCGGGCCCTCGCAAGAAAAAGAGCAAGTGTCACAAACCAAATTATTATAAGAAAGTATCAGAAAAATATATCTACAGAAATCTATACAAAAAGCCGCGAAAAGGAAAAGCCGCGGAAAAACTCGAAAAGTGACAACTAAGTCGTGCTCCCCGGCAATGGCGCCATTCTGACGACACGAAAATCCGAGCGACTAAGGTAAAGGTACAAAAGTGGTCGTTGCGACCTCGGTCACTCAGATGTGTCAATCAAGAAAAATGAACCACTCAATAAAGATAAAATCGATCAAAATACGAAGTAGCGGTCCTGCTATTGGATTAACCTGGTATAGCACCCAGGGTCGAACTCAAAGAGCACGGATTGGCCTCTTGGCCTAAGAAGTAGTCACAGAAGAGATAAAATAACAGAAGAAAATATTTTTGGTGGTTTTTGAATATTTTATATTTTTTTGGATTTTTTAGTTTATTAAGAAAATGAGAAAAGCAACCAAGCACGCACTTCAACAAATTATTAAATGCACTAAAAGTCAACCAAAAATTCGAACAAAAATGTTTTTATGTGTTTTATATTTTTTTGTGTTTTTGGTGAATTTTTGAGAATTTTCTGAGATTTATTTAATTTTCTAAAAATCAAATAGTAGCTAAAAGAGATGGTACTGTCCAACCGAGCCAAAAAGCCCTAGATAAAATAGCTAAGAGCTCCAAAATGGCCTGGAGGTAATTTTTCTACAAAGAAGACAAAATGAGGAAAATTTAAGCACTAATTTTATTGTTTTTGGATTTTTAATTTATTTACTGGAATTTTTATGAGGTTTTAGGTGTTTTTCAATTTTTAGTGGTTTTCTGCAGTGAAAAATAGCCAAAATTGGCTAGAAAATCAAACTAAGCAAGACAAACAGTAGCTAATTTTTTGTGGAATTTTTAAGTGAGTTTTAATATTTTTTGGGGGTTTTTGAAGTTAGACAGTGACAAAATTAAAGGTTTTTGATTTTTTTAAAATATCAAATGAAATCAGAAATGTCCTAAAAAATCCACGAAAATTTTACACCATGGCTGGAGCCATGTATCCAATTTTCGTTGGATTTGGAGGTGTTTTACTATTTTATTCAAAAATAAAGGAAGGGCACTGCGCACAGGGACCAAAGTGCAAATACCCAAAGTTCTGGGGGGTCTGGTGCAAAATACCCAGCAAAACACGCGCCACGCGCGTGCCTGGGGCACTCAGGGACCCAAATGTAATAAAAATAAGTCCCGAGGACTTATTGGTAACACGTACCAAAAGTCCAGGGGCTTATCTGCAAAACACTCAAAATATAACGCACATTCTCAAATAAATCACGCACAGGGGTATAAATGCAAATAAGTAAAAGATTTCATTCATTTAAGAACAACCAGAACTACAGGGGTCTCTATTGCAAATAAACCAGATAAACACGTGACGAAGCACGTGGCATACAACGCACAGGGGTATAAATGCAAATAAACTAAAGTACGGGGTCCACTATGTAAATAACCCTAAAACTAAACAACTGAAATAGCTAATTACAGGACTAAAGAGAAATAAAATAAACAAGGGGGCCTAAGGGTATATTACCCTTTATTAAGCGGAGCAGCTGGATGGCTGCCACGTAGAGGGATCTACGGTCTGAATCAAGTGGCACGCCAGCGCTGGGGTTCTCGGACTGATCCAACGGTCGGGGTCGAGCCACGTGTAGATCTAACGGCTGGGATCAGACTCCTCAGATCTGACGTCGAAGGGAGCTCCAGGGACGAACGGTCCAGATGGCGTCTGGAGCAGGAGGCTGATCGAACGGCGATGGAGGATGCTGGAAGAACAGGTCCCCGGCGAGACTCGCCGGCCTCGTGCGAGCGCTGCTGACCTCCTGGGAGTACTCTGAATGTCGGAGAAGAATCGTGGAGGACTCCCGCGTCTGCCGGTAGGCTCCGATGATCGAGCCGAGCTCCGAGAAGCTCGGGCGAGGTCGGCGGAGCTGTGCCTCCTGGCCTGAATGACCAAAGCCCTCAGATGGGCTTGGTAGCACCTGCAAAATAGCTCAGGAGACTCGCGGGTCGAGGGCAAATTGCCTCGACCCGATTAGGCGTAACGACGGTGAACGGTGGGTCGGAGTGGCGAACTCCGGCGAAGGTGGTGGACGGAGGAGCTCGGTTCCCAGCTCCTGTGCGAGCTGGGTTGAATGGAAACGTGGAGAAGGTGCGCGGGAGGAAGGCGAGGGCTATGGCAATGCCCGATGGTCGAGTAGTGGTCGGGAACGGGCGGAATCGACGAAATGCGGCAGCGAAGCGAATTGGGCGAAAATGGAAATCAGCGAAAAGGGTAGGCTATCGGAGCTACCTGGGTGGTCGGAGAGACTGGGGAGGAGCTGGGGAAGCTCCTGGTCGTCGCCTCAAGGATCGTCTCCCTCCGAGGCTCGGAGCTCATGCTGGTGGCGGAGCTGCGGCGGCTGTGCTCGCCGGATCGATGGGTCCTCCTCCTCTCCTCGCTGCGACAGGTCGAGGCGCAAGCTGTCACTCTCGCGGTCTCTCTGGAGCTCACAGGTGAAGGAGGCGAATGGCCAAAGATAGAGCAATCGAGTGGCGGAGCTGCAACTATATACGGCTAGGGGTCCAAGAAAGATGGGTCCGGGCAAGCTCTGGAGCACGCGGATCCCGAGGATGCGGCTCCGGCGAGGATGTCGGATGAGAGATTAAGGATTCGGACCCGGGGTTTAGTGGAATGGCGATCGGGTCGAGCAGGTAAAAGTCTGAGAAATTGGGTCCAGAGCTCAGATCCGCGGGAGGTGGTCCTGGGGGGGGGGGGGAGTTGACCAGGCGGTCAACATCCCCAAGACCCAATAGGAATGGGCCACGTGGCTAAATTTTGAAATGAAAATTAAGGGTAGCTAGGGCCCGATTCAGCAAAAACTTAAAACATGAAATATTTTTCTTTTATTTTTTTCTATTTTTTAGTGATTTTTAATTAATTTTTGGAAATAAAAATAAGGTATATACATAGTATGTAATACATAGGTATATGTACACTATTAGGGTTTTTGATTTTTTTGATTTTTAATTATTATTTTTATGCAATTTTATTCCTATTTTATATTTTATTTATTTATAGAATAAAAGAAGGAATAAAAATGTATTTTTATTTTATTTTTATTATTTATGTACATAGGTAAAATAAATATATATGTTCATTTATATACATGGTATATGTACAATGTATTTTTGTATTTTTAATTTTGCTATTTTTATCTTGTTTTGATTTTACTTGTTTTTATTTATTTATATTATGAAACATAGAATATTTACAAAAAGTTTGAAAATTAATTTTATTTATTTACAAGGTTAAATAAATACATAGAAGTGGTTTATGTACATGATGAAAGGGGTATTTTACTCCTTTTTGATTTTTAACTTTTTCTTTTGTTTTTTTTGTATTTTATAAATATATACAAGTATTTACAAGCATATTCTTGGTGAGGAAAATATTATTATTTTATTTACATAAATATTTACACATGAGCCCCTATCTCCCTCTACTTTGGCTTGTATGCGGTCAGGCCCATACTGAGCCCTCCCTTGGGTTAGGTTGCTCAATATTTATTCTAAATATTTCCCACTTTTTCTTTTTAATCTTTATTCTTTTATTTTTG
Source organism: Ottelia alismoides (assembly GCA_037367405.1). Taxonomy (NCBI): domain Eukaryota; kingdom Viridiplantae; phylum Streptophyta; class Magnoliopsida; order Alismatales; family Hydrocharitaceae; genus Ottelia; species Ottelia alismoides. Next base: position 245,919 of record JAZKJV010009451.1, on the reverse strand, counting down.
CACAAAAACATGCTAATTATTAAACTTTATACAATGCATGCTTTTGATAATTATTTGTATTTACATGAATATACATGCATTTGCAAAGGTTTTTGTAGCTAAAATATAAGAATAAAGAGTGATGAATGGGTATTCATCAAATACCTGGACAAGTTCGTGATTGTCTTTGTTGATGATATCTTAGTTTATTCACAAGATATGGAACAAAACCGAGTGCATCTCACATTAGTTCTTGATTCATTGCGACAACACCAGCTTTATGCCAAATTATCCAAGTACGAATTTTGGCTTCAAGAAGTTACATTCCTTGGACATGTTGTATCCAAGAAGGGTATCTCTGTAGATCTCGCAAAGGTAGAGGCTGTTTTAAATTGGAGTAAACCAAAGAATGTCTCAGAAATCCATAGTATTCTAGGACTGGCAGGGTTACATGTGATTCATTCAGAATTTTTCTATGATCCTCCTACCATTGACTTGATTGTTGAGGAAGAATGTAAAGATTGAATTATGGTCAGAAAAGTACCAACTAAGCTTTCAAGAGTTAAAGTTAAGATTGATGTCTGCTCCTGTGCCCAAGCTACCATCTGGTAGTGGTGGATTTGTGGTCTACACTGACGTATTAGACTTCGGTTTGGGATGTGTCCATATGCAGCATGGAAAAATTGTGGCATACGCCTCTCAACAATAAAGGAAGCTGAAAGAAACTACCCGACGCATGATCTAGAACTCGCAACGATAGTTTTTACCCTAAAAATTTGGCGTCATTATTTTATATGGAAAGAAAGTTGAGGTATTTATTGATCATAAAAGCCTCAAGTATATCTTCTCTCAGAAGGAACTGAATTTGAGGCAAAGACGATGGTTGGAGTTTTTATCAGACTATGATCTTTCCATTGACTATCATCCAGGAAAGGCGAATGTAGTTGCTGATGCTCTAAGTAGGAAATATGAAGGGAAGCTTGCGAGTATGAAATTGCAATGGCAGGTAATGAAGGAGTTAGAGGAATGGAACCCTTTTATCAAAAGAAAGACTTGAGTTTTTATGGCTGGAATGAAGATCCACTCATCATTGGTAGACAAGGTGATCGTGACTCAGAAGGATGATAATGATCTCCAAAGATTGATAATCGCTTCTCAACAAGAAGGATCTGATTTCTCCATCGGGATAGATGGAGCATTGAGATTACGTAATAGACTGTGGGTCCCTAATAATAGTGAATTAAAGAAAGAAATTCTTGAAGAGGCTCACAGGTCCACGTATACCATTTATCCCGGCACTACCAAAATGTACAAAGACTTGCAACGGAATTTTTTGTGGCCTAAGATGAAGAAGGATATTGCTAAATTTGTGTCAGTATGTATTATATGTTAGCAGGTAAAGATTGAGCACCAGAAGCCTGCAGGACCTCTGAAATCACTAGAGATCCCTGAATGGAAATGGAAGCATATCACTATGGGTTTTGTTTGCGGGTTGCCAAAAACAAAGAAGGGGCGCTTTGACACCGTTTGGGTGATGGTTGATCGTTTAACGAAGTTGGCACATTTCTTAACCATCAGATTAGATCAATCTACAGAGAGTCTTGTTGAATTGTATGTGAATGAGATAGTGAAATTGCATGGTGTTCCGGTATCGATCGTGTCAGACAGAGACACAAGATATACCTCTCGATTATGGAAGAGCGTGCAGGATGCTTTGGGTACTAGTTTGAAGTTCAGCACATCATTCCATCCTCAGACTGATGGAGAATCTGAAAGAACAATCCAGATATTACAAGACATGTTAAGAGCTTATACCCTTGACTTTGCTGGAAATTGGGATAGACATTTGCCTTTGGTTGAATTTGCTTATAATAATAGCTATCGTGCAAGCATTAAGATGGCTCCTTTTGAAGCATTATACGGCCGACCTTGTAGATCCCCTTTGTGCTGGAGCGATGTTGGAGAAAAGACATATTGGGACCTGAATTAGTCCAAGTTTCTACGAAGGGTGTGGAGGTAATTCAGAAGAGACTTTTAGCCGCTCAAAGTAGAAAAAAGTCTTATGCTGATTGTCGAAGGCGGGAATTGAATTTTGAGGTAGGTGACCATTTGTTCTTAAAGATTTCTCCTACCAAGGGAGTAGTGCGATTTGGCAAAAAGGGAAAATTTATCCTAGATATGTGGGACCTTTTGAGATAATAAAGAAAGTGGAAGAAGTAGCTTATCAGGTTGCTCTTCCGCCTCATTATTCCAAGTTACATGATGTTTTTCATGTATCAATGTTAAGGAAGTATAATCCTGATCCATCGCACATGATCAAGCATAAAGTTCCGGACATTCAGTCGAATCTAACATATGAAGAAAGACCAGTTCGTATCGTATACCGTAAGGAGCATCAGTTGCGGCGTCGCATAGTTCCGATGGTCAAAGTATTATGGCAGCACCATCAGAGAGAAGAAGCGACTTGGGAGCAAGAGGATGAAATGCGTCAACATTACCTGCATCTCTTTGGTAAGTGATTTTTTTTTCAGTATAAATTTCGACGAAATTTCCTTAAGGAGGGTAGATTGTAACGGATTGATTTTAAAAAAATAAACTAATAAAAAAAGTGTAAAAAATTCGGTTGATATGGTAGATATTATTATTATTATTATTTTATTAATAAGGAAGAGATAATAAATTAGGACTATTATCCATTAGTTATATTATAATTATCCCTTGCTTAGTCATCAATATTATCCATTGATTAATCTAAATTATTATTGCTAATTATCTCTTTGATTGAGCCTATAAATACATGAGATTCCTATCAATTCTCTTCATCTTCCCTTACGTGAGAGAGAGTTCTAAAGAGAGGGGAAGAGAGAGAGAGAAAGAGTTCGGCAACAACATTCTTTGTCACATTGCGAATCCGGCAACCACAACCTTCTCCGTCAACGTCGAAGTCTCATTCCGGCGAAATCGGAGAAGAAACGATGTCGTCATTATAGGCGGAATCGCGTCGTCTTTGTCGGTGAATTTCTCGTGCAAGCGAGGTATGTGTCGAACACATAGGATCGTTAAATGACGTTTTATGTTGATCCTTGTTTTAGAATGATGAAAATAAACGTATGTGTTGAACCCCACAAGATTGTGATGTAAGATTTTAGTAATTTCGTTCAAAAGTTCAAGTCATACACTCGTAAATACCTTTCTCGTTTCTTTTCTACCACCGGCAAGCGTGACAGATTTTGATGTACATGTCATAATTAATTTTTCGTATTTACGTGAACTACAGAAACTTGTAGTGGTCTTGAGTCCGTACAAATTTGGGATCATCTCTGTCTAACCCCAATGCATGAGTTAATTATCTCAGGTGGTAATTATGTTATATGATCTTAATTCGTCCTCTGCCTCCGTGGTGGGGTCTGATCTGATTGCCGCTTTGGTCTCTGTTCGTCGCCGTTTCAGCATTTTTAGTATTTCCGTCAGTTTGATGTGTTTAAGTGGTGCAAGAATATGGTAATTTGGGTGAAGTATGAACTATCTTCAGTCGTTTTCTTATGCCGTCCGTTTGTTTCTAGTTGTGTTTTGTCGAACTCTATGAACTAAATAAATCTTGATGCTATAATGCATATGGTGAATTTCAGGTAAAAAAAAGAAAGCCAAGTAATTCATACGTCCACGGACTTATATTCAAATGATGGCCTCGCTTGAAATTCCAGTATATATATATATTACATATTTGGCATTAATGTCCTATGTAGCATCCCTTTCATATCACGCATATTACATTGACAATACACGTTTTCGGACAGGAACCTGATTCAAGTGCAAATTTTAGGGTTACAAAATATTATCTACTCCAGTTATCTGATATAAATTACTAAAATTTCATATCCATATTTCTTTTCTGGAGACAAAGGGTTAGCAAAAAGATATTCTTTAATAGTTGCATTATTCGATCAGATCGACAATAATAAGAACATTAGAGTTATTAAAATCCATTAACATCGTGTCCTCACTAACATATTTGTTTTAGTATTAATACAGACTTACAGAGAATGTAATGTAAAGTTAATTACTTATACTTTGAAAGTTTAAATTAAGAAATCATTGTGATAACTAAACACAATTAGGTATATGTGCAGAATTATAAGTTTAAATTTTGGCACCGACTCGAACTAAGGGGTCGTAAGGGCCTAAAGGGCTAACGCCTTCCAGGGGCGTGAGGCAAAAGATAAGTCCTCTACAGTTGTAACTACACTGTCATGTTATGTATTGATATGAACCGCTTGTGCCGGCGGTAAGCCATCAAAGCCATTAAAGGTGCCTAAGAATTAACAATCAAGACCATTCTAAACATGAAAATCTCATGGGCATATGTGCAATATATGTTAATATTATGTGCATATATGCGATTATATTACTGTTATGTTTAAGTTATGTTAATGTTAAGTGCATGTGTGCAAGGGCATACGTGCAATTCATGTTAAGGCTAAGGGCATGTGTGCAATTATGCTAATGATATGGGCATACATGCAAATTTATGTTAAGCTAAGGTCAAGTGTGCAATTATGTTAAGGATATGGGCATACTTGCAACGTAAATTAATATTAAGGGCGTATGTGTAATTTAAGATAATGTTAATGGTATATGTGTACTTAAGTTAACATTATGGGTGTACATGCAAATATGACAATACTATAAGATTTGTACGCAAGTATGATATGCAATGCATGGATATGAAAGAAATATACTTCGTATACATGACAAGTTAATTAACGATATGTATGACGTTGGTTTGTGTTTAGCCAAATAGTTATGCAACATGGCAATGATATATGATCAAATTTATAAGTATTTATTGTTGGAATAATTATCATTATGTTATGAATGGAATAATTAGATGTGACTTGATTTTTACGCTAGCCGGCTTGACCTTACCTCGGCACATACTGAGCGTTATGCTCATAACATGTTCTGCTAATTTTTTCAGGGGAACGTGATGATTAGATCATTAGCGGTTTAAGGGAGACGACTCAGTCTTCAAGAAGTAGGACAGGTATGGAACTACTGCGGGTTCGTTTGGATGGTTGTCTTTTATGCCCACTTGAATAAGGAAATCGTGGAAACGATTTCATCTACTTTATTTTTCCTTTCATTAATTAAGGAACTCTTGGAATTGAGATCTTATTATGATAATGGAAAAGTTTTTTTGTCCATTCTTTACTGCTCTTATGGTATGATTAATGCTACGAGTAACGAATCCGAAATGCCCGCTGAGTTCTCGCTTCCGCACCATTTTCGGGCGATCGGGTTCGTTACACCTTTCAATTGTTTTTAAAGATTGACAACATACACAAAGAAAAGATCAATTAATTCCTCCTACAAGGTTTCTAGCTTGCAATCTGGGGTGCCACGTACCCATAACTAAATTGCAACTTCTACAATATGGACTTAATAGTCAGCATAAAACCAATAAATTTAGAATATTCCATTGAATAACTAAATTGCCAACTTATGAGGAAATGCAGGTAAGCTTGCTCTATCTTAGCTGATTTTTTGCGCAAATGCTGTGAAAGGGGAAGTCACATAAATCAACCGTTCACCAAAGATATACCCAACAATCGGCCTTTCGGAAGAAGAAAGCACAAATATAATACATGCCTATCACGTAATCAAAGTTGTTAACCATCAAAAACACCACCAAAACTAACATCAAAGTTTTGGTAGGAATACCATATAAACACACTCTATTACTTTAGGGATCATCCTTGTAATAAAATGCTATATTGGCCATCCAAGTCCAGTACACCTTTGCAGATTCAAGATCTGCCTCTCCGACATCTCCAACAACATCTTAAATGAATCGAAGCGCTTATTCTTATACGAGTCATTCCTCGTGTTCATAACTAAAATTCATCTTCATCAAAGCTAGTCACGTGCCCTCAGTGTTCATTTTAGCTGGCTGACAGTAGAACTTCAGTTTAGTAAGCGCGAGGCTCGATTTCCCGCTTGTGAAAGCACCATGATTGAACACGACGTAATCTTTTGTTTTCTGGTAATAATCAGTTGACTTTTTCAGAAAAAATAAATAGATCGGTTCATTTTCGTATTACCATGATGAAAAATTTGTAGCTGAACCAAGTTCATCTATAAATGTATTTGTTGACTCACAAAAATCTAATAGGCCATTGCTGCTTCTATGGCTTCATCCTTCATAACACCAGGAATCATCATTTGATACTATTATAAACCACTATGCATTTTTTGTCCCATCAGATAAATATGTGCATATTTGTGACTACAGTATTCTACTTGCAGTTCAAAAATAATTGTAATCATTAGAAAACACACACATAAGAGGTAGCATTAGAAAGCTCCACATAAAATGTTCCTATAGGATTAACAAGGAGCTTTGGGTTTTCTGGATCGCTATAAATGATGTTGATATCAATAAGTACAGGTTTTTAAAAGATGTATCAGATATCGATGAATCCATAACTAACAGAAATAGACACTATATCCATCATAAGTTAAACAAAACCTAAGCTGTAGCAAGATTGGCATTAAAAGCTAGAAATAGGAATGAAGGCATGTGTCTGCACAGATGGATAAGTTCTTACCTTCTTTAGAAGGTTCATATGCATATTTATAAATTTCACACGTTCCACAGTTTGTGGGGGAAGTTTGATATCTCCAAGAGCTCGTCACCATAACTGGTTTTCTAATAATTTCCTTTGGGTCTGCAACAAGAGATTTAGTAGCTACATAGTTGGCATCGAAGCTCGATGCCATCAACTGTGATATATTTCATACCTAAAATCCAAAGGTCCGACTGAGCTCCAAACTTTGATTTTATGAAGACAAGTTTGAAAACTAAAATCAATCCAAGTTCTTTTTTTCTTTATTTTCCTTTTCCGCACTTACTGCATAAGTGTTCGCTAGGGACTAGTAAAGGCAAGTATAGAGGGTGATGAATCTCCATTTCATCACCTTTATTCTTTCATTTTGACTTTTAAACCCTAACTAAATGCATGTAAATAGCATTATTTTGCACAAATTAACATTCATGATTTATTGTATAATTATTGTATAAAAGACGTTGTTTAAAGCCAGAATAAAAGAATAAAGAAAAGAAAAGAAAAAATAAATAAAATATCAAACGTATTTTATGACCCTAAACCCCGAGACTTAAGCATCATGATGACCGGCTTGACAAGGAATAAAGTAAGGGGAGATTAATGTCAAAAACACAATAAAAACTCTAATTTGTACCTTTCAATAATTCATTTTTAGGACATATTTTATTCTTTATTATTTACACCTCAAGTAAAGAAACTTTTACATGAAAGTTAGAGATAAAATTATATAGAAAAATATAAAATTGATTTCATATAAAAATAATACGTAGTATACATTTTATACTTAGAATAAAAATCCAAAACTCAAACTTACCAGACCCATATCTTCTCCATATGAACTCAAAATGCAGGAGCCCTAGTATCTAGTTGGGAGCTGTAGCCCAAGACAAAGAGAGGGAGAAGGATGTACAAAGCCTTTTATGCAATTATGAAACAGACTTTCCCCACGACCTTAAGCAAAGCAAAAATCCCTATCCCCCGAATTCAAATCAAATAGAAAGACGCCATTATAGGGGGCAGGACAAGATCACCCCCGAACTTGAATCTAGAATTTCAGTGCAAGCTATAATCTAATTGAAGATAATTGTTTCCAAAATAGGATTCGTTTTGACTAGAGCGCTTAAATGTGCTATATATTTGACACGGGTTTTCCGTAATACTAAGACTAATGCAAATGCATTTATCGTCACTAATACATAAATCAAAATACCAATTAGTAGTGATCGAATTCCTTCTATGCTTCCACATGAGAAACCAATACAAATATAACCTACACATCCAATCGAACTATAAGCAAGAAGTTTTTTGACTTTTGTTTGGGCCATGGCGGCCAATGCTCCCAAGATCATAAAAGAGGATCGTTTGTGAAGTTCATATAGTGCAAGAGAACCATCCTGCGGTGAAATCTACCCTTCTCGCAACTATCAAAAAATAGGGTAATCAAGATATGTATCTATTAAGTCCGCCTCACTCGGCTTGATGCCTCCTATGTACTACCTAACCTTCTGGACCTAGACCCGCTCTGCATTTGCCCCATGGTTGGGAACTCATTATTGGTTCGGTCTACAACGATTTTGGCTCATAACGATCAAATTATATCTAGTCTTATTTCTACTTTTCCATTTATTCTAGATACAATTGTGAAATATTGGATTTTCCATTATTTAAATTGTGTACCTCCTTCACTTGTAGTTATTTATCATCCAATGAATGAATAACTCATTTGATCTCCTGATATAAATCAACTTCAAATCTTTCTTTGTGCATACATTACATAAAGAATTCCAATATTTTAATCTGACTTACTCTTTCGACTTCTACCTTTTCAAAGTCTTCTACCATATTTTAAGTTATTCCATTACATTGGCAAACTCGTGGATAGGGAATTGTACTAGCTACCTACCAATTTCTTGTATTAATTATGGGTTCTCACTTTCTTTATCTATCCGCTAAGCTATATATATGGACAAGATTCCCAGCGTCAAGCTTTTCCTCTGATTCTAAACTGCAAACGCATTGTGTTTCACCTTTTCCTCCTTGTGAACAACAAAAATGGGAAAAGCATCCTAGGAGTCAATCACTATTAGCTTCTATTTGGCTGCAACTACAACTTTTTCTTGAGTGAGACATTAGATCAACGCTCAAAACTCGCTCCCAAGGGAAAAGCTTTTTGATAGTCGGGTGTGCATGGAGTTGGTTCTTTGAATTGGACAACATCCATAAGTATAAACAGTTCAAGCTGATCCACGCATTACACACTCTGAGACTTTCGCCTAGTTGATGTTTATGTATACTTTGTCATGGTCCAACCTATGCCACCTTGATGCTTCCCTTCGCTATATGCTCATTGCTTCTTTGGAATCACGTCGTATTGATTCACCACTAACTGTGAGATTGAGTGAGACTACTTGTTGACATATGTATCACACAACAAAATCACCTTTAATTGTATATAATTTTTTATTAGCTATTTAATGATGGTGATTTCACTTAATTTGGAGTTAAGATACAAAAATTAGATTTTGAACCCTTATTATAAAATATATCTATATATAAATAAAGGGGGAAATTATTTTGTTTATTTTTATATCCTTATAAATATTATTTAAATTCCATGAAAAATATAAAAATAAAATAGAACCATAAAGAAAATAATAAATCAAAATAATATACAAAAATACATAGATGAACATACTAAACTTATCCCCATATAATAAGTAGAGGATGGGGAGCTTACACCACGGTGCATGTAACATTATATGCACGATGCCAAAAACACACATTATATATATATATATTAAACAAATTTATGTGAAATTTAGATCACCTTATATCACCATGATGCCATTCAAAATTTAACCTAATTCGAGACTTCCAACCCCTCCATCAAGACTGTCAAATTTTAACGATATCAGAATTGCTGAAATTGAGCTGTCGAGATGGACATGTTAAGAATGTCTGCTTTATACGACATTTGAAACACATATTCCACTAATAATACTAAGTAAATATTCTAAGGTTTCATTAAAAAAATATATAATGAACGTTTTTGGCCTCAGTGCATATACATTTACATGCACCATGGTGAAAGCTCCCCATCCTCTATTAAGTATATATATTTATTTATGTGTACATATTATATCAAAGAAATACATAAAAATATAAGTGTTTTTACATAAGTTATAATTATATAAATTATGTATGTAAAATAATAAAATAAAAAATACAAAATAAAAATGAAAGACCTAATGTATATGTAAATATATGATAAATATATCCTTAAAAAGCAACTTGTAATAAATTAAGTCATAAAAATAAATAAAATCAAATTCTATATAAACTAATAAATAGTTTTTATTCTATAACTTTTAATTAATGAACTATGTCATTTATTATTTTATTTTTAATTATTTATTATTTCCCAAACTTTTTGTCATGTAACATCTTAAGTGGAACAATCACGAGGCTTGGACAATTGACCTTGGGTCAACTGTCCTGCCTACTCTTCGACTTAGGCGCCAGCCAACTGCACCCCTTCCTTATGTATTTTCCCCTCTTTATATGAGCCTCGATATAATCGACTCCTTCATGACATATATTGTCGATACACCCACCCATCACGTAGACCCATCCTATTCCTCGTACCATCTCTTGGTCTGCGTGAAAACCCTAGTCAACTTCCCCCATCCTTTGCCTGTACAAAACTAGACCACCTCCATTTTTGCTCGTTGGTTCCCTTTGTACCCACTTTTTCTCCTCAAAGCATCCTCGAGGTGGAGATCTTCGTGACATGAGGAGCTCCTCTGCTTCGCAACGTGCGGAAGCGGGTCTGAAGGCGATTACCATTACCTCCGGCGAACCCTGTGATGAATATGCATTTCATCATCTTTATTCATTTATTTTAACTTAAAATCCCTTATAAAACACCTATATATAATACTGACTCCATATTTTTACTGACTTGCATCAATGAGTAAATATTGTTCATTTATTATTATTTTAACCTAAAATAAATAAATAAATTAAGGAAAAATAACAAAAATAGAGAAAAAGGAAGAAAAGGAAAAAAAGGACTGTATATATGTAATAGATACCGGCTGACCCGAACCCCGAGAGAAGGTCTAGACTTGACCTGATCGACCAAGAATAAAATAGGGAGAGATAGGATCTTTTAATCAGTAAATCTACTTTATTTGTAAATACTTCTCCTTTATTTTGTTTTTATTTGTATAATACTAACACTATTTTATTTGTACATATATCGACCACGAATTAAATAATTTTCAAAATAAAAGTTGTAAATAAAAATGTTTTCTAAATAATAAAAATAAGTGAAAAAAATCATATACATAATAAAAATAATCACATCTGGAAAAAGCCATAAAGTGATAATTAAAAGACCAATTCCGGTTCCATATGAATCCGAATTGAATCAAACTCACTTCCATATTATTCTAAATTAAATTATCTTTAAAATAGATTTGTTTCATAATTTTTGGAGTTATAGTTTGAAAGAAGGTTTTCTTGGGTGGTTTGTGCAATTTTACCATTTATTTGTACGTATTGTATTTGTAAATAATTATAAATATTTTCTAATATTTATTTAAAAATAAAAAAATGAAATATCTAAAATAAAAAACTAATTTCCTTATTTAACTATGTATATAATGTACCATATATATAATATACGTGTATAATCAATTATCTTAAATAATCACACAAAAAATAAAAAAAATTAACACTTATTATTTAATTTAATAAAGTGACAAATATAAATAAAAAACTAATTATGTAAATAATTTCAACACTAATTTCCTTTCTTATCTTTATCTGATTTCAATTTTTTTTATTTCTTATCTTCATTCAAAATTTTGAAATTCAAACTCCATTCTTTAATTTATTAATATGGCTTCTCCTCACTCATTTGAATTTGATCAATCTTTGGCGCGAGGAACCTATTCTCCAAGAGTATTCTTGTTGCAGAGAGGTGCCTAGCCTCCGAGCCGTTCGGTGACAGCGAGTCGGCCTTCGTTGATGCGATTACAGTATTCTCCACTCCTACGGTGAGATCCACACCCCTTATTTCTCGATATATTTTCTAGATAATTTTATATTTAATTATCACCTTTGTTTCATCGTTCATTTTTAATTCCAGATTTTAGATTTTCATTCCTAATTTTCCATCACGATTCGATTCGACATTGATCTCGATTTTTCATCTCATAATCTCCATCTCTACACGTTTATGTTCTACCTCACACGACCATCCAACTTTGCTCGCGTACGGTAGTCAAAGGCCTGGATCCATCTCTCATTTCACCGGATCCATAACATTCACATTTCTCTCCTTTTATTTTATTCAATAACCTTTGACCGAGCCTTTGTTCTCAAGTCGTATATCTTTGTTTTATTGCTGGTTCATAGGAATTTGAAAAAAATGCAAAAAATATAAATATTACAGCTACTATTTAAAAAAATTAAAAAATAAGCTTCTGGTAAAAAAATAAAAAGGGAGTCACAACCGCGCAAGCGTCACCCCACCGCGTCCCTACGCATCCTCCTTCATCCGCGCCATCACCGATCTGTGTCCGCCTCCGTCTTCACCTGCATGGTTGAACGTCGTTCACCACCATGAGTAGAGATCCACCACCGTCGAAGAACCTGTCCATATCGTTGCTCATCGCCATCGTAACTCCGTTCATCGTCCACCGCCTAGCACCACTGAAGGAGCCCTTGCCACCGACCCGCGAGCTCCTCCTCTGCCTCACGTCCTCCACTATCGCAAGCCTGCCTAGCCATCCAGCGAGCTCCGCCTTGGAGCTCCTCCACCATCGCTAGAGCCACCACCAACAAACCCCTACACATCGCCTTCACTGTTGATCGCACCATTGCCTATCTGAAGCACGTTAGCCACCCTCCACCATCTCATCAGCCGCCACCGCCCATTTGCTTGGGAGAGAAGGAAGAAGAGGGGCAGCGCCCCCTCCTTTTTGGTTGAAGAACAAAGAATGAACGAGAACCCTAGGGAGCAAATAAAAAATTGGAAAAATTGCATTCCACCCCCTGGTATTTTTCAAAAATACGCATAAGCCCCTGTACTCCAGTCAAGCATGTACGTCACATGCTACTTTTGGTAATTTACGATTTCTAGCATGCAACTTATTTTTGTTATTTATTTAATGGAAAACATTAACTATTTGCAATTAGTCCTTCATTTCTCGACTTTATTTTGCATGTTTCTTGTCATTAAAATAAATACTTTTGTTGATCAAAAAATTTTGCAAAAATCAAGTTATACTTCTGATTTGTTCCCCTTCATTGTATAAAATTTTTATTATATTATATTTTTATTTTTTATTATTAGAAAATAAAAAACAACAACATCTTCTCTATCTGAAATTTAAAAATTCATAAAAATTTGAATATTGCTTTAAACATTCGAAAAAATAGGTTAGGTACATTTCATTATCCTTTAGTTCCTATCCAATTTTCACGCATTAATTATTTTTAACACTCAAAAAATTTTCAAAGTACACAAAATATAAAAAATCATATACAATTGACGAAAATCCAAAAAATATTATTTCAATTCCTATTTATAGATAATTCTCGTAGTTTTAAGAAAAATCATTTTTATAATTCTTTCATTTATTTATATTTTTAAATTGCAAAATAGTCCTGCGTGCTCATTGTTTGCATTTTCCCTTATTTTTATTCATTTTAAAATTCCTATAAAATCTAAAAATCTCAAAAAAATTATAAAACTAGTAAAAAATTTATCAAAACACAAAAACATTTTATTTGGATATTTTGAGCATTTTTTGTCTTATTTAAAAATATAAAAAAATTCATTTTTTTATATAAAGTTTTTTGAAAATAATTATTTTCAAAAATAAAATATTTGCAAAATGAAAAACGAATAAAAATTGAAAATCTGAAAATAAAAAATTAAAATTAAAAAATTTAAAAATTAAAAAGAGAAAAATTTCAAAAAAACCAAGATAGTTAGCATTTGAGATTCCCTTTTTCTTCTAATTGATTTTTTGAATAACCCTCAGGAATTGTCGCCTCTCCGAGTTTTGATCCTGTTAATTATACATGTTAAATAAGTAGCAAAATCTCTTGCCACATTTTCTTATAATTATTGGCTTGAGAAGAAAAAAATAACTTTTTTTGTGTGACACTTGATTAGGTTGTGATGACTTATGAATAATTCATTTAATTAAAAACTCGAGAAAAGCGTGTCAACACCCTGCCATCGAGATTCTATCCCGTGGCCTTCGACCACTCGAGTTCCATTTTCCTTTACTTTCTAGGAAGTGTTAGTTTTATGTTTCATTTCTGTCATTTACTTTATGTTTTATGTAAAGCATTTAGCCTATATTTAGATTTTAACCTCGCCGGAGCTCTTGAGCTCCGACCACTGTCGTTCATCATCACACACCTATTTTGACACCCTCGATAATTCCATCACGCTTACCCACTGCTTCTCCATCTAAAACCACTTGCCATTCACCCAGATCTACCTCATATATGGTCCTCCGAGCTCCCCCCATCATTTACTCGCTGAACATCCTCTCTTCATTATCATTTCACTTCCGACCGTCACCAATAACACCCAGGATTCCTCCATTGCTTCGTCGTTCTTCGTATCTTTCTTGCACGACCTAAAGGGCCCATTTGAGGGCCGATTTTTGCCAAGAACAGCTCCTGGGGCCTCCATCAAACCTTCGAGCTCTAGGGCTCGATCGACGAGCCCCAGACCCATATGAACCATCTGGGAACTACTGGGCGTCAAGAGGAATGTGAAGCAACTTCAGTTGAGCTCCAAGTGTTCGAAGAAGCGCGTGTCATCGAATAAAAAATCTCCAAGTGCGAGTTCTTTAGGTGTTCTTGCAGACATCTCTACCATTGGATCAAGAGCCTCCGTCTAGATCGAGCAACCACCATTAGATCAGAGCGCACCACCACCATCGATCTTCATACGAAGATATAATCTCCGATGTTAGTAGCCGAACCGTCATCATGCATGGGGAGGCTGACACATGGATCAGTGAGACGATCCGAGCCATCCGCCCCCACACCTTAGGGGGTAAATTGCAGAACATATCCCCTGCCTTTTTATTTTATTTATTTAGTCATGTATTTTAGTTTGAATATTTTTTATTTTTGTAATATTTGCAATGACCTCACGCGTTTCTTTAATATTACTTTTGGGTCCGTGCCACGTCACCTCACGTGCTATCCCACATGAGGTGGCAATTTCGCATTCAACCCCTTGTAGATTGTGTAGTTCATTCTTGTTTGTAAAATTTGAATTTAGTTGTAAATTTATGGGTTATTTTCATATGCATCCCTGCATTATTTTTAATTGCAAAAATACCCTTTCCTTTTATTATTTTTAAGGTTATTTTCACTTTACTAAAAATACCATACCTGCTCATTAAAATATGAAAAAATAGGGTTAGATGCTTGATAGTAGGTACTTTCATGCAAAAAATTAGATTTACATTTTAGATATTTTTCCTATTTATTAAAAATAAAAATAGCATGAAAAGTCCCTATTTGTAGTAAAATACCCATAAAAATACAAATTCTTTTTGAAAAATTCCAAAAAATTATATTTTTGTTTATATTAGTGTTTTACAACTATAGACCAAAAATTCATTAAATTAGACAAATAAAAAAAATAAAAAACTCTAAATTCCTTTATGAAAATATAAAAAAGCGCAAAAAATCCATAATATTTATTTATATATCCAAAATTTCCTTTTATTATATAGTATGAATAATGTATTTTAAAAATTTTGGATTTATTGAATATTTTATAATTCCAAAATAATTGTGCCTATTTGTTTAATCCCTATTTTAGGATATTTTTGACTTTAAAATATATAAAAATTAGCACAAATTACCCAAGAATAAAAATAGTAAAAATCATATAAAACACAAAAAATATTTAGTTCTATAATATTTTATTATTTTTGGTTGTATTTATATTTATATTACATTTTATTGTTTATATACTTATATATTCCTATATTATTATATATTTAAAAGAAAAATAAATTTAAAAATAAGAAAATATAAAAATAAAATAAAAATTATAAAATGAAAAATAATTTTAAAAATATAAAAATTCAAACGTATAAAAAATATAAAATTAAATCCCACAAAAAAGGACAATAAAAATGACAAGAAAGGAACTCATTTTGGATTTGATTTCTCAATCTACTGTTTGCTCATTGTGTTCTATATTCTACACATTCGTACACCTATATACACATTTTGTAGAATTATAATAAATTTTAACTTAACAATGTTTATTTGAATTTCTATATTTTATTTGTGGGTTAATTGTTGATTGATGCGAGATTTCTTGCGGGTCGCCTCGATGACAATTTATCTTCATTTTCTGTGAGGATATCTTCTGACCCCGGTGAAAAGCTCAGTTATCAGTGAGAAAGCCCTCATTGGACACATGTACTTGCCCCCAGACAGAGTGGGTGAGGATAAATACCTAAGGTTAGAGCTTAAATCCTTGGACTTCCATCCTAAGTCTTCATTTTCATCTGTCGTAGTTTTTGGGATCTACAAGTAGTTGCATCTGACCTTATAAATACGTTTTGATTGGGTATGCCTTTATGTCTCTTTTGGGGTATAATATTGAATCCGACAGCTTGGGAAAATCACTTCATTCATTGAGAGCATATAAGAGCACTGCTGGGCATAAGGCGACCCCCTGTGTAATGCTTGGAAAAGATTGAATTCTCACTAACTAAAAATCGACAAAATCATTCAACTAGACTCTTATGGCCCTCACGTGTTGACTTGGTGAAATTTTCAAAGGAGTTTGCATTGCGTTTGTATTGTGTGAGTTGATTCCACACATTCAAGTGCAACATAATAGATCTCCTTCTCAATCATGTTCATATTTGCATCCTTTTGATTTCGACGAATAATTGGGGGGAATTTTGTTCGGACTTCGGGAACCTTTCAGTGAACTCTCCAATGATCACATCTTCCAAGGTCCGTGGAACTTCACTTCATGGATCTACATAGATTCATGACTATGTTGAGTTTAGGATCACTTCCACTTCTTCTTCTTCTTCTGACCCAAGACCTCTATTTTCTGAAGGAATTCAAAAAGAGTCTTATAAGATGCCTCTAAAGAGACAGAATGGTAAAGAGGAGGAACATGAAGGCCCGATACTGATGGTTTTGACTAGGTTTTGCATAGTTTGAGTAGCAGAACACTTTATTTAAAGGATAACTAGGTCGGCTTAATGTGAGTGTAGATGCATCGATGGATGTGACATATCATCCTGAGCAGTATAGAGTACAAAATTGGTTGAGTCCAGCCCAACCTGAGATTGAATACAAATTATAGCCATAATTCTTGAGTTTGTTGCCTCATTTTAATGGGAATGCACACTAAGAACCATACTCATTCTTTAGACACTTTGAGTTGGTTTGTGACAACCTTGGGCTTCTAGGTTAGTCAGGATTATAAAAGGCTCAAATCCCTAACTTTTGCTTTGGGATATAATGCATATTATTGGATGAAGAAACTAGTTATAACTACTTATACTCATTTCAAGGATCTTTTCCTGAAGAAGTTCTACCCGTTGAGTAGAATTAACCAGATGTGATCTCGCATCACGAGTGTCTCTAAGATGCCGAATGAGCCATTTTGTGATATATGTGAGAGATTCAAGGACTTGTTACAAAAGTATCCATATTATGGATTAGATCCTACCATCCTGGTTCAATCTTTATATAGTGGTCTTACCCCAATGGTGCAGGTTTAGTGAGCGCTGCTTGTGGAGGCAGTTATGAATCATGTGGTGCGGATACCGTCAGGAAGGTATTCAAGAATCTCATTGCTGCTAAATTTGGTGATATCATTTATTATGAAAATGGATTTCGTTCTTGTAACTAACAATGAATGCCTTATTTTTTGCCAAAGATTTATATAACGACAACTTCTCCAAGGACGTATTCGTCAAATTTTGAATCAACCGTTGCTAAATTTAACAACACTTTGGAGAAAAGGTCAATGGATAACCATTTGTATAACATTCATTATTAAAAATATATCAACACGAATGATATTCGTTACAGATTTAAAGAATTAAGTAGCAATTAATATTTATTATTGTATATTTAACTAAGATATGATAATGACTATTAAATTATTACTTCCTTAAGTCAATTTTATTGTAATGCATCTATTATATTTTTATCTATTATACTTATTTCTTTGTTGAACCAACTAAAAAAGAATGAAAGATAAACCTCATATATCCCACTTTATTTTCTATCTCCCATCCAAACAAGCCCTCAATGAGGAATGCACAACAATAATATACACATTTTTTAGCAATGACCATACTTTTATTTTAGTTTTTTTACATTTGCACTACTCTTAACTTTTGCAATATCAGTTATGTCCCTCTATTTTTTGGAATAATAGTTGTTCCCTTAACTTCTTACAATTTCATCACTTATGTCCCTCGAGTTAGTAGCCATCCATCCACATCCCAAATGGATGTTAACTTTTGGAACACAAGGGTAATTATATTAAATACTTAGGGTAGATATATATTTTTTAAAACTACATTCTTTCTTTTCTTTCTCTTCCTCTATAAACCCACCACCACCTCCTCTGCCACCTCCTCCGCTGCTTTTACCTCCCTTGGCACACTTTATATCCTTCGCCACATCCTTCGTCTCACCTTTAATCCGATCACCTGAGATCCACAATAGGGCATGGCTAAAACCCCATCCTTGCTGGATCTGGAGCTATGCCCATTATCATAGCTTGATAGAACTTGTATCCTCTGTTGTAGGGCTCAAACTTCTGCAAAGAAGAGCGGGCCCTTGTTTCTTGATCTAAGTGTTGAATGGATAAGTTCTTTATATGAAACATTAAGAATTTTTAAAGATGTCGTATGAGGGCATTGTTCTATAATGATCGATCTCTGGGTTCAAAAATTTGGGAATATTTGAAAAGTCTTTGTTATTCTTGTGAGACAACGGGTCTGATTCAGTCGAAATGAGACAATTCAAGAAGTAGATCTGACCATCTTCGACATATGGAATTCTTAGACTTAACTTTAATTAGGTCTCTATTGATTGATGAGTCTCTGGTTTGCATCAAGAGAGAGCATCATCATCCTTTATACTTGCTCAACACCCTTGTTAAGATCAATGTCGCTGCCTTGCACATCACGTAAAACATCAACCATCAAGCATCGCACTATAAGCACCATATGGAGTGCTTCCACCTTCCTTCGCCCTCAAGCCCATCGAACAACACCCATGCACAAATCCGTTTAGCCATTCGCCACATTCTTGTATCTTTGACTCACCGGTCGGGCAAGGCGCAACCTCCATCCTTTGCAACTGGCACCCTTGTTAGCAATGTGAGCCCCGGGCGAACCATTTCTACAATAAATGTTATTGTAATGAATAAATTATCAATGAAAGTTATTGATTATTTTTCACTCCCTTTCTGAGATTAATGAATGAATGCACTATAGGGTCCCTCTGTACTATAAGGGTTATGTACCATGGCCAACTTGATGATCATACAGCTGTTGATTCATTGGATGAATCATAGAGGCTGATGCTTGGATGAATATCTAAGGAGTTAGATAGAGGACTCATCAAGCATCATCAAATGATCATTAAGTGATGATCTCCAGTCTGAGTAGGAGATGGCAATCCTATCTTATATGACTGATATCTGACTGACCTCTTGATGCAGGTCCTCTGCATGGGAATAGTGATTCAGAGGTGTCAGGTTAGTTAAGTCAATGGGTTGACTTGACGAGATCGAGATAACCAAAGACCTACGTTGAATACTGTCACAACATAGGCATGCATCCACTGACCAGAGACAGATGTATTGCTATATGTCTGAGTATGTACATTTGGCAGACCAATATGTTGATGACCTAATCAAGGTCTATATACCGGCGAGCTGGTGTGCATGTAAGGACATATGAGTAATACGATCTCTCAAAGGGATCATACAGGTTCACCTGTGAACCGGGAGACATGAGCTCCCTCATGAGGTATTGGGACTGAACAAATTCCATGCATGGTCGTCGTGCTTTGGAAGCATGACATGAATTTGAAGGTAAGATATATGCTTTGTGAAAGCATATGATCTATACCAAATCCCAATGACCAAGATTGAGAAACTTAATGATCTAACCCTGAAGATGACAGTGTAAAAGTGATCTTTATCTTCAGGATGATCATAGGTCTTCCAGTATGTAGGATGTGCAGGTATTAGGAATACCTGAAGGGTGATTTGATCATATACGATTGTATAACCATGACGCTTCCATTCCGAGGGAATGATGAAACAGGTTTGGATTTTAGTGACTCCTCTCATTAGAGAAGTGACCTAATCTTAGTCCATGAACTGGACATTGATCTGAATGAGATTCAGATGCAATGAGAAGATTAAGTCTACGGTCTTGATTTGATCAAGCATCAGTGGGAGGTCCATAGGATCTGGATTTGAGATACGATCTCAACATCCAAGTCACTATACGTGGAACAATACAATCGCCCTGTCCTTATCTCCAAGTATCTGAGGAGAAATAGCATTGTTCTTAAATGGTTTAAGAACAATTCCATAAGATCTAAGCAAAGAGAATTTGATAATTAAATGTGATTTAATTATCATGATGTATGAGAAGTTGTCCAATATGATTAAATGTGATTTAATTATTTTGGATAAGAATAATGTGGATAGAAATATCCAATTATTCATAATATATTATAAATGTGATTTATAATGTATTAGAGAGAGTTAATTATAATTTATATGTGTTGATTAATTATGATGTGTATTGGATACACATTGTGTAATTAATTAACAATATGAATTACATGTTGTTTTGGGTTGTGAATATGATTCACAATTTTTTCCATGGCAAGATTGCAATATTCTCAAAGATAATTGTGAATTATTTTTGAAGAATAAAACCCAAATAAATTTGGTGCAAATAAATGAGAGAGATTTCATGGAGATATGCAATCTCATGGATTTCCATGAGATTGCAATCTCCATGCAATCTCATGGACGACACACCATTCCTATATGGAATGGGTGTGCGCCCACTTGGAAGGCACATGGAGATGAAATCTCCATGTGTCTTCTCTCCTTATTTGTTGGGTTGATTTAGGAATGAATTATATTTGATTTTGTCAAATATATTTTAACCTAAATTTGTTGTCTTTGACAACAACAATCTTAGCCATTGGATGAACATAAATCAATCTCATCCATTGATTTTATGTGTCCCATAGATTGAGATCCATGGATCCCAAAACCCTATAAATAGAGAGGCATACTTGGCTCTCTCTTTACACATGCTATTGTAGCACAAACTCTCTCTCTCTTTCTCTTACACGACAGCCCTCTCTCTCCCTCTCTTCTTGGTGGCCGTCCACCTTGGTGGAGAGAATCGTCGACGCCCGCGCCATCGTGCTGCCGCTTCGACTCTCTGCGGTTCTTTGTCTTCTTGGAGTGCTTCACTCACGAAGGAGACATTTGATCTCGTGCGACGAGATCAGGAGCAACCGCGCTTGGATCAACTTGGATTGCGAGGACACCGCGACTCATCTCCGCGCTCGCAAGCCGTTACTCCGACGATCGGACTTGAGACAGGAGGTCTCTTTTCGTAGAGACTTGATCAACCACGCTTCAAGAGGTATTGCATTATACTTGCTGTGGTTATAGATGAAACGATTTGAGAATGGTTCTCGGATCATGTGGTTTCATCGGTTTAAAAAATTTTAAATTCCGCTGCACCGAACCACTAGTACGACTAGTCGTTCTTCGTCGTATTCGATACGACGATCACGCTTCCGTGATGCGCTTGAGGATTTCTCCATATCCTTCAAGTGGTATCAAAGCCTTAGGTCAACGGTTTCGAATATGATTCGAAAACCGAGGACGACTTGGGTTCGTTTAGGTCGCGAAAGTTTTCATCGCATTTGATTTCGCAGATCTATTTAGTAAATAAATTCGGCACTGTTTAAATTGTTTAAACGCGAATTTAATACTTGGATTTTGTTCCCCATTAAATAAGGAAACCATAGGAACTGAGTTTGCGTAAATCGGATTTCGTATGCTCTAGTTATGGTTTTTTAATGGACATGTATGCACTGTTGCGGGAACAGTAGATTTTAACATGATTAAAGAGTTAATTACTGTTATCATCTGCCTCGAAATGCGTGCAAATCCACTTAGGTTCTGTTGTAAATCAAGTTAGCAATCTATGAAAATTGAGTTTGCTTAATTTGGATTTAAATTGATTGAGATATGCCAATTTTAGTGAATAGGGGTCATTACTGAAATTGCATTCCTAATGTAAAACCAAGTGGTTGTCAATTAGAGAAATTAAATTGTTAATTTCGTGAAATAATCTTGAAAATATTTGTGAAATATTGAAACATGATTATTTGCCTAATTGACTTGGACCCAACCAATTAATTGATAAAGATGTGATCTAAATCATAATTGGAAACCACAATCTTTCAAACTTGATGCTTGAATAGGATTTGGGAATTTGTCTAGCAAATTTCCTTATAATCAAAAAATGTTTTGATTATTACTATATGGTATAATTTCGGTTGAAAAACCGATGATCATCTCAAGTACAA
Organism: Ottelia alismoides; assembly: GCA_037367405.1. NCBI lineage: Eukaryota > Viridiplantae > Streptophyta > Magnoliopsida > Alismatales > Hydrocharitaceae > Ottelia > Ottelia alismoides. The sequence continues at coordinate 223,624 of JAZKJV010009451.1, read as the reverse complement.
ATTAATCAATTTGGCATTATCCTTTCCCGAGGCGGATGTGGTGCCTAGTCGGAGAGCATTGGGGTTGCGGGTTGCAACGTATGTGGTCCGTCCCACTCTCCTCGGTACTGGCCATGACAGCGGGTAGGGCCGGGATAATGTCCGAGGGATTAAGATGTATTTTTCTAATTATTAAAATTCGAATTAATACGTATTTTGAGATATTACCATATATGTATTCAAGTAAAATAATCAAGTTTGATTGATTGAATTGGATTGATAATTAATTTAATATGATTAAATTGATTATATCCAATTGAAATACTCTAATATGATTAGAGTTATTGATTCCCTTGGAAGAATTAATTATGTGAATGTGATTCATAATAATTAATTAAAAATTTGAATATGATATGGAGGATCACATAAGTGACATCCATGGTCTCCCGTCAAGGCGAAGAGTTCCGTCGCCAGACATCGTATGAAGGAGACGCCTGTACGAAGTGACAGCTCCTGCATACGATCCGTTTGGATCGGGCTCGTCGCTTCTCGAAAGAGTAAGGACGTATGCGTAGTGACCCCAATATCGGGTCCTCATATTATTGGGGCGATATTGGATTGCGCATAGCAAGTTGTATTCCTGTTGACGGTTGGTTCAATTAATAACGGGTCAACATCGCCTTAGGGGTGGTGGGCCCGGGTATTAAAGATCGAATTGGGAAATGCAAGTTGGACTTGCAATGCGGAATGTGTTCCCGCTTCTCTTTATTGGAGTCATAGGTTCTCATATTATTGGGATATGACAAAGATAAGGAGGAGATCCCAGTTCTTGCTTGAGATATATGGGTAAGTATATCTCTTACTTTGAAAGTAAATAAGGGAATAAACTTTCAAGGTTGACATAGCAAGAACAATTTGATTTAAAATGCCTTAATCAAATATTGTAAATTTGAATATATAATTTTTATATTCTAATATAGTGCATTCTTAATTTCAGAAAAATGAAGTCTTTGAACTCACTTAGTAGGCTTCTAGAGGTCAACCAATTGACCGGCCCAAATTACTCGGATTGGATCTGAAATTTGGAGCTTGTTCTCTCTGCTGAGCGCATAAGTTATGTGCTATCCGAGGACAGGCATGAGAACCCTAAGTCCAAGGAAGAAAAAGCATTTAATGACAAGTATGATGAAGATCATGTCTTGGCTAGGTGCTATATCCTAGGTTCTCTCTCCAATGTTCTGCAGAAACAACATGTGGAGATGAATACCTGTCAGGAAATAATGCAGAATCTTAAGGATATGTTTGGTGACATTAACCGCACTCAGCGGTACAATGTTATGAAAGACCTCATTTACTGTAGAATGCAGGAAGGGACTTCGGTCCGTGAACATGTACTCAAAATGTTTGGGTACTTGTCGGAGCTGGAGACTCTTGGGGCAACGATGGATACAGACATGCAAGCTGACTTCATTCTGCTATCATTGCCCAAGTCTTTCAATAACTTTGTGGTGTCATTCCACATGAATAAATTGGAATTGACAAGTGCTGCTCTCCTTGCTGCATTAAAGTCCGCAGAGGACGTGATGAAGAAGGATGGTCCCAGTGGCAGTGCAATGGTTGTACAGGTCAAAGGGAAGCGCGGTCGGAAGCATGGTTCTCGGAAGGGCCCGGCCCAGAAGAGAAAGAAGAAGGGACAAAGTGTTGCCTCTTCTTCCAATGCATCCACTCTCATGGCGTCGAAGAAAACCGACGTCTGTCACCACTGCAAGAAGCCGGGGCACTGGAAGCGTAACTGCCAAGATTACCTGAAGTCCTCAGACAAAGGTAAAGCTCCAGCAGGTATGAAATCTACTTTCATCATTGAAACTAGCTTTCTCGTCGGACGAGAAGGAAGTTGGGTTGTAGATTCTGGTGCTTCTGTTCATGTATGCATTTTGTTGCATTTGTTTCAGGAAACTAGAAGTGTTGAAGAAGGGGAGATAGTCATCCAGATGGGATCTGATGCAAGTGTTGCAGTAGTCGCCGTCGGGACATGTCGACTATCAGTATCTAGTGGAAGAGTCCTAGTACTTAAAGAGTGTCTTTATGTACCTGGAGTTAGAAGGAATCTGATATCTGTATCTAAGCTAGTTAGAAGTGGATATTCGTTCCTGTTCTGTAATAAATTAGTCATAAATCATTATGATAAATATATTGCAGAAGGTGTTTTAACTTCTGGAGGACTCTATGAATTGTGCATTAATGAGAATGTCATGAATGTTACGACCACTAATAAAAACCCTAAGAGATCCAGGGAGAATAAAAATCATTCAAATATGATTTGGCATCAAAGGCTTGGTCATTTGTCTGTTGATAGGATCAACAGATTGATAAAGGATGGACCTTTAGATTTCCTACAGGTTCAATCTTTGCCTACCTGCGAACATTGTATTCGAGGTAAAATGACTAGGATGCCTTTCTGTAATAAGGTTACAAGATGCGAAGGTATTATTGACCTAATACATACCGATGTATGTGGTCCCTTCAGTACCGCGACTCGAAATGGATACCGATATTATTTGACATTTATCGATGACCATTCGCGATACGGGTTTATCTTCCTATTACGTCACAAGTCTGAAACCTTTGAAAAGTTCAAAGAATTCAAGGCTTTGGTTGAGAACCAAACCGATAGGAAGATTAAACGGATTCGATCTGATCGAGGTGGCGAGTACCTATCAGATGAATTCAAGGAATACCTTAAGGAGAATGGAATTGTTTCAAATCTCACTCCTGCTGGAACTCCCCAACTTAATGGTGTTGCTGAAAGACGCAACAGGACCATCATGGACATGGTCCGTTCAATGATGAGCAAAGCACATTTACCTCTTAGTTTCTGGGGATATGCAGTAGAGACTGCAATATATATCCTGAATAAGATTCCTAGCAAATATGTACCTAAGACTCCTCATGAGCTATGGTATGGAACCAAACCTAGTGTCAATCACTTAAGGGTTTGGGGTTGCTTGGTCCATGCGAAGAACGTGGACGCAAGTAAGCTGGAATCTCGCACTCGTGAGTGTTACTTCATTGGGTATGTTAAAGATGGTATTGGATACCAGCTTTATGACCCTGAGACCCAAAAGGTTTTTGTCTCTAGAGATGTGAAGTTTCTGGAGGATGATTTCCTTAAAGGTCAAGATAAAAGTGAAGTAGAGGAACTCATTGAATCCCAAGAGGATTTTGAGCTCCCCAGACCAGAAACTGAAGAAGTAAATAAAGATGAAACACCCATACCTCTTCGAAGGAGTTCGAGGGTGGTTGCACCACCTGAAAGGTATGGATTCCATGTGTCAGGTGAAACTGACATTGATCCTAATTCATTTGATGAAGCACTTGCGGATCAAGACATGGATAGATGGATGCTAGCAATGAAGTCAGAAATTGACTCCATGCATAAGAATGGTGTATGGACCCTAGAGGATCCACCTAAAGGGGTAAAACCCATTGGGTGTAAGTGGATCTTCAAGAGAAAGAGGGGACCTGATGGGAAAGTAGAGACTTTCAAGGCACGGCTCGTAGCCAAGGGCTACACACAGAGAGAAGGCATCGACTATGATGAGACATTCTCTCCTGTGGCTATGCTTAAATCCATCCGGACATTGCTAGCTATAGCTGCATATCTTGACTACGACATCTGGCAGATGGACGTCAAGACGACTTTCCTCAATGGATACCTCGAGGAGGATATCTACATGGAGCAGCCCCAGGGCTTCGTGACTGAGGATGGTAAAGTATGCAAGCTGAAGAAATCCATCTATGGGCTCAAGCAAGCTTCTCGTAGTTGGAACATCAGATTTGACGAAACCATAAAGAGTTATGATTTTGTGCAGAATCCTGATGAACCTTGTGTATACAAGAAGCTTAGTGGGAGCGCCGTTGTGTTCATCGTGCTTTATGTAGATGACATCCTTATCATTGGGAATGATACAGGGATGATGACCAGTATAAAGATTTGGTTGTCCCATACCTTTGAGATGAAAGATCTTGGAGAAGCCTCTTATATCTTAGGCCTGAAGCTGTTCAAAAACCGAGAAAAGAGGATTTTGGGATTGTCACAACATGGATACATTAAGAAGATTCTTGAACGATTCCGTATGGATAGTTCTAAGAAAGGATTCCTACCCTTAAGACATGGTATCCACCTGTCTAAAGGAATGGCTCCTCAAACTGTTGAGGAAAAGAAGGCCATGACTGGATGTCCTTATGCATCAGCCGTAGGAAGCTTAATGTATGCCATGATGTGCACTAGGCCAGATATCTGCCATGCAGTGGGAGTGGTAAGTCGTTACCAATCCTGCTATGGAGAACAACACTGGAATGCAGTAAAGAACATATTCAAATATCTAAGACGGACGCAAGATTACATCTTGGTCCATGGAGATGGTGATCTCCAAGTCTTGGGATATACAGATTCTGACTTCCAATCGGATGTAGATGATCGAAAGTCGACATCGGGGTTCGTGTTCTTGTTGAATGGTGGTGCTGTGAGCTGGAGAAGCAAGAAGCAGGACACTACTGCAGATTCAACAACAGAAGCCGAATACATTGCCGCATCGGATGCTGCAAAGGAGGCGGTGTGGTTGCGCAAGTTCGTGCTGGAGCTTGGCGTAGTTTCCTCTGATACTCCCATCCCGTTACTCTGCGATAACACGGGAGCCATTGCCCAGGCAAAGGAACCCAGATGGCATCAAAAGAGCAAGCATGTGGAAAGGAAATACCACATCATTCGGGAGATACAAAAGCGTGGTGACATCATCATCACCAAGGTGGCCTCTGCCGACAACGTTGCCGATCCTCTTACCAAACCTCTGACACAGAAGGTTTTCGACCAGCATGTAATGAGTATGGGTTTAAAGATTGTACCAGAATGGTTCTGAGGGCTAGTGGGAGATTGTTAGCAATGTGAGCCCCGGGCGAACCATTTCTACAATAAATGTTATTGTAATGAATAAATTATCAATGAAAGTTATTGATTATTTTTCACTCCCTTTCTGAGATTAATGAATGAATGCACTATAGGGTCCTGATGAATCCACGATTCATCGCCTTTATTCTTTTATTTTAGCTTCATTTTCTTAGTCAAACACATGTAAATACCCATTAATTTCATAATTTTACCATTTTGCATGCATTTGTTAAAATTGCATTTTTAACACTTTTTGTACATAAATAAAAGAATAAAGAAGAAAAGAAAAAGAAAAGAAAAATAAAGGATGTAGTTATGCAATAAATACAGACTGACCCAAACCCCGAGAGAAGGTCAAGACTTGACCTGATCGACCAGGAACAAAGTAGGGGGAGATAGGGTCGTTTGTCAGGAAAATCAAAAATATCTTGTAAATATTTTTCATGTATATTTGTACAAAACTTACATTATTTTATTTGTACATAATTTGACCTCAAACTAATTATTTTCGTAAATAAAAGTTGTAAATAAAATTGTGTTGTAAATAATAAAAATATTTGTAAAATAAAATATTATATATATTGCAAATAATTACACCCAGAAAAAGCCACAAAGTGATAATTGAAACATCAATTCCGGCTCCACACAAGCTCAAATTGAACCAAACTCACTTCCATCATACTATAAATTAAATTATCTTTCAAATGGCCGTGGTTTCATTATTTTTGGAGTTACGGTTAAAAAGTCGGTTTTCTGGGGTGTTTTGTGCAGTTTTCCTATATATTTGATGAACATATTTATTTATATTTATTTTTATACATAATATATATTGTAAATATTGTTTTCATTAAAAAAAATTATTAAAAAAATAAAAATTAAAAAAATCCTTTATAAAAATTATTTTCTTATTTGCACATATGTACATTATACTATATGTAATTAATTGTCTCACATTAATTAATTTAATTTATTTTATTACGAAAATCATATGTAATTATTTAATTTATTGATTTATTTGAATTCATTTGATTTGATAACTTACCTTTTATGTAAAGATTTGATTTTGTGTCTTAAATAGCCACCATTAAGGTGGCTAATTGATTTTTGGAAATTATTTAATTTATTTATTTTAATTAATTACGAAATTCGTTTTTAATTAATTAATTATTTTATTTATTTAATTATTTTATTAATCCATCCAATAAACACATTCCTTTTTTGTAAATATTTTCCTTTTTTGATTTTTTGCCTCTTTTTAATGGGCTCCTCCTCCCTCATTCACATTTGATCGATCTTTGGCGGAGAGGAGCCCGGTTTCCGAGAGGTTTCTTGTTGAAGAGGGTCCTAGCCTCCGATCCAGTCGGTGATAGCGGCTTGAGCTTCGTCGAGGCCATCATGGCTCGTCCCCTTCTTCCCAGTGAACTCCAGAGGCATCGCGAGAGTGACAGCAAGCGATCGCCCTTGTTGCAGTGAGGCGAGGAGGTGTGTCCGATCCCCGAGGTGAGATCCACTTTTATTTGTTGTTTTTCTTAGATAATCGTAGAGTTAGATCTTAGCGTAGGAGTAGGAAGTAATTTTTAGATTAAAAATTCCAAAAACATTTCTCCACATAATTCGCCTCCGACACCAATTTTCATCTCATTTCATTATCCCTCCATATTCACGTTCTACCTCACGCAACCACACATCTCCGACCACATACGGTGGTCGGAGAATCGGATCCATCCCCCGCATTTCCATCGGATCCCCATTCACCTACTCCATTTTTATAAATAAAAAAAATGTATCTTGTTTCCTATTCCATATTTTTGCAGGATACAATAAAAAAATAAATAATCTTTTCGGTTGTTTTCTCTCTAACATCTCTTTTGCAGGAAAAATAAAAATAAAAAAAAATCATCATTTGTCTCTTTTTCTAACCATCTATTTTGCAGGTTAAAACTAAAAAAATAAGAACAATAAAAATATTTTATTACTGTTTACATCTTTCTGAAAAAAAATAATAAAAAAACATTTTTTTACTAACCATTTCCTGCAGCAAATAATAACAAAAAAAAAACAAAAAAAAGTAATTGAAGCAGGTGACGGCCATCATCCCGCCGCCCACCATCCACAGATCCCGCGCGGGACCTCGCCACCACCCAGCGGGGCCTCCGCCGCACGAGCCCCCCGCGACCTCTGCTGAACCATCCCCTGCAGTCCGCACGAGCCCCCGTGGCCTCCCGTCTTCGCAGGCGGCGGTGCCGCCCCAGCGTCTCCAGCGCCGCGCCGCCCTCTGACGCGACTTCCGCAGGCGGCGGTGCCGCGCCATCGCTGTCCCCGCCCGTGAGCCTCCTCCATCCTCCGCCGACGCCCGAACGCCGTCCAGCGTGTGGCGGCCCTCCGCCGCTCTGCCCCAAGCCCGCGCGACCTCCTCGCCTCCCGCGTGGTGTGCGGCCGCGTCCAGCAGCACAGCCCCCTTCCGCCGACCGCGCGGCCTCCGCCCAGGCCGTGTGCCGCCCAGCCGCCCGTCGACCACCAGAACCGCCTCCCGTGCTCCTTTGAAGAAGTCGGCTTCGGGTGGCTCTCTTGCTTTTCCTCTCTTGCAAGAAACGAAGAGGAAGCCCTAACTGGGGGCTTTTGAATAAAAAAAAGAGAAGATATTTGGGTAAACTACATCAGGACCCATACATGTTTTAGTAATTACAAGGACGACCCTGCTCTTGATCAGATCATGTGCTACGCACATGAGTCCAGTGGGTAAATTGCATATCAACTCCGCATATTTATTTATCTTCATTGCAGTCCAGAACTTTTGAGAAACTTACATTTCAGTCCCTGTGCTCAAGTTTTAAACTTTGCTTGCTCTTTTAACTGAAATAAATGTTTATCATGTGCTAAAAATTTTCAAAAAATTTGGGAATATTCCTGTAATGTGCCTCATCATTGTATAAATTTTTCATAGCATTTTGACTTTATTTGATATATTTGAAAAATCAAAAACATTGTCTTTTTCCTTTCCTACACTTTGAAAATCCATAAAAATTCGAAAAAGTGCCTAAAAATTCCACAAAAATTACTGTAGGTGCATTTTGACTTCTTTTAATTTCTATCCAATTTTTGTGCTTTTTCCAAATATAAAAAATCAAAAAATTGCAAAATACGAAAAATCTTATAAAAACTGTAGAAAATTATAGAAAAATCCAAAAATAGTGATCTTGGTCTCTTTTTGTAGATATTACTTTGAACTTTGTCTTAAAAATAATTCCCAGGAGTTTTGAGTACTTAAAGAATTCTTAATTTGTAAAATACTCCTGACTGTGTACATTTTATTTATTTTCCACTGTTTCACTTTTAGAAAATAACAAAAACATCAGAAAATTGTGAAAAATTTACCAAAAATATTTTAAAACATATAAAACACAAAAACATTTTCTTTGAACTTTTCTGTGTGTTTTTGACCATTGTGAAAAATGCAAAAATAGTGTGTGTGCTTTTCTTTATCACTTTTCTTCATTTGTGCTTCTTTAAAAATATAAAAAAATTATAAAAAATCAAAAACCACTAAAAATTAGCTTCTCTGAAATTTGACTACTTAGTTTTTCAATCGTGCTCCTTGTGTTCGACCCTGGATCGCTATACCAGGTAAAAAGAATAGCGAAGACCGCTTACATTTGCTCTTGATTCATCTTTCATTAAGTGGTTTCACATATTTTTCTCGTTGACCGAATCACGCGGTTGAGAACGACGACACTTTGGCATATTATTTATCCTCTCTTAATCGTGTGGTTTTCGCGTCATCAGAAGGTGATGAATACCCATTCATCACTCTCTATTCTTATATTTTAGCTACAAAAACCTTTGCAAATACATGTAGATATGTGTAAATACAAATAATTACCAAAAGCATGCATTGTGTAAAAACCTGTAATTAGCATATTTTTGTGCAAAAATAAAAGAATAAAGAGTAAAAAGAAAAAGAGGGAAATATTTAGAATAAATATTGAGCAACTTGACCCAAGGGAGGGCTCAGCATGGGCCTGACCGCATAAAAGACAAAGTAGGGAGAGATAGGAGCTCATGTGTATATACTTCTGTAAATAAATAAAATTATATTTTCCTCACCCAAAAATATGCTTGTACATATTTTGTGTATATTTAGAAACTATTAAAAACAAGATAAAAATTTAAAAATCAAAAATTCAAAAATACCCTTTCACCATGTGTATAGATCATCATTCCTTATTTATTTAACCTTAAAAATAAATGTATTTATTTTCAAAACTTTTTGTGAATATTCTAAGGCATATTTTGTAAATAAAATAAATAAAAGAAACACAACAAAAATCAAATAAAAACAACAAAAATTAAAAATACAAAAATACAGTGTATATACCATGTATATAAATGCATATAACTATTTATTTAAACTATGAATATAAATAAGTAAAATAAAATAAAAATACCATTTTGTTCTTTATTTTATGATGTAAATAAATAAAATATAAAATGGGCATAAAAAAATACATAAAAATAACAAATAAAAAAAATCAAAAATTAAATCTTTATAGTGTACATATCCCTATATATATAGCTACCCTATTTTTATTTCCAAAAATTAATTAAAAATCACCAAAAAATAGAAAAAAATAAAAGAAAAATATTTCATGTTTTGAGTTTTTCTTAATTCGGCCATTTTCTACCTTAAAATAAATAAACAAAAAAATAACCACGTGGCAGCCCCTGATTGGTCCACGGGGGATTGTTGACCCCAGTCAACTCCCCCGCGGACTCCTTCCTTTTCTGGAAGATGCGCGCCACCCCACCTTCGCCGATTTTTCCACGCATCTCCAGGCTGTCACCCACGCAAACCCCGTGCCCGGATTCTTCGCCGATCATCCATCTCCCTCGCCGGATCTTTCGCCATGAAATCCCCGCCTTCCTTAGCCGTCATCGCCTAACCCTAATCGGCCCTGTCTCCATATATATCCCGACCTCCGCCGCCTCCGCGCCTTATCTTTGGCTCCCTATCTTCACTCCCGTGACCTCCATCGTAACCACCGAGGTGACAGCTCGCGTTGGCCCTTGTTGCAGTGAGGAGGAGGTGCGTGGACCATCGATCCGGCTGCCTTGCGCCGCCGTGCTCCGACGTCTGACCGGAGCTCGAGCCTCAGGCCTTGACGCCCTTCGAGGCTACGACCGGGAGTTAGCCACACTCCAGCATAGTCTTCCGCTCCACCCAGGTAGTCGATTAGCTCTTTTATTTCGTTTAATTTTAGGTTTCCCCCAAATCACATCTCCGACGAGTTCCTCTGATTCCGGTCATCTTGCGTATCTTCTCGATCATCGGAACCTACGCTCACCTTCGCCATTCCCTCACGCACCTTCTACGCCCTTTCACTCAACCCAGATCGCACAGGATCTGGGAATCGAGCTCCACCGTCTCCGCCTCGCCGGAGCTCGTTCGCCCCACCGCACAGACCACCTTCACCCCGCTTCCTTGGGTCGAGGCACTTTGCCCTCGACCCGCGAAGCCTTCTGTCTACTTTGCAGGTTCAAAGGGAGGCATCTGAGCCCCCCTTACAGTTCAGACCGGAGCTTCGCGCCGCCAGCCTCGCCAGAGCCCCTCTAGGGCTCGGCTGGGCCATCGGCCAAGACCATCAGCTGCGGGGCTGCACCAGGAACGTGTTCCGATCATTTGCAGCAGCTGAGGAGGACCGGAGCGCACGCAGGAGGCCGGCGAACTTCGCCGGCGTCGAGTTCTTCCTCCATCTTCCAGAGCCGTCCGATGACACCTTCGCTCCAGTTCTAATCCTAGCCGTCTGTCAGTTGAGGAGCAGCGACCGTTGATTCATCTGAGGAGTGCATCAGGACCGTTACAGCCGAGGAGAGAGGCCCGGAGCCCAGCGTCGTTGGATCACCTACGTGGCCTCACCTCAGCCGTCGATCGAGCCGAAGAGAAAAAGAGAGGAGTAGCGCCGCCCATCCTGACCGTCCATCCACCACGTGGCGCGCATCTGGCCGTCGACCAATAAAGGGGTAAATATCTTAGGCCCCCCTATTAGTTTGTCGTTTTATTTCCGAGTCCTATAAATATTTTAGTACTTTTATTCACGTAGGGTAATTTGCACTGTGGACCCTGTGCTTGTTTTTAATTGCATTTATGCCCCTGTGTGTATGTGACCACGTGCTTCGCCACGTGCTTTGTTGGGCTTTTTACATCTCTTGTCCTGTAGAACTGGGTTGTTATGAAATGAATGAATATTTTTGGGTAATTGCAGTTATGCCCCTGTGAGTGTTTTTATTACGCATGTGCGAATTTTATTGGGCTTTTTACAACCGAGTCCCTGGGCTTTTGATACGAGTTATCAAAAGGCCCTAAGACTTGGTTTTTATTACCATTTGGTCCCTGTGTGCCCCAGCCACGCGCCACGCGCGTGACTTGCTGGGTAATTTGCACCAGAGCCCCCAGATTCTCGGGTATTTGCACATTGGTCCTTGTGCACTGTGCCCTCTTTGCATTTTTGAATAAAATAGTAAATCACCTCCAAATCTAATGAGATTTCGACACATGGGTCCTGCCATGGTGTAGTAATTTCTGTGATTTTTGAGGACATTTTTGCTTTTATTTAGTATTTTTAAAAATTCAAAAATAGCCTTTTTAGCCACTGTCTAGGTTTAAAAATACCAAAAAAATATAAAATCACCCCCAAAAATTCTAAAAAAATTAGATACTGTAGTTTGCTTGTTGTGTGATTTTCCAGGCCATTTTGGCTATTTTTCATTGCTTAAAAAACCTAAAAATTGAAAAACACCTAAAAACTCATAAAAATTATAATAAATAATTTAAAAATCCAAAAACAATAATTAGGGTGCCTAAATTTTCCTTATTCTTTCTAGATTACAGGAAAATTACCTCCAAGGCTTGTTGAGATCCATAAATATTTTATTTTTGGGTTTTAAGCCTTGCTGGACAGTACCTTGCATTTTTCTCATTGTTTTATTTTTAGCAATTAGAATAAATATCAGAAAAATCCCAAAAATTCACCAAAAACATTTAAAAACCCAAAAAGCATAAAAACAATTTTTCTTGAATTTTTGCTTGAGTTTTGATGCATTAAATAAGTTGCTCAAGTGTGCTTTGTCTTGTTTTTCTCATTTTCTTCACATATTAAAAATTTCTAAAAAAATCTAAAAATCATTAAAAATCACTAAAAATACTTTCTCTGTATTTTCTCTCATTCTGACTACATCGTAGGCTGCAAGGCCAATCTGTGCTCCTTGTGTTCGACCCTGGGTGCTATACCAGGTTAATATCATAGCATGACCGCTTTGTTTTACTTTCCGCATTTTTCGAGTGGTTCATTTTCTTGATTGACTTAGTTGAGTGATAGAGGTCGCAACGACCTAATTTTCTGTACCTTTACCTCTGTCATTTGGCCGGTCATCAGAATGGCGCCGTTGCCGGGGAGCACGGCTTTGTAGTCATTTGTCTATTTTTGTCTCTCTCTATATTATAATTATTTTCTGACACTCTCTCTTTGATTTTTGTGCGAGGTACTGCTTGGACGACTTGGAGCTGCTTTTTAGAGGACCCGTGCAGGAGGAAGAGAGAGAGAGGAAGGAGTTTTTATTTCTGAGAGAGAGAACAATATTTGTTGTAATAACTTAGACTTTGGACTTGTGGACACTTGTAACTTAGCGGGTCTGTTTCGCCGAGTACCGGTGTACTCGGGGGACCCATTTGGATTTTCGCGGCTTTTTCTGCGGTTTTAATAGCTAGCTGCCTTTTCCGGTGTTTACGCGGTTTTTCTCGAGCCCCTAGATTTAGGAATTTCTCTTGCTTGTGCCGTAATTAGTAGGATCCCCACACCTAATTGCTGATCTGTTCCTATAGATCGTTAATTGGACCTACTAATAATAAATAATAAAAATAACTTAGTTGCTTTCCTGAGAACCTACGTGCCGCGAGCCTGCCCCACAAGCGCTACTCCTGAACTCGACCTGTCGAGAAGAGGAGGGGTAAGCCAAGACCGGACTCTTTGGATCGAAGGCAAGTAACTGAGTTAGACGGTTCTGCGATAGAAGTTGCTCATCTAGGACTCGGTTTTTCCCGTTGCATCATTTAGGTAGTTTAATTCTGTCTTTAAAATTCTGCGCGGATCACTTGCATGTAGAGTGCTGGAAACAAGGTACGCATTTCTTTCTCTGCATGCATCATTGATTTCTTCGTGCATCGGCTTTTTCGTCTTCTCCCTCTGTTTTTGGCTTAATCATCAGGAGAATCGGAAAATTCGTTAGGCCGCTTGTATTTATTTTGAAAAAAAAAAAATTTTAAAAAGAAAAACAAAAAAATTGGGACTGGATAACATTATTGACCCTAAAAGACACTCACATTAAAAATTTGTCTTGGGGAGAGCAACCCCCTCCTTGTATGGTTTGGATGCACGAGAGAGTGACCCGTACCCTAGATAGAGCCCTGCGGTGCTATTTCTAGCTGACTACCGACTCTTCCGTGCGGGCCAGTCGGTTGGAGTAGCATCGGGTATCCTAACAGGTCACGTAAGCGCTCTGATATCTTGTGTGTTCACCAAATAAAATTGACAAGATAAATTGACCGATCTTTCACGGTCTTCAGATTGTGTTGCGTTGGTGAACCGGGGGTTTGCTTTACGATCATATTTTCTCCAGATCCCATCCGCTCAACTCGCCAAGATCAAGATGATGGGTAGACGATCTCTTAGGCAGCCTCTGGCTGCACCGCTTTCAGGCGCGTCTACTTCATCATCTAGGTTGGCCCGTGAGAGTCAAGACCAGCTCTCCGGGCCCGAGTACGATTCCACCCTGTTCCCCCTCGATCCCCTTTCTTTTGCTACTGAGAGACATGAGCCCGAGGAAAGACGAATTGATTTGACGGAACCTGAGTTGGGCTCATCTGATTTTGCAGACGTCGGTATGGCCGCCAGATCAGACGATTACCCCGGAGGTCAGCAGGGAGAGCAGCATGTCGTATTTGACCAGGGGGCGATCAACTCCACCCTGATCGCATCATTAGAGACAGTTCAGCAGCAGTTACGCGATCAGGGGGCATTCATGATAGAGATGAGGAGGGAGTTGGAGCGACTCCGAGAAGAGCGAGACGAGCCGAGCGAGTCTGAGGACATTCCTGACGCTGATGCAGAGGCCGCAGCCGCAGCAGCAGCCGCAGCAGCAGCTGCCGCAGCAGCGGCTGCCGCCGCCGCAGCAAGACCGATGCGGGAGTTACACAACCCCGGATCTACACTGATGCACCAGTGGGTGGTGGTACCTGCTATCGTGGGGGATTTCAAGTTCCCTCCGAATACCTTGCAGATGCTTCCTCATTTTCACGGACTTGCCACCGAGGAGCCCCACCTCCATCTCCAGGAGTTTTTGATGATCTGCAGCACTGTCCACGACCGTCGTGTGGACCAAGATACGATTCGGATGATGGCCTTCCCTTTTTCACTGGCAGATAGAGCAGCCGCCTGGCTGAAGCATCTAGGGAAGTTTGTTTACACCTGGGAGCAGCTCCGCACCGAGTTCTTGAACAAGTACTATCCACTCGGGCGGACGAATGCAGCGAGGGCCCTGATCAACAACTTCTCCATGCTCCCTAACGAGCAATTTCACGAGGCATGGGAGAGGTTCAGAGAGCTTCTGGATAGATGCCCACACCACGACATTTCGAAGCCGAACCTAGTTCAGAGCTTCTTTAGTGGGCTGACGCCAGAGCTTCAGAGTCTGGTGAATGCTTCTTGCGGCGGGTCCTACTTTGCCAAGGACCACAACCAAGTCTGGGCCATCTATGAGGAGATGTCCGAAAATTACATGGTGATGTCCCAGACTCGGTTGTACACACAGAGAGCTCAGCCGCCGCCAGGACCCGTGCAGTACCAGCGGATAGCACGGGTTGATGCAGGTCCTTCCAGTTCGTCCACAGTTGCAGCCACACAGGCAGAGTCGGCGGCTGCGGACATGGGGATTATCAGCGAGAAGTTGGACCGCATGGAACTAATAGAGAAGAAGCAGTGCCAGGGCATAACTCAGATGGAGCAAATGGCACAAACTCTGAGCGACATGAAGACCCAGCTCTTGTGTCTTCAGGAGGCACAGACGGCTCCTCAGCCCCGTTTTCTGTCGCGAGGCGAATCCGGCAGCAGCCGCAGCTCGTCCCAGCGCTCCAGCTCTTTGCAGCAGCCTAGACAAGTTCACCTTGTACAGGCGGAGCCATACCAGCAGCAGCCGCCCTCTTACCAGTCGCCACCATCTCCGGACTTACAGATGGTGGTATATCAGCCGGATCAGCCTCTGGATGTACTCCCACCAGCCCCTTACGATGCGGAACCGTTGATGGATGTCAACGGGATTTGGTATGACCGTCCTCAACCTGGAATCCGAAGAGACCATCCCGGATTCAGGTGGGGGAATGGGGGTAACCAGTCCCAACAGCAGCCAGCCGGTCAGGGAGGGCAGTACTCCCAGCAGAGAGATCACCAGCAGCCCCCAGCATACCAGCCACACCATCCATCATCCTTCGTATCTCGTCCCTACCAGCAGCAGGGACAGAATTGGAGACGTGAGCAGCAGGCTCACCAGCAGCAGCATCCTTCCTCTTACCCCTCTCAGCAGCAGCAGCACCAGGTCCAGCAGCCTCAGTACCAGAGAGGCAACCCGTCGGGCTCCCATGAGAGCCCCGCCATGGATGATCTAGCCCGCCTCTTCACAGAGCAGCATGCTACATTTAGACGGGAGATGGACGAGTTCCGCCAGGAGATGCGGGACCTGATGAGAGGGAAGGCCGCCATCCCTGCACAGATCGAGCCTAATCCGAATAGCTTGAAGAGGAAATCTGAGCAGGTAGATTCCACTGAGCCTACCACTCCTAGTAACCCATTTGATGATATGTCATCGGATCTATTTGATGCTGATTTTGTTACTCTTAGGAGCGGTAGAAGACCAGCAGGCGGCGCCTCATCTGAGCGACAACGCGAGGATCCATCTAGAGCGCCAGATGAGGAAGAGGAGAGCGGTACTGAAGCCGCACATGATGATGACGGTGGTACTGATGCCACCCGAGATGCTATTTCCACCGGCGGTACTGAGGCCGCCGCTTCACCATATCGAGGAGGTGGTACTGACGCCACCAGCAGAGCCGAGCCAGGCCGCGGTACTGAAGCCGCAAGACGTCTAATTGTAGAGCCAGCTAGAGATGGTACTGAGGCCACCAACATTTATTCTGATAGAAATGTTGTCTTTCCTCGTATGAATGTTTCTCAGAACTCTAATTTGAATAAAGGAAAAGGTTTAGTTTCTTCTGATCCCACTGTGGTGAATGATGTTAGTGAGGATCCGGTCATCGAACCGTCTAGGCCTATTCCTAGTCCTTCATCTGAGAAGGACCCTGTGATCCCCTTTCCTAGAGCCCTTGAGTTGGGGAAGGGGAAGAAAAAAGAAAAAGATCCAAAAAAGAGAGAGCAGGAGGAGTTCAGCCAGGGCATGATAGACCGATTTCACATCCAGCTGACCCTCAATGAGGCTTTGCAGCACATCCCTCTTCTTCAGCGATCCTTGAGAGACCGGACCACAGTCAGGAGGAAGAAGAGGAATAAAACCACAGAGATTCATGTGTTGACCAAAGCCACGTGTTACGCGATCCAGAACCATCTGCCGACCAAGAGGCCAGATTTAGGAGCCCCGTATGTCAGATGTCAGATTAGTGAGCAGAGGTTCGACCGTACTCTACTAGATAGCGGATCATCGATCAACCTTCTTCCGGCAGCCCTTCTCGACCACTTAGAGTTGGGCACTCTGAGACAGAGCAGGACATACCTTCAGTTTGCTGATCGGTCTGTCAAGAGGCCAAAGGGGTTGTTGCGAGACGTTGTCGTCACGATTCAGGGTTTGCAATTCCTCGTGGACTTTGTAGTGCTGGACATGGAGACCCCTGACTCGTTGACTGATTCCCCCATCATCCTCGGTCGCCCGTTCTTGGCCACAGCCAAGGCAGTGACTGACCATGACAGTGGGAAGGTATTCTTTCGCGTCCAGGGCGAGAGTATACAAATAGAGACGGTTAAGGACCACAGAGCCAGAGATAGATCCCGCTCAGAGGGCAGTACAGATTCAGAGCAGCTGACAGACGCAGAGCCAGACATCCACCAGGACTGTGATTTTGTGATCACAGATGATGAGGCAGCTTGGGCAGATCCTGCAGCACAGACCATCCTCTCATATTCAGCTACAGCTGATGCAGAGATGATAGCAGAGGATAGTCTGGAGAGCACAGCCCTGGTTCAGGATACTATTGAGTCAGCAGAGTCGGACCTTGATCGCGACACGATTTTCAGTGATGGTGGTACTGAGGCCACCTTGCTATACGGTGGTACTGATGCCACCGCAGTTGATACAGATCCCTCGGATTCAGAGTCTGATTGGGCAGATTGTGATGATCAGATGCCAGACCTGGATCCACCTGAGCCTACAGATGAGGAGGAGGTAGAGGCAGAGCAGATTAGAGACAATGCAGAGGACCCGCCTTCTCCAGATCCAGTTTGTGAGAGTTCGTTATCATTTTCCCACGCAGATTTGGTAGAATTGTCAGCATACACACATCTTCTTCAGAAGCCAGATTTGCCAGCACCCAGCTGTCCAGAGCTAAAGCCGCTCCCTACTTCGCTGAAGTATCGATTCCTTGCGGGAGAGTCTGAGATGTACCCAGTCATCATCTCCGCCGATCTGACTGGAGAACAAGAATCCCGTCTGATGGAGGTTCTTGAAAAGAACCGCAAGGCAATTGGATGGAGCGTAGCAGATCTCCATGGGATTAGTCCCTCGTTGTGCTCCCACCATATCTATCTCGAGGAAGGGGCAAAGCCGTCGCGTGAGTTCCAGCGGCGACTGAACCCCAACCTAAGAGAGGTTGTCATGAAGGAAATATCAAAATGGTGGAGCGCAGATTTTATTTATCCCATTTCCGACTCCAAGTGGGTTAGCCCCTTGCATGTGGTGCCCAAGAAGACGGGCATCACGACTGTGATCAGTGAGTCGGGAGAGGAGATTGCTACACGAGTACCCACCTCTTGGAGGGTCTGCGTTGACTACCGGAGACTCAATCAGGCCACTAAGAAGGACCATTTCCCCCTGCCTTTTATTGATCAGATCATAGAGAGACTGGCAGGGAAGAGCCATTACTGCTTCCTGGATGGGTACTCGGGCTACAATCAAGTGGCCATCGCTCCTGAGGATCAGGAGAAGACCACCTTTACCTGTCCCTTCGGTACATACGCCTTTCGACGCATGCCATTTGGGCTATGCAACGCCCCTGCGACTTTTCAGAGATGCATGCTGTCGATCTTTTCGGACATGGTAGGGGAATGTTTGGAGGTCTTCATGGACGACTTCTCGGTTTACGGCGACGGATTCGATTCCTGTCTTGACTGCCTAGACCGAGTGCTTCAACGATGTATTGATACCCACTTGGTTCTGTCTTGGGAGAAGAGTCACTTCATGGTGACTCAAGGGACGGTGCTTGGCCACATCATCTCCAACAGAGGCATGGAGGTTGATCCGGCCAAGGTTGATGTCATTAGAAAACTCACACCACCGTCTAATTTAAAGCAGCTACGGTCATTTCTGGGGCACGTTGGTTTTTATAGGAGATTCATTCATGATTTCAGCAAGATTGCCCGACCGTTGATTGACCTCTTGACGAAAGACACCGAGTTCCTTGTCGATGACAAGTGTCTTTCATCCTTTGAGACTCTCCAGCAGCGTGTTATTGAGGCTCCTGTCCTTCAGCCACCCGATTGGTCTCTCCCATTCGAGATCATGACGGATGCCTCTGATTTTGCCGTAGGGGCCGTGCTAGGACAGAGGAGGGATGGAGTCCCATTTGCCATACACTATGCTAGCCGCACATTGGATTCCGCCCAGCGGAATTATACGGTCATCAGAGAAGGAGATGCTAGCAGTAGTGTTTGCCCTAGATAAGTTCAGATCGTATATCATTGGATCTAGAGTGACTTTGTATACTGACCACACCGCCATCAGGTACCTCATGTCAAAGAAGGATGCCAAGGCCAGACTTACTAGATGGATCCTTCTACTCCAGGAGTTCGACATTGAGATCAAGGATAAGCCTGGAGTTAAGAATGTGGTGGCGGATCATCTCTCCCGATTAGAGCAGCCTGAGGATTCTGAGCAGATTGATCCCATTCATGATACCTTCCCAGATGAGGCGATCCTTGCTATCACCTCACTCCCGTGGTATGCCGATATTGTGAACTTTCTCGTTGCTGGGAAAGTCCCACAAGATTGGCCCAGGCAGAGGCTTGAGACCTTCCTTGCGAAGGCCAAGTCCTACCACTGGGAGGATCCCATCCTTTACCACGAAGGAGGGGATAGCATCTGGCGTCGGTGCATTCCTTAGGAGGAGCATCATAGTGTCCTCACTTACTGCCACAAGTTTGAGGCAGGAGGACATCATTCTGGGAGGAGAACGGCACAGAAAGTGCTCCAATCCGGCTTGTGGTGGCCTACACTCTTCAAGGACTCTGATGAGTTCGTGAAGAGGTGTACTGACTGTCAGAGGATGGGCACTTGTGGACAACGTGATATGATGCCGATGCAGCCCATTCACTTCTGTGAGGTTTTTGACGCATGGGGCATCGATTTCATGGGTCCATTCCCTAAGAGTCAGGGATTCGAGTACATTCTGTTGGCCGTAGATTACGTTAGTCGTTGGGTTGAGGCTATCCCCGCCCGAGCCGCTGATGCGAAGACAGTTTGCAGATTTTTGAAGAAGCACATCATCATGAGGTTCGGGGTCCCACGAGTTCTGATTTCTGATGGGGGGTCTCATTTCGTCAACGACCAGGTAAAGGCCCTTGCTAGCGAGTTCAGTATAGACCATCGTGTTGCCACACCTTACCATCCACAGACAAATGGTCTAGCTGAGGTGTCGAATAGGGAGATCAAGAATATTTTGCAGAAAGTCGTCCGCCCTGACCGAAAGAATTGGTCACAGCTTTTGGACTCGGTCTTGTGGGCATATCGGACGTCTTTCAAGACTCCATTGGGCACATCTCCCTTTCGCCTCATTTATGGCAAGCCGTGCCATCTACCTGTTGAGCTGAGGCACAAGTCACTTTGGGCAGTCACAGATATTCTTATGGATCCAGATGGTATAGGAGACCGGAGGAGGGCAGAGCTAGCCGCCTTGGAAGAGCTTAGAGATACAGCTTTCTCAAACAGCCTACATTATAAGGAGAAAGTAAAGGAGTGGCATGATTCTCATATCAGCCACAAGCATTTTGAGATTGGACAGAGAGTATGGCTGTTTGATGCAAGGCTTAGATTATTTCCAGGGAAGCTACAGAGCAAATGGAAGGGACCTTACTTGGTCAGAAAGGTACACGATAACGGTAGCATTGATATATCTGAGTTATCCTCTGAGAGTACCTTTCGAGTGAACGGCCAGCGGCTCAAGCCATTTCTAGATCATGAGCCGCGGGACGTTATTATTGCCGCTATTCATTTTGCGTGAGATGTGATCTTTTGACTCACATCTTTTGCATCTCACGCCTGATTTTCGCTGTTCTTCCACCTGTATAGATCCAGTTGTCCATATCATTCTATTCTTTAGTCCAACATCTCGTCTCTCATCTTATGATTATGCTATACTTAGGGTGTACTTTACCCTAAGTATAGGGGGGATGTTGGGCCTGCGGGTATTCTTTTTATTCTTTTTGCTCCTGTTTTTGCTGCCTATACTTAGGGATATTTTACCCTAAGTATAGGGGGGGCAGATTCTGTATATTCTTTACTCGGATCTCCCTTTATGTACAGCTTACTATACTTAGGATTAGTTAATCCTAAGTATAGGGGGAGACCACCGAGTTCCTTCTATTCTATTCATTTATTCGTTTCAGTACTTAACCATTCCTTTTCACTTCCCTTTTACTAAGCACGAGTTATGTCTTCTTCATCGCTCTTGATCACTCTGAGGACATCGCTCGAGCTAAGTATAGGGGGGGTGTGTATATATTTCATATATACTTTAGCCATAACTCGTACTTTGTGTGAGTGTGTTAATAAATAAAATGGCTAAAAATCACAAAAATTTAAAAATTTTTCATGTACATAAACCTCTTCTATCCTTGCACATACATAGCTAGTGTACAAAGTATTTTTGTAAAAATGATTTCAAAAATCTTTTGTGTAAAGCTTGTGTAAATATTTTGTATCAAAATTATGTATATAGTACAAAATTTTTCCAAAATGTTTTGAAAATCAAAAGTTTGCAAAAATCTTGTGTAAATGCTTGTAAATATCTTTTTGCAAAACTTGCACTTCATGCATCATCATCCATAATTTCAAAACATTTTTCAAAAATTTTGCATGATTGTAAAATATTTGTAAATAGCATCTGGTGTACATATATGTATATAGTTTTTCCTGGATAAGAGTTGACATTTAAACTAAGCCTGGAATTAAATTGAGAAATGGAGCTTGAAAAAGATCTTAATCCACTTAACTTTAAAAGGAACCTTATAGGACTTAGGGTTAAGGCTTTTCAGGTCCATAAGGACTTATATCTTTGAGTCCACTAGGCTATGAGCATATGTCATCTTGATGAGCCTAAGTAGAGCATTTAACAACACACGCATGACTCTCAGAGACAATGGCTTGACTTGCACCTGCACTTACACATGGCTCTCCACGGATGAGGTGGTGAGGAGGCAGTGTCCTTTGGCTTGGGGTAGCATATGAGGGTAGTACTTCTAGGCGGAACCTCTCTTCTTCTTATAGTGAAGGAAGTGCACCTCAACTTGGTCTAGTGGTGTTGAAAGCTAAAGACAGAAGCTGTGGGTTGCAATAAAGCTTCAAAAGAGGGATAGTCTACTGGCTCAAGAGGAAATTTCTTATATGCTGCACCATGTAGATATGTTGTACAGACGTTCTTGAAAAAAAAATATGCAAAAATGCAAAAAGAACTCCAAAAAAGTGGTGGGTCGGATTGAAAAATTTAATAACCCCACCGGAGTATACATAGTCAAATAAAGCAAAAGCTTATGGTATCAATGTTACATCTCATGAAGCTTGCAGCGGGAGACTTAGCTACACTGGCTAAGCTTCCAAAACTCTATACTTCTACCCCCTCTTCTTGAGCTGGTTGCACTTGAACTTAGAAGGGAATACCCCGCTTCTCGAGGAAAGAGTTGCTAGACCGAGGCATTAGAGTTACCAGGTTGAGGGAGGTTGTTTCTTTGTTACTTCTGAGGTGGGGAGCCACATATCACTTACACCGCATGGAAAGATTCATGGTCATTAGAGTTTGTGTATGTAGACTTGTTCTGATCTGGTTTATTGAGGAGTCTTGCCCATAGATTGGTGGAACTTGGAGACTGTTGAGTTTTAAGCTTAAGTCCAAATAAGGTTCCGACACATTAATAATCTAAAGATCTGATCGAGCTCCATATTTCAATTTAATGAAGGAAAGTTTAATAAATCAACCTTGATCCATGTACATTCTCTTTTTCTTTTTCTTTGTATTTCTTTTTCACTTCTTTTTCAAATAAGTGTTTGCTAAGGGACTAGCAAAGTTAAGCATAGGGGGGTGATGAATACCCATTCATCACTCTCTATTCTTATATTTTAGCTACAAAAACCTTTGCAAATACATGTAGATATGTGTAAATACAAATAATTACCAAAAGCATGCATTGTGTAAAAACCTGTAATTAGCATGTTTTTGTGTAAAAATAAAAGAATAAAGAGTAAAAAGAAAAAGAGGGAAATATTTAGAATAAATATTGAGCAACTTGACCCAAGGGAGGGCTCAGCATGGGCCTGACCGCATAAAAGACAAAGTAGGGA
Source organism: Ottelia alismoides (assembly GCA_037367405.1). Taxonomy (NCBI): domain Eukaryota; kingdom Viridiplantae; phylum Streptophyta; class Magnoliopsida; order Alismatales; family Hydrocharitaceae; genus Ottelia; species Ottelia alismoides. The sequence goes on along the minus strand of JAZKJV010009451.1, from coordinate 200,820 downwards.
GAGATAGGAGCTCATGTGTATATACTTCTGTAAATAAATAAAATTATATTTTCCTCACCCAAAAATATGCTTGTACATATTTTGTGTATATTTAGAAACTATTAAAAACAAGATAAAAATTTAAAAATCAAAAATTCAAAAATACCCTTTCACCATGTGTATAGATCATCATTCCTTATTTATTTAACCTTAAAAATAAATGTATTTATTTTCAAAACTTTTTGTGAATATTCTAAGGCATATTTTGTAAATAAAATAAATAAAAGAAACACAACAAAAATCAAATAAAAACAACAAAAATTAAAAATACAAAAATACAGTGTATATACCATGTATATAAATGCATATAACTATTTATTTAAACTATGAATATAAATAAGTAAAATAAAATAAAAATACCATTTTGTTCTTTATTTTATGATGTAAATAAATAAAATATAAAATGGGCATAAAAAAATACATAAAAATAACAAATAAAAAAATCAAAAATTAAATCTTTATAGTGTACATATCCCTATATATATAGCTACCCTATTTTTATTTCCAAAAATTAATTAAAAATCACCAAAAAATAGAAAAAAATAAAAGAAAAATATTTCATGTTTTGAGTTTTTCTTAATTCGGCCATTTTCTACCTTAAAATAAATAAACAAAAAAATAACCACGTGGCAGCCCCTGATTGGTCCACGGGGGATTGTTGACCCCAGTCAACTCCCCCGCGGACTCCTTCCTTTTCTGGAAGATGCGCGCCACCCCACCTTCGCCAATTTTTCCACGCATCTCCAGGCTGTCACCCACGCAAACCCCGTGCCCGGATTCTTCGCCGATCATCCATCTCCCTCGCCGGATCTTTCGCCATGAAATCCCCGCCTTCCTTAGCCGTCATCGCCTAACCCTAATCGGCCCTGTCTCCATATATATCCCGACCTCCGCCGCCTCCGCGCCTTATCTTTGGCTCCCTATCTTCACTCCCGTGACCTCCATCGTAACCACCGAGGTGACAGCTCGCGTTGGCCCTTGTTGCAGTGAGGAGGAGGTGCGTGGACCATCGATCCGGCTGCCTTGCGCCGCCGTGCTCCGACGTCTGACCGGAGCTCGAGCCTCAGGCCTTGACGCCCTTCGAGGCTACGACCGGGAGTTAGCCACACTCCAGCATAGTCTTCCGCTCCACCCAGGTAGTCGATTAGCTCTTTTATTTCGTTTAATTTTAGGTTTCCCCCAAATCACATCTCCGACGAGTTCCTCTGATTCCGGTCATCTTGCATATCTTCTCGATCATCGGAACCTACGCTCACCTTCGCCATTCCCTCACGCACCTTCTACGCCCTCTCACTCAACCCAGATCGCACAGGATCTGGGAATCGAGCTCCACCGTCTCCGCCTCGCCGGAGCTCGTTCGCCCCACCGCACAGACCACCTTCACCCTGCTTCCTTGGGTCGAGGCACTTTGCCCTCGACTCGCGAAGCCTTCTGTCTACTTTGCAGGTTCAAAGGGAGGCATCTGAGCCCCCCTTACAGTTCAGACCGGAGCTTCGCGCCGCCAGCCTCGCCAGAGCCCCTCCAGGGCTCGGCTGGGCCATCGGCCAAGACCATCAGCTGCGGGGCTGCACCAGGAACGTGTTCCGATCATTTGCAGCAGCTGAGGAGGACCGGAGCGCACGCAGGAGGCCGGCGAACTTCGCCGGCGTCGAGTTCTTCCTCCATCTTCCAGAGCCGTCCGATGACACCTTCGCTCCAGTTCTAATCCTAGCCGTCTGTCAGTTGAGGAGCAGCGACCGTTGATTCATCTGAGGAGTGCATCAGGACCGTTACAGCCGAGGAGAGAGGCCCGGAGCCCAGCGTCGTTGGATCACCTACGTGGCCTCACCTCAGCCGTCGATCGAGCCGAAGATAAAAAGAGAGGAGTAGCGCCGCCCATCCTGACCGTCCATCCACCACGTGGCGCGCATCTGGCCGTCGACCAATAAAGGGGTAAATATCTTAGGGCCCCCTATTAGTTTGTCGTTTTATTTCCGAGTCCTATAAATATTTTAGTACTTTTATTCACGTAGGGTAATTTGCACTGTGGACCCTGTGCTTGTTTTTAATTGCATTTATGCCCCTGTGTGTATGTGACCACGTACTTCGCCACGTGCTTTGTTGGGCTTTTTACATCTCTTGTCCTGTAGAACTGGGTTGTTATGAAATGAATGAATATTTTTGGGTAATTGCAGTTATGCCCCTGTGAGTGTTTTTATTACGCATGTGCGAATTTTATTGGGCTTTTTACAACCGAGTCCCTGGGCTTTTGATACGAGTTATCAAAAGGCCCTAAGACTTGGTTTTTATTACCATTTGGTCCCTGTGTGCCCCAGCCACGCGCCACGCGCGTGACTTGCTGGGTAATTTGCACCAGAGCCCCCAGATTCTCGGGTATTTGCACATTGGTCCTTGTGCACTGTGCCCTCTTTGTATTTTTGAATAAAATAGTAAATCACCTCCAAATCTAATGAGATTTCGACACATGGGTCCTGCCATGGTGTAGTAATTTCTGTGATTTTTGAGGACATTTTTGCTTTTATTTAGTATTTTTAAAAATTCAAAAATAGCCTTTTTAGCTACTGTCTAGGTTTAAAAATACCAAAAAAATATAAAATCACCCCCAAAAATTCTAAAAAAATTAGATACTGTAGTTTGCTTGTTGTGTGATTTTCCAGGCCATTTTGGCTATTTTTCATTGCTTAAAAAACCTAAAAATTGAAAAACACCTAAAAACTCATAAAAATTATAATAAATAATTTAAAAATCCAAAAACAATAATTAGGGTGCCTAAATTTTCCTTATTCTTTTTAGATTACAGGAAAATTACCTCCAAGGCTTGTTGAGATCCATAAATATTTTATTTTTGGGTTTTAAGCCTTGCTGGACAGTACCTTGCATTTTTCTCATTGTTTGATTTTTAGCAATTAGAATAAATATCAGAAAAATCCCAAAAATTCACCAAAAACATTTAAAAACCCAAAAAGCATAAAAACAATTTTTCTTGAATTTTTGCTTGAGTTTTGATGAATTAAATAAGTTGCTCAAGTGTGCTTTGTCTTGTTTTTCTCATTTTCTTCACATATTAAAAATTTCCAAAAAAATCTAAAAATCATTAAAAATCACTAAAAATACTTTCTCTGTATTTTCTCTCATTCTGACTACATCGTAGGCTGCAAGGCCAATCTGTGCTCCTTGTGTTCGACCCTGGGTGCTATACCAGGTTAATATCATAGCAGGACCGCTTTGTTTTACTTTCCGCATTTTTCGAGTGGTTCATTTTCTTGATTGACTTAGTTGAGTGATAGAGGTCGCAACGACCTAATTTTCTGTACCTTTACCTCTGTCATTTGGCCGGTCATCAGGTCCCTCTGTACTATAAGGGTTATGTACCATGGCCAACTTGATGATCATACAGCTGTTGATTCATTGGATGAATCATAGAGGCTGATGCTTGGATGAATATCTAAGGAGTTAGATAGAGGACTCATCAAGCATCATCAAATGATCATTAAGTGATGATCTCCAGTCTGAGTAGGAGATGGCAATCCTATCTCATATGACTGATATCTGACTGACCTCTTGATGTAGGTCCTCTGCATGGGAATAGTGATTCAAAGGTGTCAGGTTAGTTAAGTCAATGGGTTGACTTGACGAGATCGAGATAACCAAAGACCTACGTTGAATACTGTCACAACATAGGCATGCATCCTCTGACTAGAGACAGATGTATTGCTATATGTCTGAGTATGTACATTTGGCAGACCAATAGGTTGATGACCTAATCAAGGTCTATATACCGGCGAGCTGGTGTGCATGTAAGGACATATGAGTAATACGATCTCTCAAAGGGATCATACAGGTTCACCTGTGAACCGGGAGACATGAGCTCACTCATGAGGTATTGGGACTGAACAAATTCCATGTATGGTCGTCGTGCTTTGGAAGCATGACATGAATTTGAAGGTAAGATATATGCTTTGTGAAAGCATATGATCTATACCAAATCCCAATGACCAAGATTGAGAAACTTAATGATCTAACCCTGAAGATGATAGTGTAAAAGTGATCTTTATCTTCAGGATGATCATAGGTCTTCCAGTATGTAGGATGTGCAGGTATTAGGAATACCAGAAGGGTGATTTGATCATATACGATTGTATAACCATGACGCTTCCATTCCGAGGGAATGATGAAACAGGTTTGGATTTTAGTGACTCCTCTCATTAGAGAAGTGACCTAATCTTAGTCCATGAACTGGACATTGATCTGAATGAGATTCAGATGCAATGAGAAGATTAAGTCTACGGTCTTGATTTGATCAAGCATCAGTGGGAGGTCCATTGTTGGAAATGCGAGCCCACGACGAGCCATTATGCAATAAATGTTATTGCAATTCACTCCTTAATCTGAAATAAAGAATACATAATTTGCTTAATAGGTCCCTTAGTACAATTAGGGTTATGTACCATGGCCATCTTGATGATCATACAGCTGTTGATTCAACTATTGAATCATAGAGGCTGGTGCTTGGATGAATATCTAAAGAGTTAGATTGAGGACTCATCAAGCACCGTCAGATGATTGTTAAGAGATGATCTCCAGCCTGAGTAGGAGATGGCAATCCTTATCTCTGAAGGCTGATATCTGACCGACCTCTTGATGCAGGTCCTCTGCATAGGAATAGAGATTCGGAGGTGTCAGATTAGTTAGGTCAAAGAGTTGACTTAACGAGATCGAGATAACCAAAGTCCTATATCGTATGCTGTCATGATATAGGCACGCATCCTCTGACCGGAGACAGATGTGTTGCTATATGTCTAAGTATGTACATTTGGCAGACCAATAGGTTGATGACCTAATCAAGGTCTATACACCGGCGCGCTGGTGTGCATATAAGGGCATATGAGTAATACGATCTCTCAAAGGGATCATACAGGTTCAGTTACTGAACCGGAAGACATGAGCTCACTCATGAGATATTGGGAAGAATCAAATTCCGTGCGTACGGTCGTCTCGCTTTGGAAGCTTGACTGAATTTGTAGGTTTGATATATACTTTTGGAAAGTATATGATCAAGACCTAGGTATGATATATGCTTTTGGAAAGTATATGATCGATACCGACTCCCAATGATCGAATGAGAAACTTAATGATAAAACCATGAAGTAGACAGTATAAAGTTGATCGAATACTTCGGGTTTAGTCTGAGTCTTCCAGTATGCAGGATGTACAGGTATTGGGAATATCTGAGGGTGATGTGATCATAAACGATTGTATAACCATGACGCTTCCATTCCTAGGGAGTGATGAAACGGGTCTGGATTTTAGTGACTCCTCTCAGTAGAGAAGTGATCTGATCTTGGTCCAAGTATTGGACATTGATCTGAATGTGATTCAGATACAATGAGAAGATTAGATTTACGGTCTTGATTTAATCAAGCATCTATGGGAGGCCCACGATCTGGATTTGAGATACGATCTCAATATCCATGTCACTATACGTGGAACAATACAATCGCCCTGTCCTTATCTCCAAGTATCTGCGGAGAAAGCGCATTATCCTTGAAGGAGTTCATGGATAATTCTATTGTTGATATATGTATCCGAGCATTGAGAATATGGATAATTAAATGTGATTTAATTATCATGATTAATATGAATTTGATTCATATTATAAAGAGAGCTGTCTTAGATAATTAGATTATCAAAGATGTAAGTAATATGAATATGATTCATATTATTTGGACACAAGAGAATAGAGATCCAAAATGATTAAATGTGATTTAATCATCATGGAAATGAATAATGTGGATAGCAATATCCACATTAATCAAATATATTATAAATGTGATTTATAATATATAAGAGAGAGATGTTTGTAATTTACATTTGTTAATTAAATGTTAATGTGAATTGGATTCACATTGGACATCAAATTGAAAATGTAATTTACATTTTGTTTTGGGTTGTGAATGTGATTCACAAATTTCCAATGGCATGATTGTAATGTTCACAAAATAAATTGGATTTATTTTTGTGAAATAATTTGCAACAAAAGTTGTTGCAAATATTGGAGAGAATCATGAGATAATATAATCTCATGTAATAGGAAAAGGAAGCTCCCTTCCTAAAAAGGAGAGGGGACGGCCACAATTCCCATGAGGAGTTGGTGGCCGTCCACCCTCCTTATGGAAGGAGGCTTGCCTCCTTTCCTATTTCTCCATTGGAGATTGATTTGATATAAAATCAAATTATATTTATTGTATATTTGATTTTTTATTAAATTAATTGTTGTTGTGTTTTTAGCAACAAATCATGACCATTGAAAGAAACACAAATTGATGTGGACCATTGGATTTGTGTTGACACATGGATTGAGATCCATGGATCCCAAAACCCTATATAAGGAGAGGCACCCCATTGCTCTTCTTTACACACAACACACATAAGTTGAGGCAACAAATCTCTCTCTCTCTCTCTCATTCTCTCTACACGTCCTCTCTCTATCTCTCTCATGTGGCCGTCCACCATGGATGCCCTAGAGAGGTACTCCATCACCGCGGCATCGTCGTTATGCTGCCCGATGGTTTGCTCGTGGATCTCCGTCTCCTTCGGTGCGCCCCGCTCGTGAAGAAGACATCGGATCTCGTGTGTCGAGATCAGGAGATCCGCCGCTTGGATCATCAACATGGATTGCGAGAAGCACGCGGTTCATCCCCGCGCTCGCAAGCGTCTCCTCCGTCGGATCGGACTTGAGACAGGAGGTCTCTTTGTTTAGAGACTCGATCGCAACCACGCTTCAAGAGGTAAACCTAATACTTGTTTGTGGTTTAGACGAAACGATCCGAGAAGTGTTCTTGGATCATGTGGTTTCGTCGCAAGAAAATTTTTTAATTTCCGCTGCATAGAACAACTAGTGCGACTAGTCGTTTTTCGTCGTATTCGATGCGACGCTCACGCTTCCGTGATGCGCTTGAGGATCTAACCATATCCTTCAAGTGGTATCAGAGCCTTAGGTCGGTGGTTTTGGATACGATCCATAAACCGAGGACGACTTGGGTTCATTAGGGTTTGCGAAAGTTTTCTTGCATTTCATTTTCGCATCTCTGTTTTGATATTATTTTCGGCACTGTTTAAATTGTTTAAACACGAAAATAATAATTGGATTTTGTTCCCCATTAAATAAGGAAACCGTAGGATCTGAGTTTGCGTGATTTCGATTCCGTTTGCTCTAGATATGCTCATTTTAGTGAACATGTATCCACTGTTTCGGGGACTGCGGATCATGACGTAATTAAGATGTTAATTGCGGATTTTAAACGCCTTGAAATGCGTGCAAATCACTTGAGTTCTGTTGTAAATCAAGTTAGCAAACTTTAGAAATTTACTTTGCTTAATTTGGATTTAAATTGATTTAGATATGGTATTTTTAGTAAGTGAGGGTCACTGCTGAAAATACTTTCCTAATCAAGAACCTAGTGATTGTCATTTAACTAATTAATGAAATTAAATTGTTTAATTTCCTGGAATAATTATGCATAAATATTTGTGAAATATTTAATGATAATTATGTCCTTAAATGACTTTGCCCTAACCAACAAATGATTAGATGTGATCTAGATCAAGATTGGTTACATGATCTACATGATCAACATTCCAACAAACATGTTGCTTGAATAGGACTTGGGATTTGTTTAGCAAATCTCATTATAATGTTAATCAAAATTGTTTTGATTATTACTATATGGTACAATTTCGGTTGAAGAACCGATGATCATCTCAAGTACAAATTAATCAATTTGGCATTATCCTTTCCCGAGGCGGATATGGTGCCTAGTCGGAGAGCATTGGGGTTGCGGGTTGCAACGTATGTGGTCCGTCCCACTCTCGTCGGTACTGGCCATGACAGCGGGTAGGGCCGGGATAATGTCCGAGGGATTAAGATGTATTTTTCTAATTATTAAAATTCGAAATAATACGTATTTGAGATAATACCATTATTCAAGTAACTATTAAAATGTTTGTTGGATATTAATTGGATCATTAATTTAATATGATTAGATTAATTGGAATCCAATTAAGATTGAAATACTCTAATATTATTAGAGTTAATAATTCCCTTGGAAGAATTAATTATGTGAATGTGATTCACGATAATTAATTAAAATTTGAATATGAGGTGGTGGATCACATAAGTGACATCCATGGTCTCCCGTCAAGGCGAAGGGTTCCGTCGCCAGGGATTGTATGTGGGAGACGCCTGTCCGAAGTGACAGCTCCTGTATGCAAGCGCATCTGGATCGGGCTCTTTGCTTCTCGAAAGAGTAAGGCCGTATACGTAGTGACCCCAATATCGGATCCTCATATTATTGGGGCGATATTGGATTGCGTATAGCGAGTACTATTCCTGTTGACGGTTGGTTCAATTAACGACGGGTCAACATCGTCTTAGGGGTGGTGGGCTCGGGTGTTAAAGACCGAATTGGGAAATGCAAGTTGGACTTGCAAAGCGGAATGTGTTCCCGCTTCTTTTTATCCGAGTTGCAGATTCTCATATTATTGGGATGTAACAAAGATAAGGAAGGAGATCCCAGATCTTGTTGAGATATAATGGTAAGTATATCTCTTACATTGAAAGTGATTAAGGGAATGAACTTTCAGTGTTGACAAGACAAGACAACTTTGATATAAAATTCCTAAATCAAAGTAATATATATATTTATATATTTATGCAAATTTCTTATTTCAGATAATCCTTCATTAAAACCCACTCAATGATATACTCAATAATAACCAGTGAAATATCTTGGATTGGACTCATGATCCAGATATTGTACTTGCAGTTGGACACATAATGTATGTGGTTGTAATGAGCAAGTTTCCTCATAATAATGAGGAATGACAATTAAATAGATAATAAGACTACAACCCTAGGGTTTGTATGTCTCTATAGTCTTGATCTCTCATCGGATGTACTTTGGAAGTGACATGTCGATGATGATCGCAATTGTCAAATAATCCTTATAAAATTTATGAAGATATTCGGGCATACATATGTGCTCTTGACATTTAACATGAATGAGATGGTTCACTGCATCATGCAGAATGGTGGCTCTATAAGAGATGGTGTATTCAAATTGTTTGAGTACCTACCTGAACCTATGTTTTAAGAGTTTAGATGGATGTAGATGATGAGTGTCATCATTCTACTATCTATACTCTGGTCATTCATGAAGCTTCATAATATTCATATTGTATGAATTTAATGAAGCATGTATAAATGTTGAAATGTTCTTGCATAAGAGATCCTTAGTCATAAGCAATAGTTGCTTATAGATAAAGGGAGCGCAGTGGAAGCATGGGTTGGACCCGAGTAAGAAGTATGGTCAAAGAGTTAACTATACATCTATGACTTCCATATGTCATCCGAAGAGTTGGATGAATGCCAATACTGCAATAAGTTGATGTGTTGATAGTATGACTATCAAGTCTATCTAGAATCCTTAGAGAAGGACTCGGATGGAGCATCAGATTAATCTACATAAATCATTGATAAGATAAAGTCAAATAATTGTATCTCAATTTTCTGATGACATTTGCAATAGGTTGCATATGTTTTAGAAGACTGGAAAATTTGATCTTAAAGGTTTATAGTTATCCACATGGATATTGATGCAATTGTTGCAACAATCTCTGTTGGATTGATAGACTTGTTAATTTCAGTGGGAGAGTCCTTAGTCTTAGAGAATGTCTCTATGACCTAGATATAAGAATACACTCATTGTTTGTTTCTAAATGTTGGAAATAAACATGAATTCTGAGGTAGAACTATCATAAAAGGTTATGATGGAGATATTTCAGATAGTAATCTAAAATCTAGTGGACTCCACTAAATTAGAAAATTAATGAATGGTTCATTAACATTTCTAAGTACTGAAATTAAACCTTAAGATCAATAGGAGGATGAAGATCATTTGACAATGATCTAGCATCAAGCTTTGGACATTTGTTTATTGATTTGATCAATAGACTAGTAAGAGATGAAACTTTAGAATGTCTAAAATTTCAAAACTTACATACTTATGAATATTGTATTCAAAGAAAAATGTCCAATACACCCTTCTTAGAGAAAGGTGTAGGATGTCAAGGTATTCAGGATCTCATACATATTGATGTATGTAGATCATCTATATCATAGTAAACATTATGGATATGTGATATCTGTTGATGATTATGTATGATATGGGATTTCTTCTCTTCACCTAAGAAACCTTTGAAATGTTCAAAGATTTCATTATTTTTGGTTTAAAACCAAAAGTTTGAAGGAAGATAAAATGAATTTGATCTAATCTAGGTAGCAAGTACCTGTTAGATAAATTCAAAGAATACCTTATAGAGATATGAATATCATTTCTATCTCAATCCTCCTAACACACCTTAACTCAATAGAGTTATAGGCAGATACAATTGGATCATGTGTGACATGATCTTATCAATGATGAACTTTAGCATAATTATCCCTTAGTTTCCAGGTATATATGTGTAGTAGAGACTACAATGTATATCCTTAATAAGGTTCCATGCAAGATGGAATCTAGCACTTGAGAGTGCTGCTTCATTAGGAAAATAAAGGATGGTATTGGATACCTACTTTATGATCTTGAGATTCTTGAAATATCTCATCTCTGAGAATGTGATTCTTGGAGGTTGAGACTCTTGAGAATCAAGATAAAAAAAAATGAAGTGTAGGAACTCATTTAATCTTGAAAAGATAATGAGGCTCCTAAAAATTGGAAACTAAAAGGATAATTGAAGATGAAACACTAAAACCTCTTCAAATAAGTTTGAGGATGGATTCCATGTGTCAGAGAAATCTGACAATGATCGAACTTCATGTGATGAAGCTTCTGAAGATCATAGCATGGATAGATGGATGTTAGCAATAAAAGTCTAATGTAGACTTCATGTACAAGTGTTGTATATGGACCCTCGAGGATCCACCTATATGGGTAAGACCCGTAAAGGTGTAAATGGATCTTCAAGAGAAAGGGAACCTGATGAGAAGGTACATACCTTCAAAGCATAGTTCGTAGCAATGAGCTACACATGGAAGAGAAGACATTGCTTGCAATGAGACTTGCTTTTCGGTGAACATGCTTAAAATCATCAGAATATTGCTAACCTTAGCTACACAACTTGACTATTGCATCTTCGAGATGTAAGTCCAGATTGCAATCTTCTATGAATATCTCTCTGAGGATATTCACATGAAGTAGCCCCAGGGCTTCATGGTTGAGGAAAGCAAGGTATGCAAGATAAGGAATCCATCTAAGACTCAAATAAGCTTCTTTGAGATGGACCATAAGATTTGATGAAATTATAAATGTTATGATTTCAAATAAAATCTTGATGAGCCATGCGAAGCTTAGTGGGAGTGCCTATGTGTTCATTGCGCTAAATATAGATGATATCCTGATCATTTAAAATGATATAAGGATAATAATAAGTGTTTTATAATCTGGTTATTCCATATCTTGAAATATGATTTCAAAGATACCTCTTAGATCTTAGTTCTGAAGTTGTTCAGAAGCCAAGAGAAGAGGATAATTGGACTGTCACATTTGTAGTATACCTTGGATATATTCTATTCATAGAAATTCCAAGAAAGGCTTCTAACCATTAAGATATGGTACTGACCTATCTTAAGGGATAGCACCTCAAAGAGTTGAGGAAGTAAATGCTACAACTACTTGCACTTGTGCATTAGTTACGAGAAGCTGAGTGTATGCTAGAGTGTACAAATACCAGATGTCTGTCATGCAGTGGGAGTAGTAAATTGTTACTAATCCTACTGTATAGATAAAACACTTGATTGCAGTAATAACAAAATCTTCATAGATGAGGAGATTTTTGAGATAGTAATCTCAAAGTCTTATCTTCAAAAGTTTAAGACCATGTAGATAGTGATCTATAAAGGTCTAAACTTTAGATACCTTAGGAGATAGAGATCTCCGGGAATGAAGGTATTCTAATAAGGATTATGGGGATACTGGTTATGATGTCAGGGACAATGTAACCAACTAGATTGAGTATTGGTTGCATGAGATGCAACATTTCGCATTAGATGCGAGCACTGTTACTGGGGATATGCAAGTGCCGTAAAAGGACTTGGCATAGTCTCGCGGGAACAGAGTGACTGATCAGCTTACCTAGCTATTTTCTAAATAGCCTATGATTGTCACATGAGTGCGGGTTTAAATGATTAGCCCATTAATGGATCTTTGGGCTAGTGGGAGATTGTTGGAAATGCGAGCCCACGGCGAGCCATTATGCAATAAATGTTATTGCAATTCACTCCTTAATCTGAAATAAAGAATACATAATTTGCTTAATAGGTCCCTTAGTACAATTAGGGTTATGTACCATGGCCATCTTGATGATCATACAGCTGTTGATTCAACTATTGAATCATAGAGGCTGGTGCTTGGATGAATATCTAAAGAGTTAGATTGAGGACTCATCAAGCACCGTCAGATGATTGTTAAGAGATGATCTCCAGCCTGAGTAGGAGATGGCAATCCTTATCTCTGAAGGCTGATATCTGACCGACCTCTTGATGCAGGTCCTCTGCATAGGAATAGAGATTCGGAGGTGTCAGATTAGTTAGGTCAAAGAGTTGACTTAACGAGATCGAGATAACCAAAGTCCTATATCGTATGCTGTCATGATATAGGCACGCATCCTCTGACCGGAGACAGATGTGTTGCTATATGTCTAAGTATGTACATTTGGCAGACCAATAGGTTGATGACCTAATCAAGGTCTATACACCGGCGCGCTGGTGTGCATATAAGGGCATATGAGTAATACGATCTCTCAAAGGGATCATACAGGTTCAGTTACTGAACCGGAAGACATAAGCTCACTCATGAGATATTGGGAAGAATCAAATTCCGTGTGCACGGTCGTCTCGCTTTGGAAGCTTGACTGAATTTGTAGGTTTGATATATACTTTTGGAAAGTATATGATCAAGACCTAGGTATGATATATGCTTTTGGAAAGTATATGATCGATACCGACTCCCAATGATCGAATGAGAAACTTAATGATAAAACCATGAAGTAGACAGTATAAAGTTGATCGAATACTTCGGGTTTAGTCTGAGTCTTCCAGTATGCAGGATGTACAGGTATTGGGAATATCTGAGGGTGATGTGATCATAAACGATTGTATAACCATGACGCTTCCATTCCTAGGGAGTGATGAAACGGGTCTGGATTTTAGTGACTCCTCTCAGTAGAGAAGTGATCTGATCTTGGTCCAAGTATTGGACATTGATCTGAATGTGATTCAGATACAATGAGAAGATTAGATTTACGGTCTTGATTTAATCAAGCATCTATGGGAGGCCCACGATCTGGATTTGAGATACGATCTCAATATCCATGTCACTATACGTGGAACAATACAATCGCCCTGTCCTTATCTCCAAGTATCTGCGGAGAAAGCGCATTATCCTTGAAGGAGTTCATGGATAATTCTATTGTTGATATATGTATCCGAGCATTGAGAATATGGATAATTAAATGTGATTTAATTATCATGATTAATATGAATTTGATTCATATTATAAAGAGAGCTGTCTTAGATAATTAGATTATCAAAGATGTAAGTAATATGAATATGATTCATATTATTTGGACACAAGAGAATAGAGATCCAAAATGATTAAATGTGATTTAATCATCATGGAAATGAATAATGTGGATAGCAATATCCACATTAATCAAATATATTATAAATGTGATTTATAATATATAAGAGAGAGATGTTTGTAATTTACATTTGTTAATTAAATGTTAATGTGAATTGGATTCACATTGGACATCAAATTGAAAATGTAATTTACATTTTGTTTTGGGTTGTGAATGTGATTCACAAATTTCCAATGGCATGATTGTAATGTTCACAAAATAAATTGGATTTATTTTTGTGAAATAATTTGCAACAAAAGTTGTTGCAAATATTGGAGAGAATCATGAGATAATATAATCTCATGTAATAGGAAAAGGAAGCTCCCTTCCTAAAAAGGAGAGGGGACGGCCACAATTCCCATGAGGAGTTGGTGGCCGTCCACCCTCCTTATGGAAGGAGGCTTGCCTCCTTTCCTATTTCTCCATTGGAGATTGATTTGATATAAAATCAAATTATATTTATTGTATATTTGATTTTTTATTAAATTAATTGTTGTTGTGTTTTTAGCAACAAATCATGACCATTGAAAGAAACACAAATTGATGTGGACCATTGGATTTGTGTTGACACATGGATTGAGATCCATGGATCCCAAAACCCTATATAAGGAGAGGCACCCCATTGCTCTTCTTTACACACAACACACATAAGTTGAGGCAACAAATCTCTCTCTCTCTCTCTCATTCTCTCTACACGTCCTCTCTCTATCTCTCTCATGTGGCCGTCCACCATGGATGCCCTAGAGAGGTACTCCATCACCGCGGCATCATCGTTATGCTGCCCGATGGTTTGCTCGTGGATCTCCGTCTCCTTCGGTGCGCCCCGCTCGTGAAGAAGACATCGGATCTCGTGTGTCGAGATCAGGAGATCCGCCGCTTGGATCATCAACATGGATTGCGAGAAGCACACGGTTCATCCCCGCGCTCGCAAGCGTCTCCTCCGTCGGATCGGACTTGAGACAGGAGGTCTCTTTATTTAGAGACTCGATCGCAACCACGCTTCAAGAGGTAAACCTAATACTTGTTTGTGGTTTAGACGAAACGATCCGAGAAGTGTTCTTGGATCATGTGGTTTCGTCGCAAGAAAATTTTTTAATTTCCGCTGCATAGAACAACTAGTGCGACTAGTCGTTCTTCGTCGTATTCGATGCGACGCTCACGCTTCCGTGATGCGCTTGAGGATCTAACCATATCCTTCATCCATAGGATCTGGATTTGAGATACGATCTCAACATCCAAGTCACTATACGTGGAACAATACAATCACCCTGTCCTTATCTCCAAGTATCTGAGGAGAAATAGCATTGTTCTTAAATGGTTTAAGAACAATTCCATAAGATCTAAGCAAAGAGAATTTGATAATTAAATGTGATTTAATTATCATGATGTATGAGAAGTGGTCCAATATGATTAAATGTGATTTAATTATTTTGGATAAGAATAATGTGGATAGAAATATCCAATTATTCATAATA
This sequence comes from Ottelia alismoides, assembly GCA_037367405.1. Classification (NCBI taxonomy): domain Eukaryota; kingdom Viridiplantae; phylum Streptophyta; class Magnoliopsida; order Alismatales; family Hydrocharitaceae; genus Ottelia; species Ottelia alismoides. The sequence goes on along the minus strand of JAZKJV010009451.1, from coordinate 185,569 downwards.
TATTATAAATGTGATTTATAATGTATTAGAGAGATTTAATTATAATTTATATGTGTTTATTAATTATGACGTGTATTGGATACACATTGTGTAATTAATTAACAATATGAATTACATGTTGTTTTGGGTTGTGAATATGATTCACAATTTTTTCCATGGCAAGATTGCAATATTCTCAAAGATAATTGTGAATTATTTTTGAAGAATAAAACCCAAATAAATTTGGTGCAAATAAATAAGAGATATTTCATGGAGATATGCAATCTCATGGATTTCCATGAGATTGCAATCTCCATGCAATCTCATGGACGGCACACCATTCCTATATGGAATGGGTGTGCGCCCACTTGGAAGGCACATGGAGATGAAATCTCCATGTGTCTTCTCTCCTTATTTGTTGGGTTGATTTAAGAATGAATTATATTTGATTTTGTCAAATATATTTTAACCTAAATTTGTTGTCTTTGACAACAACAATCTTAGCCATTGGATGAACATAAATCAATCTCATCCATTGATTTTATGTGTCCCATAGATTGAGATCCATGGATCCCAAAACCCTATAAATAGAGAGGCATACTTGGCTCTCTCTTTACACATGCTATTGTAGCACAAACTCTCTCTCTCTCTCTCTCTCTCTTACACGATAGCCCTCTCTCTCCCTCTCTTCTTGGTGGCCGTCCACCTTGGTGGAGAGAATCGTCGACGCCCGCGCCATCGTGCTGCCGCTTCGACTCTCTGCGGTTCTTTGTCTTCTTGGAGTGCTTCACTCACGAAGGAGACATTTGATCTCGTGCGACGAGATCAGGAGCAACCGCGCTTCGATCAACTTGGATTGCGAGGACACCACGACTCATCTCCGCGCTCGCAAGCCGTTACTCCGACGATCGGACTTGAGACAGGAGGTCTCTTTTCGTAGAGACTTGATCAACCACGCTTCAAGAGGTATTGCATTATACTTGCTGTGGTTATAGATGAAACGATTTGAGAATGGTTCTCGGATCATGTGGTTTCATCGGTTTAAAAATTTTTAAATTCTGCTGCACCGAACCACTAGTACGACTAGTCGTTCTTCGTCGTATTCGATACGACGATCACGCTTCCGTGATGCGCTTGAGGATTTCTCCATATCCTTCAACCCTCCACCTACAACCGCAACCTCCGAGCCTACCTAACTCATGCTCAGTCGTGTGTCAACGAGCAAAGAGGAACTCCGCCCTTCTCCACAACACATCACTGGAGTCACACCTCGAGACACAGACCTTTCACCTTTCCCCGATCCAGTCGCAACCACCAAAGTTCGATTCCTCAGCTGCTTCTAAGGATGAAGGAGGAAGACGACGCCATAAGAAACCGACAATCTTCATCCAACTCCTTTCCTCACCATCGAACTATCCGAAGCTCGAAGCAATCTCGATCATTGATCCAAGAAACAATTGTATCCAAGGACGGATCTAGGGGGCATGGAGGGGCACATGCTCCCTTTAAATTTTTGGAGAGAATATAATACATCTCACGCGTGCACCTTGGGGTTTAAAAAAACCCATACTCTTCCATGTATATATGTACTAAATACTTTGGCATTCTTAGAGTTAAAAACTACCATACATGCCTCCTCTTGGATTATTTACTCAAATAACTTATCTTTTAACATTAAGTTATCACCATCCCAGTATATTTTTCTTGGATAACTTTTATTAGTAATTTATTATACAAATAAACATGTAATAGATATTATTCGATTATTATCTTATTGCTATTCGCATAAATGTAAAGAACCATACAAAATTAATCAATTATTTGTCACACTACAATAGAATGCATTTATGTGTTGTTTTTTCTAAAAATTGCAACTATATTATATGTTGTTATATATAAACAATATAATTATTTTAAAAAAATTTTTATTATTGAAAGTAGTGACAAATGTCATATTTATTGCTATAGAATTAGCAATGATCCATATAATGATGCTTATGTATTGTTACTTTTCAAAAATGTGCCTCATGTCACTAATTTTTCAACTAAAAAATAGTGATGATTAGGTAAAATTTAGAATAATAACAATAAATAAGTGTTGTTATAGCATCGATGCTAATGATATAACAACAGATATGACACTCGTTATTGATTTCAAGTATAAAATATGATTCAGAAATAGATAATATCACCATTATATATTAAATAATGGATGATATAGTGATAGATTTTAAGAAAAATGTCACTCTAGACCCATTATGTTGTAATTTCAAATCTGATTACCATGTAAGGAGATATTAACTAGATCTCTAGTGTCATTAACAAATTTTAAAATTAATAATTTATTGTTCAATCGTATAGAGTTTATCATAACTTTTATTTTATAAACAGATTGGCCACATATATATATATATATATGTATCAGAGTCATGTAATTTTATGCATATCCATTAAATTAATAATTCAAATTATTCATAATAAAATGTATTGAATTATGTATAATATATTTTAAATTTAATACATGTTGGAATAATCATAGTTTATGTTATGAGAAGTCGATCCATAAGATTAGATTTTAAAAAAATAAAAAATATTAGAACACAAATAATTTATGAAAAAAATGATACAATATATCATTAAAACACGTTGATACCCTTGGTCAGATTTTTATAAGGGAGTTTGAAATGATTATTAATATTTATATGGAAAAATACAGATGACATAATCTACCCTTTTTATTATCGTCGCTACAAATATATAATGATAGTATTGAAACTGATAAGTATTTTTTATCTTGTGCTCCTTCCACAAAATTATTTTGGCTCCGCCCCTGTCTGTATCATAACTGTTCAGACCATCCGCAGTCGCGATAGTTATGCTCTTCTTAACCACACTATGGTTTAAATAAACCATGGCTTAGTTCAGCTCACTGATTGACAACTAATAGAAAAGCACAAGTCATAAACTACGAGAAGTCAGTATCACAACTGATATTCCATAAAAGAGAGAGACATAACTAAAAAGCCTTTTATTTGACAATGAAGTTTTCATCGATAGTTGCTAACTTTTAGTGTAAAAAGAAAAGAAAACAAGAAAGAAAATACAATATTATTGCTACATGATTTTAAGATCCATTATATCATTCAATATACTACCAAAATAAAAAACTGATATTCATCGTTATATATTGGATAACATCTTTAGCGCTCAGACAAATCTGTCCTCATAAATTAAAATTTTTGTTGCAGTCAGCTTATTTTATTGTTTGAAATTGTGGAGTAATTTTGGGAGGGAAAAACTTCAATTGCTTAGAATATTTTTGGATCCCTTCTTTACTTTCATTTCTACAATAATATACGCTAGAAAGAGAGACAATAGTATAAGTAAGAAGGTAAAAGTTGAAAACGAGAAATTAGAAGAATTTATAACGTGGAGTATAAGTAAGAAGGTAAAAGTTGAAAACGAGAAATTAGAAGAATTTATAACGTGGAAGGGATAATGGAGTTCTTCCTGGACAAAAACCCTATAAAATTTTTTCGACAATGGGAAAATTACATTTGCAACATTAACTTTAGTAAATGACAATGCCATCATAGAGAAGTCATCTCTACAAAATGGTGAGGGATGCGAAAACAAAGCTCTGCCTAACTGCACAGGGATGGCAACGATGGGATGCAGTGTACGAATAGATTACGAATAATAACAGGAAATTACATTAACATAAACATGCTTATTTAGGATAATCTTCAGATAAAATAATGCAGTAGTTATATTCATTTCATACCAATTATAGCAACAATGATGAATACATGTACAAATTATAAATAAATCTCAAACTATATTCGGTAAGAACCTGCTTCTATTATGGAACGAACTTTCCGTCGTTCACACGTGTTGAAACCACGTATGCATTGTCCACATCAGAAGAAAAACCAGTAGATTTTTTGGACCAGAAGGACCATGCTCGGTCCAAGTCTTCTCGGTCGTTAGCTTTGCGTCTTTCCTGGTGATTTCATCATCATTGTTTCCTAGGCATATTCCTGTTTAATTAAGACATGGTTTTCCATCTTAGTTCCGTGCTAGTTATATTAACATGTTTCAATAGTTTTCATTTACATTACTTCATGGGATTTTTATCCTACAAACTATATAAATTTTGCAAATTACTTTCTCGACCTTTCAAACAACGTAATTTTTCTTTGATCATGTAAACTTGCTAAATCTTATCACTTGAATCCTACAGTTAATCTAGTTAAACTTTGTAAAGGTTCTTGGGTAATTTACAGGGTCGATGTGTCAATTACATTGTGCAAAAGATCGTATAGGTAATTTAAAAATTTTCTAAAGTTCATAAGGGTAAAAATCCCTTACTTTTATAGGACGATTACATGCCAAACTAGAGAGATGTTTTTTTTCAAAAGTTGACTCATGATTTAGTCATAAAATTATAATTCCAAAGAAATTTAAGTTGTAAACTACCCACAAATCAGTAATGTATATATACTGAAGGGCCTCAGCTCCTGATACTCTTTTAATTTAGATTGGCACAATGTATTAATTAAAATTCTCTCCCATGTCATTGTCAATAAAGTATATCTATGTGATATGAGTATTTGTATAATTATCAAGGAAACATCCCCCATATGAAAAGCAAATGTATTGGATATTTATTTACAAGGTTATATATTTGATATATGTTGCAAATGTATCTGATATATGTTAGAAACGTGCATAAATGGTATATCAATAATTTCTAACAAAGTATGTGAAAAAATGCAAGAAGGATGTCATATGTATAATCTCGACATGCAAATTCTTTAATTGATGAGTTTATACTATATAGTGTTGGGAACAAATCTGATCAAGCACAGCATAATGAGACTACGATGAAAGAAGAGAAACGTGCACGATCACACAAGACATGGATTTATTGGGGGTTGAACAATGTAACTACTTTACTTGCTCACACCAAACTCTCTCGATTATTGCTTGAATGGTTTAGAATACAATATTGATGGAATATGCTATAAAAAAGAAGCAATGGTACCTAATAATCCCCTCCATTAGCATTTAGTCAACTAGGACGAAGGAGGGGGATTAAGCATCTCAATAATCCTGCCCATTAGCACTCAAACTATTATAATGTATGAGGGGATCCGATATCTCAGAAATCCAACCTGTTAATACTCATTCAATAAGAATGCAAGAGGGAGATTAGATATCTCAACAACTCAACCCATCACATCTCATCCAATCACAATGCAGAAGGGGGATAAATCATATCATCAATCCAATCCATCAACTTTCAATCAGTCAGTCTTCACATGTGATGAAAGTCATTCATCTAACTTTATTCTTCCATATTGTCGTTAAATCCTTAGTGAAATACGTGTAAATACTACTAATATGTATAAACTAACATTCAATATCCATATGTAGTTAACACTTAAATACATGTATTTAAATACAACATTAAATAATAAATAAATGAAAAATAAATGAAGTATCACGGATACTGAATGACCCTAAAACTTCGAGACCAAGTCAAATATTGACTAGATCAACTAGGAATAAAGTAGGGGGGGGGAGATAAGAACCAATATACTATTCAAAACACTAATTTTATACTATGAAAACACATTTCATATAATAAAGTTTTCAACATGGAACTTGTACACAGTATTGTCTAGAAAATCACAAAAAAAAACCAATAAAAATCATGTATAGTGCATGCTATAGACAGAGATGAAAAAGCCACAAACCAAACTTCATAGATCAATATCTAGTCCATATGATCTTAAATTTAATCAAACTTATCTTCATTGTATTCAAATTAAATTATCTATCTAATGAATATAGTTTCATTTAAAATGGAGCTAAGATACAAAAGTCAGCTTTTTGGATACTATTGTACTAGGTATCTATATATAATATTAATTTATTTCAATCTTTTCATTTTTACTCTCATATTATTTTTAAATAATTATATATATTATTTAAAATATATTAAAAATTCAAATATAAATAAAAACATGTAAAAAGCACAAAAATAAATAATATATTATAATGTATGTACATGTATTTATTTACACATGCAAATAAAATTATTAAAATACAACAAAAATATGAAAATATGTATTTAATAATGTTATAAATATATGAAATACGTAGATATAATGTTGTATATTAACTATAAAATAAAAATATAATACATAGAATACAAGTATACATACCTATATCTATACTTGTAAATATTAGCACATAATAAATAACATTGTAAAATAAGTAAAAATCACAGAAAATAGTTTATAAAACTATAAATACTTTCCATGTTTTATGTTTTAATTAATAAAATAATTTATTATTTTTTATTAAATTAACATAGATCTTAATTTCTATTTTATCCTTATTGGTCCTATGTGGACCAATCAGGACACTCCATTAGTTGACCTCCTAGTCAACTGTACAAGCTAGCTTTGACTTCTGCCAGAGCGTCGAACCCACCATATTCACCATTTTTCACTCCTTCATGCCTTCTTCCACCTTGAGAACCAACCATTCTAATCCCACCATGTTCCTCCATCTCTCCATGATCATAGAATCCACTAACCCCCTTCCTCTCTCGCATGCCATCTCAGTTACAAGATGGACCATTATCACATGTATAAAAATACACCTCCACCTACATTTTGACTTTTGAGCCTCTTTGAGCCACCGTAACCCCTTTGTTCACTTCCAGCTAGTTCCCCTTAGTGATATGAAGGCGAAGTGCCAGATCTATGGCATGGAGAAGGAACTAGGAGCAGAGATCTACTTCGTCGGACCAGCTTCGACGATGTACTACTTCCAAGTATCCCCCTGTCCAGTCATATGGTAGTTTTAGGTTATTTAGATTCCATTTTCATTCCTTCTCGTAATCTGGCATTTACATTCAGTTGTTTCCTTTTTAATTAGCGTTAAATCTTTAATCATAGCTAGCCAGAGCTTCAGCTCCGTCCACCTGTTCCATCGTGATCCTGACATTGTTCCAATCCCCAAATCATTCCATTTCATTCCATATCATTGCTATATTAAAACTCTTCCTCTTAATCCAACCTGATTATGAAAGAATCAATGAATCAGATCTCGACTTCGTCGCTTGCTAGAGATTTTCCCTTCACTCTCATTTCTTATGCGCCCAACTTCATAAATCAGTCAAGGAGATAACCCTCGAGCCCTAAAATCATTTTGTGCAGGAAGTTAACCTAGTTGAGCCACCTAGAGACGAGATTTGTGGAAGAATAGGACCTCCGTGTAGTTGAGAATAAGACACCCTCCAGGACTCCTTCGGTGAGGCATGGATCATCTGGTGCCCCACTACAGCTGCGGAAAGCTCCCAACGAGAAGAAGAGCCGATCAATAGCAGAGGAGCACGCCGGAGGCCTGAGCAACCATCAATCGAAGTCAAGGAAGAAATTGTTCTTATTTGTTTTTCTTGACCCCTCCATCGTCGTTCGATCAAGATCACAACCCGGATTTAATCTGGGTCATCTGCTTCACATGACACAATGCTCAACCAGAGACCTTTGATTTAAAGCAAAATGATTCCCGCTCCTGGCTGTCCATAATAAGTGAGCGCAACATGGCACAACCTCCATCGTTTATCAATGTGCCACACAAGGCACGTGGAATCCCTGAGTAACTAGTGCAAGGCCCCTGTGCCATTTTGTATTTCTTTTTAGTATTGTAAATAAAATATTGTGTAATATTTTATGTATAGAATGCAAATAGGACCTTGACCTTCTGTGATATTCCATATAGGTCCTTCCACCTCACGTGTAGCTACGTGAGGCACTATAAAAATTGCATGTTTAATCCTATAGTTCTTGGACTTGTTCTGAAATGCATATTTTTTTAGTTTATTATATTTGTAAAAAGGTTGCTATAACCGTATAATTTTATTTTCTTGTATTTTATGCATTTTAAATATTTTTATTATTCCAAAATTGTATGAAACTTAATAAAGATGTATGACACCTTGCTTGTTTCATCATATATTATGGGTTGGTTGTTTATTTATTTAGTTATTGTAGTGATATTGTCGACTTAGCTTGTTAAGTCGACAGACTGATCCTCTGAATCACAAAAAGGCACTTTTGGGAGCAACATATATGATAGCTTGTACATATATTAGCTGTCCTATTTATCTGCTTTTTATTTTTGTGTTCTAATCATCTTCTTTGTTGACTTTATTGTAAAAGACTGCTGAGCGAGGGTGTTTTTCTAGGAGGCTGGAGCACCCGAGTTAGGCGGAGGCTGGCTTCTTCTTCACGAGCTAGTAGGAGAGAGCTTCAAAGCCGACATGAGACCGAGAGGAACAGTATAGCTTATATTATATAGCTTTTATTTTCTTTGTGTGAGAGAGATACATATTAATTTGTAATAATTGTCACTCTTGGGACTTGGATCTCATAGGTCTATTTTACCAAGTGATTGTTCACTTGCAAACCTATTTAGCTTTTACGCGGTTTTCTATCACCTTCTATATTTTTATTCTCTCTACTTTTCTCATTATTTGCTTTTGTTTCTCATGTTTTGTGTTGTACACCTTTTTTTATCTTCACTGATTTCATCAATAGAATATAGGATTGCTTGACCGATTTCTAGGTCCAAAGCCCTAAATACATGCATGTACTATAGTCTTCTACATTTGGACTCAATCAAATCAAATCAGCTCTTCACACTAATGAAAATTCATGTATCTAGGGCGCTTTCATTGTTGCATATGTATATAGATTAGTTTACTTTTTATGTGTGGAACATTGTGCATGTAGAGTACTGAAGTTAGGTACATCTTCTTCTTGTGCATGCATTCATAGTTTTTACGTGCATTGGCTTTTTCAACTTTATCTAATAGTTTTCTTGGATTTAAATAAAAAGGAAATTTGATAGGAAAATTGCATTGAAAAATACTCAAAACAATTGAAAACAAAAAACATAAAAAAGAGTCTGTTAAGAAAACCTTGACCATAATTAAAATTAATTAATGGATTTCATTGTTTTAGGTTCATAAAGTCCTCATTGTATTCAAGTACACTTCAGATCAAGTGAGGTAAGAACCTTAAGGATTAGAGCTCAAAACTCAGCCTGTGTTACTGTCGTATGTATTGTCTGGGCTTGTGATGAAATAAAGCTTCTAATGGTGTGTGGGTGAGTGGGGTTGAGTTTTTTTGCGAACTTAGTCTGAATTACTTGAGCATATGGGAACTGTGATGGTGGGTCCCTGTCTCTTCGTGCCACGTCTGAGTACCTCGCAAAGGGGAAGTATTTGATTCTCTACCTAGGCTTACTCTATACTTCTTTGGTTGAGTAGCACGCCCAGATATGATAACAAGGACCTTAAAAAAGTACATGTTACTGGTTACAAAGGCGGGAAGTACATGATGCTTGTCTTGTATTACTTACTTGCCTATATGGGTAGCACTAAGCTAAATGTGGTAACATAGCCTAAATTATAATAATAAAGATCAATAAGATTAATAGGCGATCTTTCGCAGCGTCATTGTGTTGAGTTGGTGAATCCAGACTTGCTTTGTGTATTGATTTTTAATTAAGGCTAAGATGAAAAAAGAGCTCACATGTGCCGTATCTTTTCACTTCTTTTACGCTTCTTTTCACTTTGCTCATTTTGAGCCTTTTCTTATTTTCTATTCACTTAATTCCTTGTGTATCATCGTGCTCATAATTCCTCATCTCTTATCCTTTTGTTTATCAAGATACCAGTTCTTGGATGGCTTAGTCCAAACTCCACAAACAGCCACATCTATTCCATGACTCCGACTTCTGCAATAATCTGAGACGATTCTAGAGAGATTGGTTCGGACTTTGCGAATCCTTCTTGAGATTCCCCATCTCTTCTATCTCATATAAATCATGATTACCCTTGTCCCAAATTCCCTCATTTCTAGATGGAGATTGACCTATCTCTATACAAATCGCCCACTCCAACAAAGTCCAAGATTGACCTTGATCTTATATATTTCTCAAAATCTAGTGCATATTTCAAGACTAATCGGGATACCTTTTCCTTTGCAAATCAAGAGAGTGATCAGGATTTCGTTTCATCTGATTCTGACAATGAGATGGCTCCTTAAAAAGGGAAGACATCATGTTGAGAAAAATGAAGTGAATGTACAGACGCTCGCCTCGATATAGGCGATTCAAACACAACTGACTACATAGGCCGAAGCACATGATGCCTTCCAAGAAATGCTGATGTAATAGAGGAGGGATAAAGAAAAAGAGGAGGAGGATGAGGAGGAGGAGAACAAGCACAAGCAGATGGACCCCATGGAGGGGAAGAGGAAAGAAAAGAGGCTCCCTAACCTCCATTGAAAGAGACATACAATCCTGACATGGTCCAAGTGACTGAGTGGATCCAAATTCCATTAATCCACATGAACTTTAATATGAAACAACAACTCTTCTCTCTTCTTCCCTCATTCAACAGGAACATGAATGAGGAATCGTATATCCGTCTACAATAATTTTGCTGCAAATACGATACCACACATTGCCCTAATACTTCGTTGGGAGTCGTCAATATGACCTCTTTCCTTTTTAACCTTCAATATATAGGTCTTTATTGGATCAACCATTTTGAGAAAGTGGCAACGAACTGGGATGAGTTGAAGTCAGCTTTTGTCCATAAATTCTATCCCTTGGGTTGTCTCAATCAGATGCATGCCACAATTTCTATTTTCTCTCAGCATCTCCATGACAGCATTCATGAAGCATGGGAGAGAATCAAATATTTATAGGAAAAGTGCCCCACTATAATATCCCGAGGACTAGCCTGGTCCATAATTTCATTGGGGGTTTGACTCAAGGGAGTCAGAGGCTTATTGATGTCGCATGTGGTGTCTCTTATTTCAACACGGATGAAGATGTAGTCTGACAGATTTTTGAGGAAATAACTGAAGGAGGGGTCATATTGTCTTCATATCGAGCATATTTGAAACAACTGCAAATCCATCACAAGATAATCAACATGATGTCATCGTATGAAGAGGACAGGGACGAGTGCTCCAACTTGAGCATCATTGGGAGTCACCTGTCCAAAGTGGACATTAATGAGAAGAGATCGTATGATCTTGAAAAAGTGGTTATGATCGGATACCGAACCAAGAATCCGGACAAGCTTGACCAGATTACCAAGATGCTAGAGTTGTTGGTCAACTCCATCAATTCCTGTCAGTCTGCGTGCTCATCAACTGAGATGTCTACTACAATGAAGGAACCATTATAGTTGTAGAGTCAAGGGCAACCATCGTCAGTCTTGCACATATACTACGTGCAAGCCCTCGATCAAGTACCAAAACTGCAGTCGCAACAACATATGGTTGTTTATCATCCCATGCCCAAACCTTCTTATGTTGAGCCATTTTCCCACCTCCTCCACAGATTCAAGAGGAGAACAATGTATGGAACAACGACGCATCATTGATCTGTCCTCGTGAACATCTATAGAGTAAATCCTTTGCCATAAGGCCTCATGGTGGGAAACCCCTCCAGCATCAGCCTCTATACCACTAGTCTCTTGATAAATTGCTAAATATTTGTTTTGATAATGCTTCGTTGTAATACTACCACTTAGCTATTTATTAAGATAATATTTAATATATCTTGGTGAAGAGAATGTAATACAATTTATCCTGGATAAGTCTAAGGTTAAACATAAGGACACATGCAATTAGTTAAGTTACTCTAAGTATCAAATATTTAATTAAGTGACTAATCAGTGAATCTAAGTCAAGAAAATACAAACAATGCTATGCATGTTTTTTATTTGATTTTTTCTGTGCAAATATATTAATTAACAAAATTAGGGGTGCATATGGATCAGATTTGATCATATTTTAGCTTAATCCATGTCCAATCCAATCATAACAGATTTTAACTTTTTTCAATTCAATCTGATCCATCAAATATAAATCCAAACCAATCCAACCCATCGGATTACGGATTGGATCGGATTGTTCGGATTTTTTTTATACTTGTGTATTCCATCTCAATTGGTTACCCTCTCATGTTTGTGTTTTGTCGCACGTTAGCCCTCAACATTTAAATTATGGCTCGAAAGTTGGTAATATAAATCTAATGTAAAGAAAAGAATATATGAAGACTACTCAATCAAATTAAAGTTTAAGAGTTTCATTAATTCATAATAAAAAAATTGACTACCATACAATCAACGTAAATGATCATATCGAATTTAAAATTTGAGATTTCTTTTATAAATGATGCATTAGTATTTTTTTGCAAATTATTTTCAACTAATGATTCAAGTAAGAGTAATACAAGTTACCAAATAATGGTCCAAAGATAAGTCACACAAATAAAAAATGTGATATTTGCAGTCAGATTTGGATGAAGTCCGTGACAAATCTAAACGGTTAAGTTATGCCAAACCAAACTACTTCTAACAATACCCTTCAAAGTCCTATAATATATTATTTACAAATGAGAATCATAAAATAATTTATACTCGATCGAGTATTAAGGAAAATTCAACTTAAATATAGCTCACTAATTGGGTAGCATGCCTCTTATTTAAAATATAATTTATTTATCAAATTATGCACATAGTCATAATATGCATTTTTGAAAAAGTGGATCAGATTTGGATATTAATTTAGAAAAGAACAAGATTCAAGTACAACAACAACAAAGCCTTTTCCCACAATTAAGTAGGGTGGGATAAAAAAAGCCTTTAACAGGATTATAGTAAGATAGGTTTAGTATATTTGAAAGTTAATTCTTATATGAAACAACTGATTTAGTTTCATCATTAGGATAAGCTTATAAGTTGGAATAAGTAAAATATAAGAAGAAAAAAGGCTAACAATAAGAAACAGATGTACCAGACAACTGTCCTGAATCTAATTTCTTTTAATGGAGATCATATGAGTGGCAACACAATTAGAACAAATGGGATCACGTGGGTGGGGGGAAAACATTGTGAAACAATCAATGACAACATGAGGGAGAGGTGATGACATTGCGAGGAAGGAGTGACGATGTTGTGCTAGAGGAGAGAGGTGTTGAAATGGACTAAAAGAGAGATGGAACTAGGAGTGACATATTGGGGTTAAGAGTGAAATGAGAGGATGGGAACTGAGAGGAGAATAGTTCAATGGGGATTATAACTTTACAAGGTATAATTATATTTTTATTATTTAGCAGTTCAACGTTTATCTCTCAAAAGAGAAGAGAGGACGGGGACAAGAGGACTTGTATCCACTACTGATTATGAAAAAATGAGATGAATGGCATTAATTATGGTCTTATAGGAATGGGTATTCACGTATGCGTGTATATGTATGTAGGTATATATATGTATATTTTTATGTTTATGTTAACGGATCAACAGATTGAATCGGATCCGATTTTGATGATAATCCTATCCAATCCATACTTTAACAAATTTGCAAAATTCCAATCCGATCTGATTCATTAAAATGATAAAACTAAATCAATCCAATCCAAAAACATCGAATTGGATCGGATTACAGATTTTATCCGATCCATGTGCACCCCTATACAAAATGATGCTAATGCAAACAAAGAAGCCGTTGCACGAACACAAAATAATGCTCATGATTAATTCATTAACAAGATGAATGAACTCATGAAGGCCACAATCCAAATCAATGATTAATAATGAAGTTACAAATCACCTAATCATTTGATGCACTACATTTATTGAACAAATTATTGAATTAATGAAGTTTGATATTTTAATTTAGGTAATAGTGTTTAATGATTCATAAAACAAGATCATGAATTAATTCTTGAATCAAGCAAATCATAGTATTTATGCATAAAAACTCAATGACCATTTTCAATAATCTATTCAATATTCAAAGTAAATTTAATTCTCTTAATTTTAATGCATGAAGAATGAGTCAAATTAGGCAATTAATGATACTTCATCAAAGATAACTAAATTAAGTTTTAAAGGAGTCTGATTTCATCAAATTTGGATTTATGGTTCAAAAGTTATTCAATAATCAATGCAATGACATAAATGTAATAACATTTAATTAAAAAATATCTATTATAAGTAGGTCCTCGACAGGTACTAAATTGAAAATATAAAAACCATGTATGATATTTTGCAAATTCACCAAAGGCAGGGACTTAGCTGTAAATAAGTAAACCCGACCGAGTTCTAGTGTAATTTGTCCTGCAACACATAAGGCGGGTCATGACTGGTGGTTCAGGAGGTGCATGAGGCTCAATGCTATGTGGTGTGACCTAGTGCTTCGGTTGTTGGCTCGTGCACTCTATATCTGGGGCTCAAAACTGCTGCTTCTATTGTTAATCAAGGCTGTTGGATTAAATCATAGGATCTAATCAAACGACTGCTTTTAATCAAGAACTTCATCTCCCTCCTTCGCTCGCGATAGTGAAGACTGTGCTCCAAGGATGTACTACTGGCTCCTCCTATCGATCCACTCAACTTGATGGTCAAGGAGTGATGAGCAATGGCTCGCAAAGATTCTGAGACCCTAGGGATTGAGAATCATGACCTATGGAATTCAAAGGATGAGAGCTTGTCGAAGACAGATCTCCTCGTAAGAGCACCGAGCGACGTTCGATCATTGACATGACTGAGGCCTGCAAAGGTTAGAAAAACAAAATCCATGCATGCAAGACTCTACTGGAGATTGAATGGATGGATATCGAAGCGAGGATTTCTTTTGGTCGAAGTAAAGAATAAATCGTAATGACTGAGAAATGAAGATCATGTCTATCACATGTGGATTGGGATTGAATCACGAAAAGACAGATATGATTTTATTAGGTAAATGAAGTACTAAAGATAATAATTAAATCAGAGAAACAATGCGTAAAAGAGGATCGGTGACTTGCCTGGAAATGGAATGAAAACACTAAAGATGAAGAAGGCAATGAAGACGGGCCTCAGGTGGAGTAATCTACTACGATTGTTGCTTGAAGCTTCTAAGTTGGAGAAGCTAAGATCGAGCAGTAGCTGATAGGTCTGCAACACAATAAAGGAACCGTATATCTTACCGGAGTTAAGCCTCTGTCGTCGCTTAATCTTATTGATGCTCTTTGTCACAGAAGTGTAGGAGAGGCTAGGAGGAACTCACAAGAATGGCAAATGCAGTGTATGTTTGGCCGGATAGAGGTTTTGAAGTGGTAAGGAGTAGGTGGTTCCAAGTGTTTATCGAGGGTCATTCAACCACTCAGAGGTTGGAGCACATGAGGAAAAAAAGGACCTAGAGATTAGGTGAGGAAGAGGGATGGCATGGCTAGAGATTGGTGGTGAGAGAAGGTAGTTGGGACATGTGTGGTGGCTATAGAAAATGAGAGAAGTTGGATGATGCATGAAGCGACGCGATGCTTGGGAGTGGTAGTTGGAGGAAGAAGATGGCCTCCTGACCATCTGATCATGATCAGAGTTGTAGGATTAGGTTCATAAGAACGATTGAGATGGAGATGATTAGAAGATCATACGACTGTGGGGCTAAGTGATAACATGATGTCTGATCAAGTAGGTCAAACAACTAGGATCAATGGGCACTTGGCTCTTAAGAGACAAGTGACACGTGAAAGGTGATTGGACCACTTGGCACAATAAGTAAATAAGGAAAATAATAAATCTGTGAAAAATAAAAATAAAATAGTAAATGATATTAAGTATCCTTCATGAAAGTACTGTAGAATTTAATTCTCTACAACTTTGACAAAGGAAACTAAGTCAATATATATAGACATAGATAGGTGTGTATTTTATACATATAAAATAACTCTTTTTAATTCTTTTATTATTTATTTTGTATTTTAAATAATAAATAAAGTACATATTATTATTAAAAATACTATGTCGGTTTTTATAGGATTTTTAATGATTAGAAAATACATAAAATAATAACATAATATAAGTAAATATATACAACAAGAAGAATAATTAATAAAAACCAATAATTAATATTAATTATTTACAAGGTTTGAATTATGAATTAAAGTTAATTGAGAGCTAATAAATTAGATTTATTTAATATGGAGAGATAATAAATAAAATTCAAGATGATAAATAAGGGATTTATCATCTCCACAGAATGCTAAAACTTGGAGATAGAGCTACCAGCAGTCGGTCTGTCGTCAATAACAAACGTATCTTCACTACTCGATTGCTAAGTAAAACAATCAATATACCTCTCCTCCACACATTTTTCACAAAATAATCAGTCGCGATCACCATACCATTAACAGAGTCAGTGTGGTCAACACACTGAATCCTCAAAGGCATCGCCTATGAACCCTGTACTAGATTGTTTGGCTCAATTGGCGAAGAGCATATCTGAGATGAGTTAGAAACTTTGTGACCTCACTATCGTGAAAACCTTCATTCTTACACAGGTCGAGGTGAATCTCAATAATTCAAATGTAAAGAGCATGTAGTTTGTGATGTGTCCTCCAAAACTACAAAGTTGTATGGATGATATGTTTATGTTATATAACACTGTGACTCTCAAGAGTGGTAGGACGACGCAACCATCAACCACCACCAAAGGAAGGAATAAAGCTTCACTTGGTGAATCGTCATCTTTTACATTAGCTAATCCATCAACATGGTCGGGTGAAGAAGAAGGAGGAGGAGCCACACCATAAAGAAACAAAAAATAAAGAAAATAAAAAATAGAATAACATCCAAGGTTGAGCCAAGAAATCCAAGGAGATGCCAACACCAACAACAGACCCCATGTTGATCGATGAAGTCGAATTCCTGCTTTTACTTTTCCACCTGTTGTGAATGACTATATCCCTGCTAGTCATTCACCTCTACAAGATGATTTTGTTGTAAATAAGAACAATGTTTTTCAGTATGTAAATATTCCCTTTCCTAATACTATGAAAAACTCCAAAAAAATCAGAAAATAGGAAACAATATTATCTGATTCATCATTGCGGAGATCTTATAGAATACTTTTCTTGAAATACCTTTATTGAAAGTCATGGAATACATGCCTAGTGTAAAGAAAGGACTGAAAGATGTATGTACATAAAAGTGTCAACCCCACAAGAATAGACACAACAGATTAGAGAAGTATATTTTGACCAAGGCTACTGTAAATGCGATCACTGATCCCCCACCAAGAAAAATGACAAGGGAGCACCTTTAAACAGATGTGAAATTTTTGATCATATTTTCGAGCGAACTTTGTTCGATAGCAGTTCCTCCATTAACCTGATACCCACATTACTTTAGAAAGAATTTGGGTTGGGTCTGCTTAAACCAATGAGAACAATCCTTCAGTTTTCTAGTCGATACATTAGGTGACTGATGAATCTCCATTTCATCATATTTATTCTATCATTTTGGCCTTAAAACTCCTAATTAATGCATGTAAATACCATTAATTTGCATAAATTAACATTCATTCTTTATTGTATAAATACTGTATAAAATACTGCTTTTAATGCCAATATTATAGAATAAATAAAACATAAAAAGAATAAAATGTAAAGGTATTTTATGATCCTAAACCTCGAGATCTAGGTATCTTGATGAGTGGGTCGACAAGAAATAAAGTAGGGGGAGATAAGGGCCAATAATACAATAAAAATCTCATTTATTAATTCATTATTTATTCATTTTTAGACCTATTTTATCTTCTACTTTTTATACCTCAAATAAAGAAACTTTGTACATGCAAGTTTTATATAATAATATATAGAAAATTACAAAAATTGATCTCATACAAAAATAATGTATAGTGTATAAGATATACTCCGAATAAGATTCAAAAATCCCATTTTCCCAGACCCATATCTCTTTAATAAAAATCAAATGTATTAAAATCACCTTTAATTGTATATAACTTTTAGTAATATATTTCATGAAGGTGGTTTCATATTTTTTGGAGTTAAGGTGTGAACATTAGGTTTTGGACCCCATTGCACTTTATACTCGATTAAAATATTCATTCTATTTATTTATTTATAATTGTTATATATTTTATAATTTTTTACATATTATTTGTAGTATATGTATATATTAAAATAAGAATAAACCCTAAATAAAACACTAAAATAAAATAAAACATAAAAATGCATAGATGAAATACCTATACTTATACATACATATATTTAATATACCCATTTATTTAAGTATAAATCATATATTATAAAAATATAATAAAAATATATTTAAGTATATAAAAATAAGTTATAATTATATAAAATAATGGAATAAAGTAATAAAATAAAAATATATAATAAAATTAAAATATACCAAACATAGAAGAATATACCTATATATATCCTAAAAAGTAACTTGTAATTAAACACGTCTAAAAAATAAATAGAAACCATAATAAAATAATATA
The DNA here is from genome assembly GCA_037367405.1 of Ottelia alismoides. Lineage (NCBI taxonomy): Eukaryota > Viridiplantae > Streptophyta > Magnoliopsida > Alismatales > Hydrocharitaceae > Ottelia > Ottelia alismoides. Next base: position 167,189 of record JAZKJV010009451.1, on the reverse strand, counting down.
GAAAATACAAACAACCTTTATTTTATAACTTAAAAAAATCATTTTATACTTAATATTGAAGTTCCAATTCTTTTCAGGCTAGGATTTTTTAGTTGGTTCACGTGGACCAATGAGAGCTCCTTGCGTGTTGATCGCAGGTCAACTGCATGACCTACTGCCCCTGGCCTCTGACATCTCGCTTTTGGCCCTCTTCTCTATTTTTTTGCAATGATGTGTTGCTCGAGGGAGATTTGACCCTTAATGGAATTTGTCCCTAGTACACCCGGGATTCTCGCCGGGTCCATATCTATTCCCATATCTTCCTCGATCAATCTCCACACCACCTCAAAGATCCCCCTGTTGTCATCCTGTACGTAAGACCTTCCTACATCCCTTTTCATTTTGGTTCGGTTTTCCCCCTTGTTTATACCCCTCAAAGAGCACCTATATTGAGCCTCTTGAGACAGGATGAGTTCCCCGCTCTTCGCAGTGAGGAAGGAGCAAGTAGGATCCCTTCCCAGCCACCTCTGGCCACCTGGCCGTCGAGGTCCTCATCTCTTGGTCTCTAGCCTGTAGAGGCGAGTTTTCTTCGTGCTTTAGATAGTTTTAGCCTTTACGATAATTTTTATGCTTTTATTTTGCCTTTAGATCGTTGTTTATAGTGTAGATTTCTCCTTAATATCACGATGGAGCTTCACTCCAACCACCCTTTGCTTCGTCGTGCTCCGCATGTTTCACCGCCATTCGCTACCTCGCACCACCCCACAACCATATTGCCCTATTCCCCTATCCTTTTTGCTACATGAGTGAAAGCTAAAGGACCTCTTTTGGGGATGGACTGTGCATGCAAAGAGCTCTAGGTTGTCGGCTTGCTTCTTCGATATCCAAGACTCCACCATTGATCCCTAGATCCTCGTGCCACCTCTTGGAGCTTAGGAGTCCCTCCAGGAACCTCGAGTCTACATTAGAAGCTGAAAACAACATCGAGTGGAGGTGGTATAGTAGTTGAAGTCCTCCTAGGCAGAGTTCTTGACCAGTTCGTCCTGGAGGTCCTCTTGCCATTGGATTGTGAGTGCCGCCCAGATGATTCTTCAATCGTTGGATCCATGCCCTCATTGACCGTCAGATCTGATCCATGTTCTAATCCTGGGTGTAGATCCGTGAAGAGGCATCAGACACCCTCTTCTTGACATGTGTATAAGTGGGAGCATCCGTGCTGTCTGCTCCCACCTTAGCATTGGGTATTTTGCGCTTCTCACCTGATGCAATTTTGTATTTATTATTTAGTCTAAAATCATTCATCTACCATGTTATAGTTTTGTAATTATTGCAAACGGTCCCCCGATCTTTTGTTATTTGCCTATTAGTCCTCGTCAACTAACCTTACGTAGCTGCCCATGTGAGGGGGGCATTTTGTGGCCAAGCCTCTGCGGCTCCTTGTATTTTGTTTCAGTCCTGAAACATTTGATTCATGTTATGTTTTTTTGAAAAAATTGCACCAAGGCCCCTGTACTTTAATTTATTTACATTTATACTCGACCATGCCTTGCATTTTTGTTGGTTTGTTGTATTTAATTAAAATATCTATTGTGCTCAGAAAAATATCAAAAAATAGGATAGGTTCCTGATTGCTTATTGATCCACACATATATTTATATTTGAAATTTGGGACCTTTAAATATTTTCAAAAAAAATCAAAGATAGCAATTATACTGTGACATTAACCCTAAGTTCCATGCTGACTGGCGGTGATCGAAACCACCACCTAGAGAACACTAATATCCATTTACCATCCTCTATATACACCATCCCCATCCTCTACTCCGGCTATCCACCCTAGTGAGTGTTTTTCCAAAGCCATCTATCCTCTTCCGTGATAGAGAGTAAGGCTGAGATCGATCGATGACAGGGTTTAAGGTCCGACGAGATCCTTGGTTCTTACACCAAGTTACAACCCAATTCATGGTTGTTCGAGCTTAGTTACTTAGACAGGAACTTCAAGCGAAGACCTCAAAGCTTCAAGCTTTATTATTCGGCTTAAGATTCAACTTCAAGCACTTCATCTTTAATCTTCAATTCCAAGTAAAATTTGATCTTCTTCAAATTCTCGATAATTATTAGGAAGTAGACTATGAATTTTATTTATCCAAATCGAATTCTTTGTAATGGAATACCTTGTAGAAATTATTAAATCCTTTATCATTGAGCATGCATATATATTTTTTTATTTTTTCGTGATATGGACCATTTAAAAAAGGATCATATTTTTTAGGCAAATATCCTTCTTCATTTTCATCATTGTATAATTTGATTCTTTTTTCTAGCATATTTGGAACAAGAGATCCTATTTGTTTTTCTAGAACTTTTATTTGAATTATTAATTCACTGCTCAGGTTCTCTTCTTTTGTTCATCAGTATAAATCCAAGTATTATATAAATTATCATTTTCATGAGATAGTTTTTCTATCAGGTACAAAAACATTTTTCGCTCTATCATTTTTGAAAAAATGGATAAACTAAGTGGGTATGTAATATCCCATGACCATACAAACCTGTTACATGAAATGTGCCAAAATCGAAGTAAGCGACCCCTGAGAGAAATAAATGAAATCCAAAGAGGGTTTTCCTGTACGTTCTTCGCAGAATATTTTTAGGTCCCAATACACCCAATGCCAGATAGCTGCCAAAAAACACAAACCAGAAAACACAATATATGCCCCTGCGACACCTTCGTATCTCCAAATACCCGGATTTATTACAGTCCCTCCTATAATACTCCAACCTCCCCATGAATTAGTTATTCCTAAATGAGTCATGAAAGGTATAACAAACATACCCTGTCTCCACATCGGATCAAGAACAAGGTCAGAAGGGTCAAAAACCGCTAATTCGTATAGAGCCGTTAAACCGGCCCAACCAGCTATTAAAGATGTATGCATTATATGGACATAAAGTAACCGATCGGGATCATTCAAAACAACCGTATGAACATGATACCAAGGCAAACCCATGGAAATACCTCTTTATCAAATATAAATAGACACTATGTAACTTTATCGCATTGGAAAAAACTAAACTATATACTATAGTACCTAAAGTACCTTCTGATCATTAGTTTTTGCTATTGTTCTCATCTTTATTACATTTGTACCACTTCACTAAACTAATATCAGAATCCACCATCACCATCGCAATTAATGCATGATTCACGTGTGATCTCCCTCATCCTAAATTCATTTCTTCATCTTTGTGTTCATGATGAGCGGCCCGAGCGACTAAGGTTAAGTGATATTAAAGGTCGTTGTGACCTCAACCACTCGAATCGGGCTCAACGAGAGAAAAATCAGACCACCAAAGCGAATCAATCAAACAATAAAAACAAGTCAAGCAGTCTTGCTAGTGATTTAACCTGGTATAGCCACCAGTGCCGAACCCAAGGAGCACAGAATGAAACTTACAAAGTAGTCAAGTAATCTAAGAAAGGTATTTTTAGTGGTTTTTAATATTTTTAAATTTTTTTATGTTTTCTTTTTAAGAGAAGAAGTAAATAAAAGGCAAAAAGAACTCACTCAAGCAATTATTTAAAGGTCCAAAATGACTCAAAAATTCAAACAAAAATGTTTTTATGTTTTTAAAATATTCAGATGTTTTTGGTTATTTTATGGGGATTTTCTTATTTTTATTTAATTTTCTAAAAATAAAAGAAGGAAAAAATGCAAACAGTGTGCAACCGAGATTGACAGGCACTTTAAAAATATCTAAAGTGCCTATAAAATTTGAGCAACAATTTTATTTGAAAATATAAAGTAAAATCAACCTACAGAAACTAACAACACATTTTTTGATTTTTTCTGAATTTTTAATAATTTTTATAAGGTTTTTAATCTTTTTCAAATTTTAGGTGTTTTATAAAAGGTAATGAAGCAAAAATCACACAGAAGTTAAAATAGGATAAAAAAGCAACACAAATTTTTTTGGAATTTTTAAAGATATTTTTGTATTTTTAATTGATTTTTCAAAATAGAGAGAGCCACTTTTAGGGTTTTTGAATTTTAGAAAATATCAAATAAAATCCAAAAGAGTCACAAAAATTACCAGAAATACTACATAGTAGCAGGAGAAACGTGTAAACATTTTGGAATTTATGGAGTAATTTTGATATTTATTTGATTAAAAACAAGACACATAGATAATAGGGACCTAAATGCAATTTATTTAAGTTTTGGGACTAAATAATAACATGTACATCGTCAAATCTATAGTTTCTCCAATAAAACATGCACATGCTCTAAATCCACGTTCATAGGGGCATATATGCAAATTTGAAAAACATTCATTCAATAATTAACACATGAAAAGTTCGGGATAGCTATTGCAAATAATCCACTATGCACGTGATCGAGCACGTCTCCAAACATGAAGGACTAAACTGCAAACACCAAAAACTACAAGGACTAATATGCAAAAAGGTCCAACTATCACTTTTATTTTACAGACTAAAACATAAACTAAAAGAAATGTAGGTAAAAATTGTAATATAACCCTCAAGGGCACGTGAGTTGCGCGTGGGAGGGCCACGTGTCTGCCGCTGGTAGGACGTAATCGTGCGACTCTATAGGTGTTAGATGGCAGATCTGACGGTGTCAGCTGGTCAGGGACGTGGGATGTTAGATCTGATATCTAACGGTCTGACACCTCAGATGGATAAGTGGTCGAGATGGAATCTGGTAGGTGGTGTCGATCCAACGACGGAGTAGGCCTTTGGAAGAACTATGCCTGGACGAACTTTGCCGGACCCAAGGATGTAATCCTTGGCTCCGATGAAAGATCAGGAGGCATCGATGAAATCATGAGCCTATTCCGCCTTAGGTGACCGGCTCGGATGGATGCTCCAATGGTCTGATCGACGAGATGGCGTAGGGGACCTGGAGCTGCTCTGGCAAGGTCGGGCGAGGGTGATCTGGGGGCTCAACGCATGCGACAAGGCCTGCAATGAGTTGCTCTGACTCGGAGGTAAACTCCGGTCTAGGTTATTAGGGATGAAAAGCAAAGAAGCAGTGGCTAATGGGGCTCGATCTCCGACAGTCGTGATAGAGGGAGATCGTAGACCTAATCCTGATGACTAGGGTTAAGATCAGGGTGATCAGGCTGCGTAGGATGATGGAGGGTGAATATGCGACGGTATCTAAACGGATGGGTGTAGGTGAAGGAGCTCCGACCAGTTGGCCGGAGCTGGCGGAGCGAGATGGAAAAATGGATCAAATGGATTAAGGAAGAAGATAAGACGTTCACCTAAAGATCTGGATCAATTCCTGGGCTTCAGGCAAAGGTGGAAGTCGGGGTTATGTCCTCGTCCAAGCGGCGGTAAGCGAGAGAGGCTTGTCACGACGGAGGTTCGACCACGAAGAGCGAGCGTCAGCTACACTGCACCGAATCGACCACCGAAGGGCTCCTCAGACGATTGTCACCACGCTGAAGGCTTCTAGGGTATCAAGAGGGAGTGTGGCGTGAGTTGCTGAGCTGGGGAGGCGTATGAGAGGTTTTATAACAGTCCCATGTGGCTGGGGAGATCGGACAGGGGCACGTGAACCGAGAAAGATCCGCATTTTCCTAGGGATCCGCAAGGATCTTGGATCTATGGGGAAGGCACATGCGAAGTTTCGAAGCATGGGCACACAAGATTCGCCCGGGATTAATGGGAGAAGGAGGTCTGGCGGAGCAGTCGGGTCGGGTCAAGCCCTGAAAGAGGGGGTTAACCCGAGTCAACGATCCGCCGTGGACCAATCAGAAAATTGGATTTACAAAAATATTTACAAATTAAATAAAAAATGGTAAATGATTTTAAATTTAAAAGTGTATAAAACGAAAAATGTTTATTATTTTTCAAACTATTTCATGTGAATTTTTATTTATTTTTATGTAAAATAAGTTATTGTATATACAGTACAATGTATTATATACATGTATAATATACATATGTATTTTGTACAATTATTTTTAATTTGTTATTTTTGCATAAATACTCCAATTTTATATTTTATTTATTTACAAAATAATTTTTATAGTATAAAACAATTTTTGTATTATTTTTATTTTCTATTTACAGATATACAATAAATAGAGGAGGAAATATAAATACATGTATTACGTACAAGTAAGAGAGAATTTTATTCTATTTTTATTTTATTTTCTGATTTTTATTTTATTTTTATAAATATATACAAGGAAGAAAAACACATTTTATTTTTATTTTTGTAAAAATAAATTATGTGTACCCTTGATACATATATAAGGTAGAGTGGCCCTATCTCTCTCTACTTACTTTATTTGGCAATCCGGCCAATGCTTGGCCCTTTATTGGGGTTCGTGTCACTCAGTATTTATTCTAAATACTTCCTTCTTTTTCTTTTAATTCTTTATTCTTTTATTTTTGCACAAATACATGTTAATTATGTACTATTAACACATGCATGCATTTTTACACCTATTTACATGATGCATTGTGAAGATAATTAGCTAAAATAAAAGAATAAAGAGTGATGAATGGGGATTCATCACCCCCCTATACTTCACTTTTTCTAGTCCCTTAGTAAACACTTATTTGAAAAAGAAGGGAAAGGAGAAAGATAAAGAAAAAGAAGGAGAGTCAAGGTTAATTATTAAACTTGTCTTCATTAAATTGAAGTATGGAGCTCAGTCATACATTTGAATTATTAGTTTGTCGGAACCTTATTTGGGCCTAAGGTTAAAACTCAACAGCCTCTAAGTTCCACCAATCTATGGTCAAGACTCCTTAATGCTCCAGATCAGAACAAGTCTACATACAAAAACTCTAATGAAATGAATCTTTGCTTGAACTGTGTAAGTGATAAGTAGCTCCCCACCTCAGAAATGGCAAAGTAACATCCTCCTTAATAAGGTAACTCTAATGCCCTAATCCAGCAACTCTTTCCTCAAGGAGCGGGGTATTCCCTTCTAAGTTCAAGTGCAACTGGCTCAAGAGGAGGAAGAAGAGAATGTACCATGACCAGTGTAGTCATGTATCCTTGGGAGCCCAACCAGTGTAGCTAAGTCTCCCACTGCTAGCTTCATGAGATGAGAATGTGTAACATAAGCTTTGCTTTATTTGGATATATACTTCAGTGGGTATTTTATTTTCAATCAGACCCACCACTTTTTGGAGTTTTTCTTTTTTTTTGCACTTTTTTCGCTTTGCATATGTACAACATATCTGCAAGGTGCATCATATATACATAAGGCCTTTTTCCTCTTGAGCCAGTAGACTATCCCTCTTTTGAAGCGTTATTGCAACCCACAATTCCTGTCTTTAGACCTCAACACCGTCAGACCAAGTTGAGATGCACTTCCTTCACTAAAAGAAGATGAGAGGTTCCGTCTAGAAGTACTATCCTCGTAAGCTACCCCAAGCCAAAGGAAACTGCCTCCTCACCACCTCATCGGTAGAGAGCTATGTGTAAGGTGCTGGTGCAAGTAAAGCCACTGTCTGTGAGAGTCATGTGTGCGTTGTTAAGTGTTCTACTTAGGCTCATCAAGATGACATGTGCTCATAGCCTAGTGGACTCAAAGAATTAAGTCCCAAATGGACCTGAAGAGCCTAAACCCTATAAAATTCCTCTTAGAGTTAGGTAGATTAAGGACTTAACCAAGCTACATTTCTCAATTTAATTCTAGGCTATTTTAAATATCAATCATGATTTAGAAAATTGTACAAGTATATACAAAAATCTTTTTATGCAAATGTTTAAAAATGTGCAAAATTTTTGCAAAATGTTTGAATGAATGGATGGATGCAGAAGTTTTGCAAACTATTTACACACATTTACACAAGGGTTTTCGCAAACTTTTGTTTTTCAAACATTTTACAAAAAAATTATGCTATATACATAGTTTTGATATCAAAATATTTACTAACTTTTTACAATCAAAATATTTTTAGAAATATTTGTACAAAGATAATTTTTATAAATAGCTATGTATGTGCAAGAAAGAATTTTAATGTACAAGAAAAATTTTAACTTTTTGTGATTTTTAGGCAAAGGTTTTTAGCCATTTTATTTATTAACATACTCACACAAAGTATAAGTTATGGCTAAAGTATATATGAAATATGTACGATACCCCCTATACTTAGCTCGAACGATATCCTCGGAGTGGATTAAGAGCGACGAAGAAGACATAACTCGTGCTCAGTATATGGAAGTAAAAAGAAAAGCTATACTACAACAACGAATCAAAGAGTAGAATGGAGAGAGCTCGGTGTTTTCCCCCTATACTTAGGATCAAGTAATCCCAAGTATAGTAGGTTGTATGTAAAGGGAAACCCGAGTGATGGGATGTACATGGTTTACCTCCCCTATACTTAGGGTGAAAGGTCCCTAAGTATAGACAACAAAACAGAGGTAAAATGAATCAAAAGAATAATCAAGAGTCTGACACCCCCCTATACTTAGGGTAAGGTACACCCTAAGTATAACATAATTATAAGATGCAAATGGGGTGTTGGACTAAAGAATGGGATGATATGGACATCAGAATCTATACAAGGCAAAAGACAGTGATAATCAGGCATGAGATGCAATAGATGTGAGTCAAAGACCACCTCCCATGAAAAATGAATAGGGCGACGTCAACGACCAGTGGCTCATGATCTAGATATGGTTTGATCCGCTGCCCATTAACACGAAAGGTAGACTTAGATGACATCTCAGATATGTTAATACTCCCATTGTTATGTACCTTTCGGACTAGGTATGGTCCCTTCCACTTGATCTGCAACTTCCCTGGAAATAATCTAAGCCTGGCATCGAACAATCATACTCTCTAGTCTGGCTCAAACTGCTTGTGGCTGATATGAGAATCATGCCACTCCTTCACTCGCTCCTTGTAGTGTAGGCTGCTCGAAAAGGCTGTATCTCTAAGCTCCTCCAGGGCTGTCAATTCTGCCTTCCTCTGATCTCCTATACTCAGTGGATCCAATAATATATCTGTGGAAGCCCAAAGTGACTTGTGCCTAATCTCAATGGGTAAATGACAGGGCTTGCCATAAACGAGACGAAAGGGAGATGTGCCCAAAGGAGTCTTGAAGGAAAATCGATATGCCCACAAGACCGAGTCCAAAAGTTGTGACCAATCCTTTCGGCCTGGGCGGACTACCTTCTGCAATATTGTCTTGATCTCCCTGTTCGATACTTCAGCAAGACCATTGGTATGAGGGTGATAAGGATTGGCTACACGATGGTCAATGCTGAACTCGCTAGGTCCTTTACCCTGTCGTTTTTGAAATGAGACCCCCCGTCAGATATCAAAACTCTAGGCACCTCGAACCGTGAAATGATATTCTTCCTCAAAAATCTGCAGTTCTGGCATCTGCGGTTCGGGCAGGGATGGCCTCAACCCAACGACTAACATAATCCACGGCCAACAGAATGTACTCAAATTCCTGACTCTTAGGGAATGGACCCATGAAATCGATGCCCCATGCGTCAAAAACCTTACAGAAGTGAATGGGCTACATTGGTATCATATCACATTGTCCACAAGTGCCCATCCTCTAACAGTTAGTATACATCTTCACGAATTCATCAGAATCCTTGAAGAGGGTAGGCTACCATAGGCCAGATTGGAGAACTTTCTATGTCGTTCTCCTCCCAGAGTGATGTCCCCTTGCCTCCAGCTTGTGGCATTAGGTGAGGACGCTATGGTGCTCCTTCTGAGGAATGCACCGATGCCAGACACTATCCCCTTCTTCATGATAAGGATGGGATCCTCCTAATGGTAAGACTTGTCCTTCGCTAGGAAGGTCTCAAGTCGTTGTCTGGGCCATTCTTGTTGAACTTTCTTAGCAACAAGATAGTTCACAATGTTGGCATTCCACGGGAGTGAGGCGATGACAAGGATTGCCTCATCTGGGAAGGTCTCAAAAATGGGATCAGTTTGCTTAGATTCCTCAAGATAATCTAATCGGGAGATATCATCCGCCACATCATTCTTGACTCCAGGCTTATCCTTAATCTTAATATCATACTCCTGGAGTAGAAGGATCCATCAAGTCGATCTCGCTTTGGCATCCTTCTTTTCCATGAGGTACCTGATGGCGGTATGATCGGTAAAGATAGTCACTCTAGATCCAATGTTATATGATCTGAACTTATCCAAGGCAAAAACTACGGCTAGCATCTCCTTCTCAGTAATAGTATAGTTCTATTGTGCAGCATCCAATGTACAACTAGCATAGTGAATGAAAAAAGGCACTCCATCCCAGCACGGCCCCCACGACAAAATCAGAGGCATCTGTCATGATCTCGAATGGGAGAGACCAATCAGGTGGCTGAAGGACAGGAGCCTCAACAACTAGACTCTTGAGAGTCTCAAATAATGTAAGACACTTATCATCTACAATGAACTCAGTGTCTTTGGTCAGCAAATCATTCAAAGTCGGGCAATCCTGCTGAAATCATGAATGAATCGTCAGTAGAAACCAACGTGCCCCAGAAAAGACCGTAACTGTCGCAAGTTGGATGGTGGATTGAGTTTCCTGATGATATCCACCTTGGTTAGATCAACCTTCATGCCCTTGTTGGAGATGATATGACCAAGCACCGTCCCTTGAGTTGCCATGAAGTGACTCTTCTCCCAAGATAGATCAAGATGGACCTATATGCAACGCTGAAGGACACAGTCTAGGCAGTCAAGACAAACATCAAACCCATCACCATAGATCGAAAAATCATCCATGAATACCTCTAAGCAATCACCCATCATGTTCGAAAAGATGGACAACATGCACCTTTGGAATGTCGCCAGAGCGTTACATAGACCAAAGGACATCCGTCAGAAAGCATGTGTCCCAAACAGACAGGTGAATGTAGTCTTGTCCTAGTCTTTGGGTGCAATGGCCACTTGATTGTAGTTGGAGTACCCGTCGAGAAAATAGTAATGAATCTTCCCACCTAGCCTCTTTATAATCTGATCAATAAAAGGCAACGGGAAATGATCCTTCTTGGTGGCCTGATTCAATCGTCTGTAGTCCACACATGCCCTCCAAGAAGTGAGTACCCAGGTAGTTATCTCCTCTCCGGACTCACTCACAACTGTGATGATGCCCGTCTTCTTGGGCACCACATGTAATGGACTAACCCACTTGGAGTCGTAGATGGGGTAGATAAAACCGACGCTCCACCGTTTCAAGATCTCCTTCATGACAACCTCTCAAAGGTTCGGATTCAGCCGTCATTGGAACTCACGCGATGGCCTAGCGTCCTATTCGAGATAGATATGGTGGGAGCACATGGCTGGACTTATCCCCTGGAGATCAGCTACACTCCATCCTATTGCCTTGCGGTTCCTTTCAAGAAGCTCCATCAAACGAGATTATGAATGGGAGAACTCTCGTTGATTATGTAAAACTGGTGTAGATTGCTCTGCTGGTGTATTTGTGCTCTATATCAGATCAATATCCACCCTAGCTGTTGGCTCTGTAGGAATCAGACATGGTATCAACTCATCAAACTCTGCCCAATCAATATCTGACTTTGAGGGATCTGAATCTGAATAGCAAGGGAAAGAAACTACCTCACTATCTGGAACGGGGTCTGCAGCCTCGAATGTGTCCTCTACCAAGAGTGTGCTCTCCAAGCCCTCCTCTGCTGAAATCTGCAACTCGACGCTATCTGAATGTGAAAGGATGTCTCATGAAACGGGATCAGACCAAGCGACTTCATTATCAGTAATCACAAAACCGCACTCCTGGTGGATGTCTCGCTCTGCCTCTGTCACTCTTCTCTGAATCGCTGAGCTGCTCTGAGCATGCTGAATCTCACGCTCTGGTCTCGTCGATCGTCTCTATTTGTATACTCTCACCCTTGATGTGAAAGTACACCTTCCCTCTATCATGATCGGACACTGCCTTGGTTGTGGCCAAGAATTGGTGTCTTAAAATGATGGGGGTATCAGTCACAGACTTAGGGATCTCCATGTCCAACACAACGAAGTCCACAGGGAATTGCAGGCCCTGAATTGTGACGACCATGTCCTTCAACAACCCCTTCGGCCTCTTGACAGATCTATCAGCAAACTGAAGGACTATCCTACTCTGTCGAAGAGGTCCAAACTCGAATCGGTCGAGTAAGGCTGCCGGAAGTAGGTTGATGGAAGAGCCGTTGTTTAATAGAGCCCGATCTAATCTCTACTCATGTATGTGATGATATAGGGAGCTCCTGCATCTGGCCTCTTGGCTGGCAGACGGTTCTGAATGGAAAAGCAGGTGGCCCTAGTGAGCACATGGATCTCTGCATGGTGGTTCCTCTTCTTTCTGCGAATGGTAGTCCTCTCTCTAAGGTTCCTCTAAAAGAGAGTGATGTGCTCAAGGGCCTCCTGTAGAGCCGGTTGAATCTGAAATCTGTCTATCATTTGCTGGCTGAACTCTAATTGTTGAGATTTTTTTTGGATTTTCTTTTTTATTCCCCTTACCCAAGTGGAGTGCTTGAGGGAAGGGGATAGTTGGGCCCTCCTCATATAGAGGTCTACGAATGGGTCCATGCTGCTGAGACGAAACAGAATCCATACAAATATCTCCAGGCATCATAGATGGACTCACAAATAAAGAACCCTTTCCTTTATTTTTTTGGATTTTTCTAAATAGTCCTGAGATACAGAAGCCGAAGGAAATGCAACGGGAATAGAAGGGGTGGCCTCAACACCACCTGCGACATCTGGACTTGCAGCATCAACACCGCTCTCTGGCTTAGCATCAACATGTCTGGTGTCATCAGTACCACCTCCTGTGTCTGGTGAAGCGACGACCTCAGTACCATCGGCTGGATCTACATCCTTGATGACATCAGCACCACCGTCATCGTCATCATCATCATGAGCAGTATCAGCACCGCTCCTCTCCTTGTCTGGCGCTCCTGAGTCCTCATGGTGTTGTCTTCTCATACGAGGGGTTGTCGGCTGGTATACTACCGCTCCTAAGTGCGACAAAGTCAACATCAAATGTATATGAAGCAATAACACCCAAAGAATCACTAGGAGTGATGGTTTATGTGAAATGTACCTGCTAAGACTTTCTCCTCAGATTGTTCGGATTGGGCTCGATCTGAGCGGGTATGGTGGATTTACTCTTGATGATCTCCCTCATATCTTGATAGAACTCGTCCATCTCCCGTCTCAAAGTGTCTTGCTGCTTAGAAAAAAAGGTGTACCAAGTCATCAACTGCTGGGTTCTCATAGACTGGCCCATGAGAACCGGACTGGTTGCCTCTCTAGAAGTGAGGCTGCTGCTGGGAAGGATGAGGGGGATACTGGTGAGAATACTGCTGAGGTTGCTGCCTCAACGACTGTCCCTGCTTGTAGGGCTGCAGTAGCCGTGGGAACTGGGGTTGCTACTGGCTATACTGCCCACCCTGAACTGGAGGTTGTTGTTGGGAAGAGGCACCTCCGGCTGACCAACGAAATCCAGGATGGACTCGGCGGATCCCAGGCTGCGGTCGGTCGTTGATGACTCCGCGATTCATCATCTCAATATCTTGATCTTAGCAAAATTTCTGAGCAAATTCTCAATTAAATATATATAAAATAAGTAAATTATCAAAATGACTCTTGTAAATAAAACACACCAATTATTGTATATTAGATTGTACAAAATAAATTAACAATAAAAAGCCACAAAATTAAAGGAATTTTTCACCTGTAAATAGCACAAAACTTCATGTATTTTTAATAATTTTAATTCAACTCCTTTTTGGTTAATTCTTTCTATAACTTGTTCATAAAAATGTAAATAAAATATAAAAATACAAAATAAAATTCACCTCAAATAAATGCTCCTAGATCCCAAAAAGAAAAAAACCGTAAAGTCTAACTTCCCAGCCAAATTCTCGATCCGTATGAATTCTAAATTCACCAAACTCACTTGTAAAGTTCAAGTTAGAAAATTATCTATCAAATGGAAGTGGTTTCATTAAAATCGGAGCTCATTTGCAAAAGTTGGGTTTTGGGACCTAGATGTATATTGTATATTATTTATAATTTAGTTCTTTCTTCTTTTTTTATCTTTCGAAATTACTAAAATTCAAAAAAAATCGTTGTTGTGTTGTATTTTTATTCTAATGTTTTATTGTATTTTTCTATTATAAATATCTCTTATTAAAAAGAAAAAATATACATATTAGAAAAGTAAACAAAAAAATGTACATATTGTTTGTCTTTTTTAAATTCTCCACTATTTATTTTCTTCTCTTTTATTCTATTGTATTTAAAGTAGCCTACTTTATTTTATTTTCCTTTATTTATTTTACATTCTCTACAATAACCACCATTCAACCCCACCATTTTTTAAACCTCCCATTCAGCTCCATTAATAATACAACCTCCCATTCAATTCCACCACTTTGATAACTTCTCATATCTCCTCTTTATATACATCCCATCCTCCTCATTTTATACTCGATCCATCTTTATGTGAGGAGAGCCTAGTTCCCAGAGTTGAATCGGAGACAGCGACGCAACCGCTGTCAAGCGACGACAACCCTCTCTTCGATGAGATCTGTTGGCTTTTCGTCCAACATCGCAACCACATCCATGCGTTGCTCGAGCTCATCGCTCACCGGCGATTTCAGCGAAGATCGTTCTCTCATGAGCACATCATAGGCGATTGTCTCCATCGTAGGTAAGTTTAGTTTCATCTTGTCATTATTTTTATCTTTGCATTTTTTTAGTCCATCACATTACAATCCATATACCCACATTTCTCTTCGATGAGATCTGTTGGCTTTTCGTCCAACATCACAGCCACATCCATGCGTTGCTCGAGCTCATCTCTCACCGGCGATTTCAGCGAAGACCGTTCTCTCATGAGCACATCATAGGCGATTGTCTCCATCGTAGGTAAGTTTAGTTTCATCTTGTCATTATTTTTATCTTTGCATTTTTTTAGTCCATCACATTACAATCCATATACCCACATTTGTTCCACATCTTTTTACTACTTTCATCACATCATCTTTTTTCCCCGCATCATTTGCATTCCCTGTATAAAGAAAATTTAAAAAAATTAAAATCTAAAACAAAAAAATATAGTTCAGTAGCAGTTTAAAAAAATTATTAAAAAAATTAAAAAAAACGAGGGAGCAGCAACGACCAGCGTCGCCCCCTCCCCCTTCCTTCTTCCACCAAGGAGCCGCACTCCGCGCAGCCATCCGCGCGGTCGCGCGCGGGCTGCCGCCATGCTAGGCCTCGCAAGGCGACCCCTTCCTCTGCGCTTCAACCACCTGCAATCGCCCCCCTCGCTCTAGCCTCTCCTCCACCCACGCCACCGCCGCGCGCCGCCGTGGCCGCACGAGTACCACCGCCGCCCCCCGCGCGTCTCCTCGCCGCCGCCGACCATGTCATCCCCTTTTGGGTGCATCTCCTGCCTCCCATGAAGAAAGTCCACCTTTTCTTTATTTTTTAATGTAAAAAATGCATTGTGTTTATTACATGTTTCTAATATTACATAATAGTCCCTGTACATAACTTGCATTGTAATTTTATTCTCTGAAATTTGCACTGATAACCCTGTGTTTGTATAGCAATTTGGAATCAATTTTACATCTTTTTATTGAATAAAAAATGTCAATATGTTGAGCAACATATTATCTACCATATGAAAATTTATTTTTATTTTTGTGAGATGTAGTGAATTAACTAAAATTGGTTAATTGCAATTCTTTATATTTTACCCAATCTGGACTCATAAATTAATATCTGACACATATTCGCTCTAAAAATTCCACAAAAAATAGCTATGATGTCTTGAAATGTGATTGAGATACTGTCCAAATTTCATCCAAAGTGGAATTGTCTTGTGCCTGAAATAAATCATAAAGCAATTTTTGTTTTTGATTTTTAGTTAAATGACCATTCATCCTTTTCCCAAAATTCCAAATCTCCTGAATTTATATGAAAATACCTGTATGAGATAATTAGCTCTCTACCTAATTTGATAACGTGGATTTATTAGGAATTAATTACTCACTTTCACTCTGTTTTCATTAAAAAATCCATAAAAAATCATATTTCGTCAGAAAATTCCAAAAAAATTACTGTAGTCTCATTTCATCATGTTTTAATTCCAGTAAAGTTTTCATGATTTTTGCTTACTGTTTGTGTGAACAATTACGAAAAAACCCATAAAAGTGTGCATTTTCATTGTTGCATTTTAACCCTGAAAGTTCTAAAAAAATATGTCTTGCATTCATCACTGGATTAGGATTCTAGGAAAAATATAGTTTGGCTAAATTGGATCTATTTTATATTAAAATTAATTTGGCCTATTTGTGTGCTTTCTTAGTGTCTTAATTCACTTGCATTGTGCATTTTGCATTCTTATCGCATAAGAAAATATAAAAAAATATCCGCATTGGAAATCTAAATTTTCATATTCGAATTAAACCCAAAGTTGTTCCTTTGCCTCTCTTGTTCGACCCCGGACTTGCCCAGGATATAAATTAAAGCCGATACACTCTTCATGGAGATCTTCTCTCAGTTCTGATTGATCCACTAAGTACGCGTACTACAACGAACACAAATTATACATCGTATTTAGAGACTCGTCAGATGGTGCCATTGCCTGGGAGGCATGTAGCTTAGGGATTAATTTAAAAATTTGGATTTAGATTTTCATTTACTCGTGTAGTCTGACCCCCGAGCCACTTGTAATTAGTCCATTTTCCTCGCAATTATTTCTCTTCATATTTTTATATATATTTTGTTGTTTATCTCTCTAATATAAATCTTATTTTCCTTGCGAGGGTCCGGTGGACTTGGAGTACATCAGAGGTTAACGGACGCGATGCGCGTCGACTGCTGAATATCGAGGAGAATTCATTTATTTTTGAGAGAAGTTTTGTAATTATTGTGTTGTAATTATTTAAGTAGCTTGCTCATTTACAACGGCTCTTGTTTGAGAGCTCGCGCATGTAAAAAATATTTGGACATTATTTGTGGTGTGTCGAGACCTGTTTCACTCTCTGGTGAGGGTGGGGCTCGACTTGAGTGGCGAATTTAAGGATTAGGGACACGATAGTTTAGAATCAAATTTGTTTGTGCCCATCGTAGAATAGGTCACACATATCATAGAAGATTCACATACCTTATAAGATTCATAATGAGACGTACATAGACACATACTACTTAGCTCAAATTAAATCAATTCTTCCCCTCTAATAGTATACTATTTAGGTGTGGTTTTCTCGATCTGCATGCATTTAGTGTAAACTTTACAAATTCAGTTTTGTATAACGCATGGAGAGTGATAGGATTCAC
Source organism: Ottelia alismoides (assembly GCA_037367405.1). Taxonomy (NCBI): domain Eukaryota; kingdom Viridiplantae; phylum Streptophyta; class Magnoliopsida; order Alismatales; family Hydrocharitaceae; genus Ottelia; species Ottelia alismoides. The sequence goes on along the minus strand of JAZKJV010009451.1, from coordinate 149,885 downwards.
TGTAAGTATACCTTTTTCTGAACATGCATCATAGTTTATCGTTTGTATTCTGATTTCCGATTCCCCTCTTATTTTACAACTTAAGGTCAAAAAGGAAATTGGGACTGAACGGTAGACGTGTTTTTATGCTCAGATTTAATTCCAAGTGATAACCTAACTCTAAAATTGGGACTCAATTGAGTAGGTTGATTTAAAAAAATTGGAATAAAAAGAACCCCTGTTCTCGGGTGCATAAAGCCCTCATTGTTTGTTTTACTTGCAAGTGAGAGAGAGATGACCCTAGGATAGAGCCAAGCCTGGATTTCTTACTTACTTCTGGTTCTTTCTTTTTAGGCGATTAACTACTTTTCAGTGAGGAATACGGTTAGCTGTATTTATACAGTCCAGACTTCCTTAGCAGAGTGGGAGGTTTAGAGGGTGCCTTAGTCCTCAAGGAATGGGCTCCGACCTGTACTTACTCCTGTACTGACTGAAAGTAGGTCGAACTAGTCGTAAGAACCGGGCCAGTCTGTAGGAAAATATTGGCACCTAACAGCTCGTTAATCTTTCCAAGATTGTATTTATCACTGATGAATCCCCATTCATCACTCTTTATTTCTTTATTTTAGCTAGAAACCTTAGCCAAATACCATGTAAATATGTGTAAATATCATAAGTTGTCAAAGCACATGCATCATGTAAATATGCATAATTAGCATGTTTTTGTGTGAAAATAAAGGAATAAATAAACACAAGAAAGAGAGAGAAATATTTAAAATAAATATTGAGTGACCTAATCCCAAGGGAGGGCTCAGCATGGGCCTGACCGCAAAAGAACCCAAGTAGAGAGAGATAAGGTCAACCATGGATGTACATAACTCTATGTATATAAATAAATTTATTTTCCTCAAAATAAAAATAAAAAGTGTTTCTTATATTTTGTACATATTTATAAAAATAAAATAAAAATCAGAAAAATAAAATAAAAATAAAAATAATAAAAATCATTTTCAACCTTGTAAATATACCATGTACACATGTATATAAAACTATTTATTTAACTCGTGTAAATAAACCCTAAAACTAAAATAAAATACCTTTTTATTCCAAATTTTATGTTGAAAATAAATAAAATATAAAATTGGAATAATTGTGCAAAAATAAATAACTAAAAATAAAAATAAAAATAAAAAATACATATGTATATATACCTACATATAATAATAGTTTAATGTAAATATGCTATTTATTTTTCAAAAAAATAAATAAAAATCACTAAAAATAATTTGAAAATTAATAAACATTTTTCATGTTTAAAATTTTTAGAAATAAAATCATATACTAATTTTAATTGAATTTACAAAGAATAAAAGCACAAAATTCTCTAATTGGTCCACGGGGGATGTTGACCCCCGGTCAACTCTCCCCCCAGGACCACCCAGTGACGGATCTTTGCTCCCGACCCGACTTCGCCTATTTTTCGCGCATTGATCCGACCACCATCGACCGAAACCTCGGGCCCCGATTATCCTTGAATCATCCCTAATCCATGCCCGATCATCCTTCTAGGGATCCATGCTTCACCGTGCCCTACTCGATCCCATCTTCTTGGACCTGCACCTGCATATTACGTCTTCTTCCCCCGCCATTAGCCGCATCTTTGGCCTCCGTCTTCCATCCCGGGACCTCCATTCTCTTCCCTAAAGTGACATCTATCGTAAGGGAGTGTCGCAACGAGGAGTAGGCGGCCCCTGCCACTGATCCGGCGACTTGCGTCGCCGTGCTCCGCCACCGAGCGAGCCTAGCCTCTAGCCCCGACGAGCCATCAAGGAAAAGACCCCAGGAGCTCCATTATCTCCAGCATAGTCGACCTCGATTGCCAGGTACCTTGACTCCCTTTAGGATAGGTAAATTTCATATTTCTCCCTTTTTCGCCGCCGGACTTCGCTGGCCGATTCACGCTGATCCGTCAACCCATTTGACCATCCGACCCTCGATTCATGCTCACGAGAATTCTCGCCACGTTCTGCACCCATCCGATCATCCTGACTTGCCCCGGAGCAGGAACTTAGGTCCCCATCACCGTCGCTTCGCCGGAGGACCCCGCTCCGCCTCATTCCGACCACCCCTTCGCCCGCTAACGGGTCGAGACACTTTGCCCTTGACCTAGGTTTCTCGCTGTGCAGCTTGCAGGTCAAGTCGACCTCATCTGGAGGTCGACTCATTTGGGCACAGCTGCTCCGACCCACCTTCATTGCCGGAGTTCTCCAGAGCTCTTCACCTTCATCGGAGCATCCCACGGGCTGCGGACTATCGTGGCCGATCTGTCCCCCATCTCAGCAACTCCAGAGGGCCCTTCCACTTCGCGTACTGAGCCGACAAACCTCGCCGGCGAACCTCGCCGGTGAGGAGTTCTTGGAGGACCTCCAGATACCGTCCGATCGACACCCCTCCGCCAGTTCTGATCATCATCGTCCATCCGCGGAGCATCTCCACCGTCCGATTCACCTGGGGGTCGATCCAAGACGTCCAACAACGAAGAGGCATCTTCTATTCTCAGCCGTTAGATCCCCACGTGGCGCTTCCTCGTCCGTCAGATCTTAATAATAGGGGTAATTTCCCTTAGGCCCCTCTTTTTATCGCATTTATAGTTTAGTCTTGTAAATATTTAGTGTAGTTGTTTTTATTTTGGATAAATTGCACCGTGGACCCTACGTTTACTTTATTTGCATTTTAGTCCTTACTTGTGTGGAACACATGCTTTGACACGCGAGATTTTGGACATTTTGCATGTATGGGCTTGGGGTTTGTTTTTGTTATGGAATGCAACTTAGTTTCTGATATTTTCAGTTATACCCCTGTGCGGGTTTTAATTGAGCATGTGCTGAATATTTGGGACTTTTTGCACTTTTTACCTTAAGGTTTTCGCACGTGTTATCATTTATCCCCTGGAATTATGTTTTCTTATATTTAAGTCCCTTTGTGCTGTAGCTCTTTTATATGTTGGATAAAATAGCAAAAAAACTCCAAATTAGGTGAAATTTGGATACATGGCTCCTGCCACTGTTTAAAAATTTCCCTAAAATTTTGGGACATTTTTGAGGCTTTTTGTTATTTTTAAAAAATTTAAAAACACATATTTTTCTCACTGTTTGAATTGAAAAATCAAAGAAAAATTTAAAACTTCTTTAAAAATTCTATAAAAATTAGGGATAGTTAGTTTAGTTGTTTTCTAGCTTATATCTAATTTTTGTGCTATTTGGATACACAAAACTCATAAAATTGAAAAACTCTAAAAATCTTATAAAAATCATTAAAAATTCTATAAAATTCAAAAAATGCAAACTTTTTTCCGGTAGTTTAGTTTTTGTATATATTTTTATAAAAATTGTCTCCAGACTTTTATAGATCAACTATATTTTTAATTGTTCTTTCAAGTCTGGCTGCACATTGAGCACTATTTTTCCCTTTTCTTCATTTTTAAAAAAATCAAATAAAAATTATAAAATTCTGAAATATTCACCAAAAACACTTAAAAACATAAAATACATAAAAACAATTTTATTTGAATTTTTTGAGCATTTTTGGGTGTTTCAATAATTTTTTGTAGTTGCATTTTTCTTACATTTACTTACAAAATTAAAAACACAAAAAAGTTTAAAAATAATTATAATCCTCCAAAAAATTATTTTATTCTTTATTTTCGATTTTGACTACTTCGTAGGCCATCTCGGCCATCCCGTGCTCCTTGAGTCCGACCCTGGTCGCTATACCATGTTAATAAATTAGCGAGGACCGCTATTGATTTCCTTGTTTGATCTTCTTATTTGGTGGTTCTTTTTTTCCTTGATTGACTGAGTCTTCTCAATCCGGGTCACAACGACCTGAGAGTTATTTTTACCTCACCCGGATCTTGAGAGTCTTGATTTTCCGGTCATCAGAATGGCGCCGTTGCCTGGGAGCACGGCTTAGTAGTCTTTTTCGATTTTTTGTGGTTTTCGTTTTTGCGACTTTTCTGTAGATATTTGTGTATATTATTTATCTGATTGATTTATATATTTTTCTGGATTGACACACTTCCGTTTATTTTTCTTGTGAGGGCCCGAGGACCGAGGTGGCTTTTCAGAAGCCGAAGCAACCGCGGGATTCGGAGGCGGCTTTCTTTTGTACGAAGCCGTAGGAGAGCGCGAGGAGGAGAGCCGAAATGCGGGAGCCGCGGAATAGCCGTGAAATAACCGTAGTTTAGTTTAGATTAGTTTATTTTTCTGCAAAATTATTTTATTGTAATAATACAGGACTCAAACACTTAGACTTGGGTGATATCGGTGTTTGTTTCGCCGAGCATTGGTGTGCTCGGGGGACCTCACCGCGGTTTTTGCAGGTTTTGATTCCTGATCGTTTATTTACTGCTTATTTGATTTACGTAGTTTTAGCCCTAGCTTAGGATTTTCTGTGATTGTAACGTAATTGATTAGGATCCAAACACCTAATTGTCTGCCTGTTCCTATAGATCGATAATTAGACCTAACTAATTAAATCACAAAGAAAAAATCGGATTACTTAGGCTCTAGTCCACGTGCCTTGAGGAGTCACATACAACGCATGCAGGATCCGCTGTGGCAGACATCGAGTGGCTCCCAAGATAGGACTCCGGACTTAGGCTTGAGTACCCGGCTACTGTGCTTACGTGTAGAAATTGCTTTGTCTAGGGCTGGATTCTCGTGCATCATATATGTAGTTGATATTCTGTCTTTATTTTATGTGCGGATCATTTTGGATGTAGACTGCTGGAGTCAGGTACGCCTTCTATCTCGTGCATGCATCATTGATTCTCGTGCATCGGCTTTTTCGTCTTCTCCCCATGATTTTTGGACTTAAAATAATCAGGAGAACCGAAAAATTCGTTAGGCATTGATTGCTTTAAAAAATATCTAAAAAAGAATAACTATAAAATTGGGCTAAACAAACTTGACCCTAAATTTCACCTCACATAAACATCTGTCTTGGGGAGAGCAACCCCCTCATTGTCTGGTTTGAATGCGCAAGAGAGTGACCCACACACTAGGTTAGAGCCACATCCGAGCCCTGATCAAACTACCGGCCTTTTATATGGGACAGTCTGGTTGGAGGATTGGATTCCTATCAGGTCACGTAACCGCTCTGATATCCTGACATGATCACCTAAATAAAATTGACAAGAAAATTGACGGAGCTCTTACAGTCTTCAGCTCAGTGTGGAGTAGGTGAACCCGAGGTTTGTTTGCTCATCTTGTTTGTTTTCCAGATCTCATCCGCCCGACTCGCCAGATCAAGATGATGGTCAGGAGGTCTCTTAGGCAGCCTCTGGCTGCACCGCTTTTCAGCACTCCAGCCCATTCATCTACATTGGTTCGCGAGAGCCTAAACCCGCTCTCCGAACCCGAGTTCGATTCCGCCCTGTTCCCTCTTGACCACCCTTCTTCTAATCCTGAGTTACCAGTGCCAGATGCGAGACGGCAGATAGATGATATTTCAACACCTGAGTTTGGGTCTTTTGCCTTTGTAGAGACCATGGCCAACAGCGAGGAGCGCACCGATGGTCTGAGGCCAGAGACGACCACATACGTTATGGACCAGGGTGCGATCAACACCACCATGTTAGCCTCCCTTGAACCATGCAGCGATAGATACGAGATCAGGGGGCTTTCATGGTAGAGATGAGGAGAGAGATGGAGCGGCTGAGGACTGCACGAGAGCAGCCGCGAGCCGAGGGGTGGAGAGGACCCAATCAGTCAGAGGAACCAGCAGCAGCAGAGTAGCCGAGACCGATGCGGGAGTTGCACAACCCCGGATCGACTCTGACACACCGTTGGGTGGTTCTTCCGACCATTGCTGTGGACTTCAAGTTCCCCCTGAACACACTTTAGTTACTCCCCCGCTTCTACGAGCTCGCCATTGAGGAGCCCCATCTTCATCTCCAGGAGTTCGAGATGATCTACAGTACAGTCCACGATCGTCAGGTGGACGAGGACACCATCCAGATGATTGCTTTTCCTTTCTCCCTGGCCGACAGAGCAGCCAACTGGCTGAAGCACTTAGGGAGATATGTATACACCTGGGAGCTGCTCCGCACCAAGTACTTGAACAAGTACTATCCACTCGGGCGGACCAATGCAGCGAGGGCCCTGATCAGCAACTTCTCCATGCTCCCCAATGAGTAATTGCATGAGGCATGGGAGAGGTTCCGTGAGCTTACCGATAGATGCCCGCACCACGACATCACGAAGCCGAACCTAGTTCAGAGCTTCTTCTGCGGGTTGACACCAGAGCTCTAGGGCCTGGTGAACACTTCTTGTGGCGGTTCCTACTTCGCCAAGGATGAGGATCAGGTCTGGGCCATCTACGAGGAGATGGCCGAGAATTATACAGTGATGTCCCAGACCAAACTTTACACTCAGGGGCGCCCACAACCACAGACGTTGCAGTTTCAGAGGATAGCACGGGTCGATGCCGGTCCTTCTACTTCGTCTGCGGTAGCCACACAGGCCGAGTCTACAGCCGCAGACATGGGGATCATCAACGAGAAGCTGGACCGGATCGAGCTGATAGAGAAGAAGCAGTGCCAGGGCATATCTCAGATGGATCAAATGGCACAGATGCTGAGTGATCTGAAGACACAAGTCATGCGTCTCCAGGAGGCATAGACGGCTTCTCAACCCCGTCTTCAGTCACGAGGAGATCCGAGCAGCAGCGACAACTCGTCCCAGTGCTCCAGTCAGCCTAGACAGGTTCACCTTGTACAGGCGGAGCCATACCAGCAGCCGCAGCCATACTACCAGTCGCCACCAACCCCAGACACTCAGATGGTGGTCTACCAGCCGGATCAGCCCCTGGCAGTACTCCCCCACCCCCTTACGAGCCGGAGCCATTGATGGATGTTAACGGGATTTGGTACGACCGACCCTAGCTCGGTATCCGACGAGACCATCCCGAATTCCGTTGGTCAGCCGGAGGTGCCAGTTCCTAGCAGCAACCTCCAGTTCAGGGTGGCCAATATGACCATCAACGAGAGCACCAGCAGCCCTAGCCCCCAGTACACCAGCAGCAGCAACAGTCATCCCAGTATGGCCCTCGTCCCTATCAGCAGGGACAATCTTGGAGGCAAGAGCAGCCTCAGCAGTATCATCCACAGTAGTACCCCTCTCACCCGCACCAGCCGCTGCAGCCTCACTACCAGCGAGGCCACCTGTCAGGTTCTCATGGGCTAGCCTATGAGAACCCCGCCTTAGACTACCTAGCCCGCCTCATGAAAGAGCAGCAGGCTACCTTCAGACGAGAGATGGATGAGTTCCGCTAGGAGATGCGGGAGATCGTGAGAGGGAAGGCCGCCATTCCTTCCCAGATTGAGCCGAACCCGAGCAATCTGAAGAGGAAGTCTGAGCAGGTAGAGTTCATAGAGATTACCACTCCCAGTGATTCATTTGGTGATTTGTCTGCATACATGTTTGATGTTGATTTTGTTACACTTAGGAGCGGTAGGATGCCAGCAGGTGGCGCCTCGTCTGAGCGACGATCCCACGCTACTTCCAGGGTTCCAGGCGAGGAGGAGCGCGGTACTAACACCGTGAGAGATGATGATGATGGTGATGATGCCACCATGGATGTTGATCTAGCCGACTGTACTGAGGCTGTCATTTCACTAGATGGAGGTGGTGGTACTGAGGCCACCACAGTTGCTGAGCCAGATCGCGGTACTGATGCCACGAGACGACATGCCGAGGGTGGTACTGAGGCCACCATTTTTACTTCTGCTAGTCCTGTTGTCTTTCCGTCTGTACATATATCTCATGACATTTCTGGAAATAAAGGAAAGGGTTTGTTACTTTCGGATCCACATGTGTCGATATATGATGTTTGTATGGATTCTGTTGTTCATGAGCATGCAAGGCCCTCTCCTAGTCCTTCATCTGAAAATTACCCCGTGATCCCCTTTTCACGAGCACTTCACATGGCAAAGGGGAAGAAATCAGGAAATCAAAAAAAGAACCATCAGATAGAGTTCAGCCAGCAGATGATAGATAGATTCCATATTCAGCTGACTCTACAAGAGGCCTTGGAGCACATCCCTCTACTCTAGAGATCACTCAGAGAGAGGATCACTGTCAGGAGGAAGAGGAGGAACCATCAGTCGGAGATCCATGTGCTTACTCGTGCCACGTGTTTTGCAATTCAGAACCGTCTGCCGGCCAAGAGGCCAGATGCAGGAGCCCCGTATGTCAGATGCCACATCCATGAGCAGAGGTTCGACCGCACTCTATTAGACAGCGGTTCTTCGATCAACCTACTTCCGGCTACCCATCTCGACCGCTTCGAGTTGGGCACTCTCCGATAGAGCAGGACAATCCTTCAGTTTGCTGATCGATCTGTCAAGAGGCCGAAGGGGTTGCTGAAGGACGTTGTCGTCACGCTTCAGGGCCTGAAATTCCCCGTGGACTTCATTGTGTTGGACATGGAGATCCCTGAGTCCGCGACCGATACCCCGATCATTTTAGGACACCCGTTCTTGGCCACATCCAAGGCAGTGTCTGACCATGATAGCGGAAAGGTGTACTTTCGCATCGAGGGCGAGAGTATACAAATAGAGACAATCGAGGAGACTAGAGCCAGAGATTCAGCTTGCTCAGAACCGACTTCCGATTCAGAGCAGATGACAGATGCAAGGTGAGACATCGACCAGGACTGCGATTTTGTGATTACAGATGATGAGGCAGTTTGGGCAGATCCAGTCGCACAAGCCATCCTCTCACCTTTAGAGTTCGCTGATGCAGAGACGCCAACAGAGGATAGCTTGGAGAGCGCATTCCTGGTCCAGGATGCGTTTCAGGCAGTAGAGTTGATTTGCGACCGCGAGACAGATTTTTGTGAGTCCGATACAATTCCCTCAGAGTCAAATACTGATTGGGCAGAGTTTGATGATTTGATACCGTGTCTGATTCTATTGAGCCTACAACTAGGGAGGAGGCTGATCCCATGCAGAGCAGAGACAGTCCAGCCGAGCATCCGTCTCCAGATTCAGATTATGGGCGAGAGTTTTCATTCTCCCATGCCGATTTGGCAGCGTTCACTCAGATCTTTCAGAGGCCAAATTTGCTAGCACCTACTTGTCCAAAGCTGAAGCCGCTACCGTCGTCGTTGAAGTATAGGTTTCTTGCGGGTAAGCATGAGATGTACACAATCATTATCTCCGCTAATCTGACTGGAGAGCAGAAATCCCGTCTGATGGGGGTTCTTGAAAAGAACCGCAAGGCAATAGGATGGAGTGTAGCCGATCTCCAGGGGATCAGTCCGGCTCTGTGCTCCCACCATATCTATCTCGAGGAGGAGGCAAAGCCGTCGCGTGAGTTCAGTGTCAATTGAACCCGAATCTTTGAGAAGTTGTCATGAAGGACATTTCGAAATGGTAGAGCATCGATTTTATCTACCCCATCTTCGACTCCATGTAAGTCAGTCCATTTCATGTGGTGCCCAAGAAGACGGGCATCACTACAGTTGTCAGTGAGTCTAGAGAGGAGATCGCTACCCGGGTACCCACTTCTTGGCCAGTCTGTGTGGACTACAAACGATTGAACCAGGCCACCAAGAAGGATCATTTCCCCTGACCTTTCTTGATCAGATTATTGAGAGACTGGTAGGGAAGATCCATTACTATTTCTAGGATGGGTACTCCAGCTATAGTCAGGTGGCCATCACGCCCGAGGACCAGGACAAGACCATCTTCACCTGTCCCTTCGAGACATATGCTTTCAGACGCATGCCATTTGGATTGTGCAATGCTCCAGCGACATTCCAGAGATGCATGCTGTACATCTTTTCGGACATGGTGTGAGAGTGCTTGGAGGTCTTCATGGATGATTTCTCAGTCTACGGCGACGGATTCGATTCTTGTCTTGACTGCCTAGACTGAGTCCTTCAGCGATGCATTGAGGTTCACCTTGTGTTGTCTTGGGAGAAGAGTCACTTCATGGTGACTCAGGGGACGGTGATTGGCCATATCATCTCCAAAAGGGGCATGGAGGTTGATCCGGCTAAGGTAGATGTCATTAAAAAACTAAATCCACCGTCCAACTTGCGGCAGTTATGGTCTTTTCTGGGGCACGTCGGTTTCTACCCACGCTTCATTCATAATTTTAGTAGGATTTCCCGACCGTTGACTGATCTGCTGACGAAAGACACCGAGTTCCTTGTTGATGATAAGTGTCTATCTTCATTTGAGACTCTCAAGAGCTGTGTTGTAGAGGCTCCTATTCTCCAGCCACGCGATTGGTCTCTCCCATTCGAGATCATGACGGACGCCTCCGATTTCGCCGTGGGGTCTGTGCTAGGATAGAGGAGGCATGGAGTCCCATTTGTTATTCACTACGCTAGTTGTACATTGGATGCCGTGCAGCAAAACTATACAGTCATTGAGAAGGAGATGTTAGCCGTAGTTTTCGCCCTAGATAAGTTCAGATCTTACATCATTGGATCTAGAGTGACCATCTACACTGATCATACCGCCATCCGGTACCTCATGACAAAGAAGTTTGCCAAATCTAGATTGACTAGATGGATCCTTCTACTTCAAGAGTTTGATATAGAGATTAAGGATAAACGTGGAGTCAAGAATGTGGTGGCGGATCATCTCTCCCGATTGGAGTATCTTGAGGATTCTGTGCAGATTGAGCATATTTGTGAGACCTTCCCAGATGAGACGATCCTTTCTATCCCCTCGCTCCCATGGTATGCCGATATTGTGAACTATCTTGTTGCCAAGAAAGTTCCACAAGATTGGCCCAGGAAGAAACTTGAGACCTTCTTCGCGGAGGCCAAGTTTTACAATTGGGAGGATCCTGTCCTTTACCACGAAGGAGGGGTTAGTATCTGGCGTCGGTGCATTCCTCAGGAGGAGCATCACAGCGTCCTTACTTACTGTCACAAGCTTGAGGCAGGAGGACATCACTCTGGGAGGAGAACGACACAGAAAGTGCTCCAATCCGGCCTATGGTGGCCTACTCTCTTCAAGGACTCTGATGAGTTCGTGAAGAGGTGTACTGACTGTCAGAGGGTGGGCACTTGTAGACAGCATGATATGATGCCGATGCATCCCATACACTTCTGTGAGGTTTTTGACGCATGGGGCATCGATCTCATGGGTCCATTCCTTAGGAGTCAGGGATTTGAGTACATTCTGTTGGTCGTGGATTATGTGAGTCGTTGGGTTGAGGCCATCCCCGCCCGAACCGCAGATGCTAGGACTGTTTGCAGATTTTTGAGGAAGAATATCATTTCACGGTTCGGGGTACCTCGAGTATTGATATCTAACAGGGGGTCTCATTTCATCAACGACAAGGTAAAGGCCCTTGCTAGCGAGTTCAGCATAAACCATCGAGTTGCTACTCCATACCACCCTCAGACGAATAGTATTGCTGAAGTGTCGAACAGGGAGATCAAGACTATATTATAGAAAGTCGTCCGCCCTAACCAAAAGGATTAGTCACAGCTTTTGGACTCGGTCTTGTGGGCATATAGGATGTCTTTCAAAATGCCTTTGGGTACATCTCCCTTTCGCCTCGTTTATGGCAAGCCCTGCCATTTACCTGTTGAGCTGAGACATAGGTCACTTTGGGATGTCACTGATATACTTTTGGATCCAGAGAGTGCGGGAGATCAGAGGAGGGCAGAGTTAGCCACCCTGGAGGAGCTTCGTGATACCACCTTTTCAAATAGCCCACATTACAAGGAGAGAGTAAAGGAGTGGCATGATTCTCATATCAACTACAAGTAGTTTGAGCCAGGACAGAGAGTATGGTTGTTTGATGGTAGGCTTCATCTATTTCCAGGGAAGGTACAAAGCAAATGGAATTGACCATATTTGGTTAGTAAGGTACATGACAATGGGAGTATTGATATATGTGAGTTGTCTTCTGATGTTACCTTTCGAGAGAACGGCCAGCGGCTCAAGCCATATCTAGATCATGAGCCGCGAGTCGTCGATGTTGCCCCGATTCACTTTGCATGAGATGTGGTCTCTTGACTCACATCTATGGCATCTCACGCCTGATTATCACTGTTCTTCTAACTTGTATAGATCCAGTTGTCCATATCACTCTATTCTTTAGTCCCACACCCCTTTTATCATCTTATGATTATGCTATACTTAGGGTGTACTTTACCCTAAGTATAGGGGGGTGTAGGACTCTCGGGTATCCTATTGATTCTTTCTACCCCTGTTTTGCTGCCTATACTTAGGGATATTTCACCCTAAGTATGGGGGGTAGACCCTGTACATCCTTCCACTCGGATCTACCTTCATGTACAGCTTGCTATACTTAGGATTACCTGATCCTAAGTATAGGGGGAAACACCGAGTCTTCCTTATTCTATTCTTTGATTCGTCTTTGTATATACCATTCCTTTTCACTTCCCTATACTAAGCACGAGTTATGTCTTCTTCATCGCTCTTGATCACTCTGAGGACATCGTTCGAGCTAAGTATAGGGGGGTATCGTATATATTTCATATATACTTTAACCATAACTCGTACTTTGTGTAAGTGTGTCAATAAATAAAAATGGCTAAAAATCCATAAAAATTTAAAAATTTTTTCCCTTGTACATAAAGATTTTTTTCACATACCTATTTAAGTATAAAAATTATTTTTGTACAAATGATTGTAAAAATCTTTTGTGTAAATAGATTTCAAATATTTTCATATCAAAATTTATGTATATAGTACAAAATTTTTGTAAAATGATGGAAAAACAAAAAGTTTGCAAAAACCTTGTGTAATTTTTGTAAATATTTTGCAAAACTTCACATTCATGCATACATCCATGTTTTCAAACATTTTTCAAAAATTTTGCACATGTGTAAATATTTGTAAAATTGCATCTTTGTAAATACTTGTACAGTTTTTCCAAATCATAGTTGACATTTAAACTGGTTTGGAATTAAATTGACAAATGGAGCTTGGTTAAGACCTTAATCCACCTAATAATAAGAGGAACCTTATAGGGCCTAGGATTGAGACTTTTCAGGTCCATTGGGACTTAATTCTTTGAGTTCACTAGGCTATGAGCATAGGTCATCTTGATGAGCCTAAGTAGAGCACTTAACAACACACACATGGCTTTAAGAGATAATGGCTTTACTTGCACCAACACTCTACACATATCTCTCCACGGATGAGGTAGTGAGGAGGCAGTTTCCTTTGGCTTGGGGTAGCATATGAGGGTAGTACTTCTAAGCGGAACCTCTCTTCTTCTTATAGTGAAGGAAGTGCGTCTCAACTTGGTCTGGTGGTTATGAAGTCTAAAGACAAAAGTCGTGGTTTGCAATAAAGCTTCAAAAGAGGGATAGTCTACTGGCTCAAGAGGAAAAACTCCTTGTATATATGCTGCACCATGTAGATATGTTGTACAGATGCACATGAAAAAAACGTGCAAAAAGAAAATAACTCCAAAAAAGTGGTGGGTCGGATTGAAAATTTAATAACCCCACCGGAGTGTACATAGTCAAGTAAAGCAAAGCTTATGTTATACATGACCATCTCATGAAGCTTGCAGCGGGAGACTCAGCTACACTGGTTAGAGCTCCCAAGGATACATGGCTACACTGGCCATGGTCCATTCTCTTCTTCCCCTCTTCTTGAGCAAGTTGCACTTGAACTTAGAAGGGAATACCCCGCTTCTCGGGGAACGAGTTGCTAGACCGAGGCATTAGAGTTACCGGGTTGAGGGAGGTTGTTTCTTTATTACTTTTGAGGTGGGGAGCTACATATCACTTACACAATACAAGGAAAGATTCATGGTCATTGGAGTTTGTGTATGTAGACTTGTTCTGATCTGGTTTATTAAGGAGTCTTGACCATAGATTGGTGAAACTTAGAGGCTGTCGAGTTTTAAGCTTGAGTCCAAATAAGGTTCCGACAAATTAATAATCCAAAGGTCTGTCCGAGCTCCATATTTCAATTTAATGAAGGAAAGTTTAATAATCAACCTTGATTTCTCCTCTTTTTCTTTTTCTTTCTCTTTTGCACTTCTTTTTCAAATAAGTGTTTGCTAAGGGACTAGCGAAAGTAAAGTATAGGGGGCGATGAATCCCCATTCATCACTCTTTATTCCTTTATTTTAGTTAGAAACCTTAGCCAACTACCATGTAAATATGTGTAAATATCATAAGTTGTCAAAACACATGCATCATGTAAATATGCATAATTAACATGTTTTTGTGTGAAAATAAAGGAATAAAGAAACACAAGAAAGAGAGGGAATATTTAGAATAAATATTGAGCGACCTAATCCCAAGGGAGGGCTCAACATGGGCCTGACCGCAAAAGAACCCAAGTAGAGAGAGATAAGGTCAACCATGGATGTACATAACTCTATGTATATAAATAAATTTTTTCCCCAAAATAAAAATAAAAAGTGTCTCATATTTTGTACATATTTATAAAAGTAAAATAAAAAAACAGAAAAATAAAAAAAAATAATAATAAAAATCATTTTCAACCTTGTATATATACCATGTACACATGTATATAAACCTATTTAGTTAACTCATGTAAATAAATCCTAAAAATAAAATAAAAATACCTTTTTATTCCAAATTTTATGTTGAAAATAAATAAAATATAAAATTTGAATAATTATGCAAAAATAAACAATTTAAAATAAAAATAAAAAATACATATGTATATATACCTACATATAATAATAGTATAATGTAAATATGCTATTTATTTTTCAAAAAAATAAATAAAAATCACTAAAAAATAATATAAAAAATAAACATTTTTCATGTTTAAACTTTTTTCGAAATAAAATCATTTACTAATTTTAATTGAATTTACAAATAATGAAAGCACGGAATTCTCTGATAGGTCCACGGAGGATGTTGACCCCCGGTCAACTCTCCCCCCAGGATCACCCAGTGATGGATCTTTGCTCCCGACCCGACTTCGTCTGTTTTTCGCGCATTGATCCGACCACCATCAATCGAAACCTCGGGCCCTTATTATCCTTGAATCATCCCTAATCCACGCTCGATCATCCTTCTAGGGATCCGTGCTTCACTGTGCCCTGCCTGATCCCATCTTCTCGGACCTGCACCTGTATATTGCATCTTCTTCCCCCGCCATTAGCCGCATCTTTGGCCTCCACCTTCCATCCCAGGACCTCCATTCACTTCCCTAGAGTGACAACTATCGGAAGGGAGTGTTGCAGCGAGGAGCAGGCGGCCCCAGCCACTGATCCGGCGACTTGCGCCGCCGTGCTTCGCCACCGAGCGAGCCGAGCCTTTGGCCCCGACGAGCCATCGAAGCAAAGACCCTAGGAGCTCCGTCAGCTCCAGCATAGTCAACCTCGATCGCCAGGTACCCTCAATTCCCTTTAGGATAGGTAAATTTCATATTTCCCCCTTTTTCGCCGTCGGCCTTCGCCGTCCGATTCACGTTGATCCGTCAACCCATTTGACCATCCGACCCTCGATTCACGCTCACGAGACTTCTCGCCACGTTCTGCACCCATCCGATCATCCTGACTCGCCCCGGAGCAGGAACTCAGGTCCTCATCACCGTCCCTTTGCCGGAGGACCCTGCTCCGCCTCATTCCAACCACCCCTTCGCCCGCTAACGGGTCGAGGCACTTTGCCCTCGACCCACTGTGCATATTGCAGGTCAAGTCGACCTCATCTAGAGGTCGACTCATTCGGGCACAGCCGCTTCGACCCACCTTCGTCGTCGGAGCTCTCCAGAGCTCTTTAGCTTCATCGGAGCATCCCAGGAGCTACGGACTATCGTGGCTGATCTGTCCCCCATCTCAGTAGCTCTAGAGGGTCCTTCCACTTCCCGCACTGAGCCGGCGAACCTCACCGGCGAGGAGTTCTTGGAGGACCTTCAGATACCGTCCGATCGACACCCCTCCGCCAATTCTGATCATCGCCGTCCATCCGCGGAGCATCTCCACCATCCGATTCACCTGGGGGTCGATCCAAGACATCCAACAGCGAAGAGGAGTCTTCTGTTCTCAGCCGTTAGATCCCCACGTGACGCTTCCTCGTCCGTTAGATCTTAATAATAGGGGTAATTTCCCTTAGGCCCCTCTTTTTATCGCATTTCTAGTTTAGTCCTGTAAATATTTAGTGTAGTTGTTTTTATTTTGCATAATTGCACCGTGGGCCCTATGTTTATTTTATTTGCATTTTAGTCCCTGCCTGTGTAGAACACGTGCTTCGACATGTGAGATTTTGGACATTTTGCTTGTATGGGCTTGGGGTTTGTTTATGTTATGGAATGAAACTTAGTTTCTGATATTTACAGTTATACCCCTGTGCGTGGTTTTAATTGAGCATGTGCCGAATATTTGGGACTTTTTGCGCTTATCTTAAGGTTTTTGCACGTGTTATCATTTAGCCCATGGAATTAAATTTTCTTACATTTAGGTCCCTGTGTGCTGTAACGCTTTTATTTGTTGGATAAAATAGAAAATAAACTCCAAATTAAGTGAAATTTGGACACTGGCTCCTGCCACTATGTAAAAATTTCTCTAAAATTTTGGGACATTTTCGAGGCTTTTTGTTAATTTAAAAAATAAAAAAACATGTATTTTTCTCAATGTTTGAATTGAAAATCAAATAAAAATATAAAAAATTCTTTAAAAATTCTAAAAAATTATGGATAGTTAGTTTTGTTGTTTTCTAGCTTTGGTTAATTTTTGTGCTATTTGGATTCATAAAACTCATAAAAATTGAAAAAACCTAAAAATCTTGTAAAAATCATTAAAAATTCTATAAATTCAAAAAATGCAAACTCTTTTCTTGTAGTTTAGTTTTTTGTATATATTTTTCATAAAAATTGTCTCCAGACTTTTATAGACCAATTATATATTTTTAATTGGTCTTTCAAGTTTGGCTACACATTGAGCATTGTTTTTCCCTTTTCTCCATTTTTAAAAAATCAAATAAAAATTATAAAATTCTGAAAAATTCACCAAAACACTTAAAAATATAAAACACACAAAAATAATTTTATTTGAATTTTTTGAGCATTTGTGGGTGTTTAACAAATTTGTTGTAGTTGAATTTTCTTAGAATTTCTTACAAAATTAAATACACAAAAAAATTAAAAATAATTAAAATCCACCAAAAAAATATTTTATTCTTTATTTTCGATTTTGACTACTTCATAGGTCATCTCGACCGTCCCGTGCTCCTTGAGTCCGACCTTGGTCGCTATACCAGGTTAATAAATTAGCGAGGACCGCTATTGATTTCCTTGTTTGATCTTCTTATTTGGTGGTTCTTATTATTCTTGATTGACCGAGCCTTATCGACCCGGGTCGCGACGACTCGAGAGTTATTTTTACCTCATCCGGATCTTGAGAGTCTTGATTTTCCAGTCATCAATCACCAACTAAAATTGATAAGATAATTCGGCCGAACTCTTACAGCTATCACGTGTTGAGTTGGTGAAATTGAGGGTTTGAATTGTCTTTGTATTGTGTGAGCTTACTCCATACATTTACGTGCACCGTAGAACTAGTGCCTCATTGAATATCACGTTCTAATCGGTTCTTTTGACATCGAAGATGACTGATTGGGGGGATATTTATTCGGACTTTGCGAATCTCTCGTTGAACCCTCCAAGAAGTACGTCTTCTTAGGTCCATGTGCAACTTGGACCAACCTGGACTCATGACCCTCTTGAGCCCAGGATCACCCACTCTCGGGATGGTTACTCTCAAACCATTCCATTTCTCTCTTCCCACCTCACCGAGGAAGACCTTCGCTTCGGTGAGAATATCTTGATTCATAAATCCTTTTCTAATCAAGAACACCTTGCTGATTCAGGCCACAAAGAAGATTCAAGTAAAATGACTCCAAATAAGAAAGATGAGGAAGAAGAGAATCATAAAGACCCGATGAGAATGGTACTTGCCAGATTAGCTGCATCTGAGCAGCAACACACACTTCTTAGAGCTCAGTTAGGACAGCTCAATGTTGGGGTCGAACCACCAATGGATGCAGCATACAACCCCGGGCAGTATTAAATTCGGAACTACTTGAGTCCAGTAGAACCCACAGTTGATTTTGAGTTGAAGCCGCACTTTTTGAACCTACTGCCACACTTTGATGGGAATGCATCTGAGGAGCCATATGCATTCCTAAGGGACTTTGAGCTCATCTGCGCTAACCTCAAACATCATAATGTTAGCTAGGATTATATTAGGCTCAAAGCCCTTCCATTTGACTTGGGTGGAAAAGCCGACTACTGGGTGAAAAATCTTGGAATCACCGTCACCAGCTATGCCCAGTTCAAGGACCTGTTTCTAAATAAGTTCTACCCACTGAGCAGAACTAACATGATGAGGACATGAATTATGAGTTTTTTCCAATTACCCCATAAAGCCTTTTGATATGCTTGGGAAAGATTCAAGGACATCCTGCAGAAATGTCCCTGTCATGGACTAGATGATAATATCTTGGTCCAGTCATTCTTTACTGGTCTCAACCCTGAGATGAAGGGTTTAGTGAGCGCTACCTGTGGAGGCAGCTATACATCACGAGGAGAGGATACCGTCTGGAAGGTATTCGAGCAGATGGCTGAAACTAGCCGCTCATAGATGGACAACATGGCCTATACAACATCCCCCAGTTCACTCTCATATGGAGGGGAAAATCAGTTGTAGTCGATCTCTCTCAGGACGAGATCCCTAGCATGGGACTCCTTGCTGACAAGCTTACTGTAGTCGAAAGGATTGACAGGAGAATTGATGAATTAGACAGGAGCGTCTCCAAGATTCCAAAACAAATACATGAGTTGACTGATAGGGTATCTAAGATAAAGATACCTGCCGTGACTGCACCCTATGCTCCCGTATACCGAGTTCACCATATTCAGGAGCAGTTGGTGTCAGGGCAACTCCAACCATGGGAGTACGACCAATCCTACGCCCACTCTTTCCAGCAGCCACCTCCATTAGCAGAGACAATTCAGGAGGAGCCTCCACCGGTTTGGGAGGTGAATGGAGTATGGTATACTCAGGACCCTGCCAAGCAGGGAAGTAACGGAGACCGACAGACCTACCAGCATCCCCCGACCTTTCACAACACCGCATTCACCTTCGTGCCACCTCCTTTATAGTAGAGCGCTGGATTCCAGCCACCCCAGTAGCCGCAGCAACAGTACCAGTAATATGGCCGACAGGGCCATTACCAGGCAGGCCAGCAGGGCCCACAACCTCAGCAGCAGCAACAGATTCAGTACCCTGTCCAGCAAGGCCAGTCTTCCCATTCTTCTTCCTAGTCGTATCCCCTTCCTTCACCGTCTAGTTCCGTGGACATTCAGCAGCAGATACTCGACGAGCTTCATTCCTACAGGAACGAAATTCATGACTTACGGGTGGATGTCAACAGCCTGTCCAGATGGCGAGATGAGCAAACTGCACCCTCTACCTTGATCCCATCCCAAGTTCAGGCTAACCCCAATTGCCTGAACCGTTCCAGTTCTCAGCAGCACTTTGGTCAGGTATACTATTCAGCATCTCCTAGATCTGAACATGAGATTCTTTCATGTGACGTGGCTTATCACATGTCACTCAGGAGCGGAAGGACCGTGACCGTACCCGACCAGGTGAGGGATACGAGGAGGGGCTTCACTGGAGCTCTACCTGAGGAGTCTTTAGAGGATGATGAGGAGAGGCAGCATATTCCAAAGCCCCGTCAGCACTATTCGAGGATTTCTACTCAGGGAGCCGAGAGGAGAAGGAGAGCACATATGCAGCATCAGCAGCATGGATATTCTTCTGAGTCTACAGAGGACCTTGCTTCTCCGGTTGTGGCGGATACCACTCCAGATTCTATTCCACAACGTTTAGTAGATAGGTTAGATTTTGAGTCCATGTTACATAAAAAAGATTCATGTATGAATAACTCTATTTCAGTTAATGCCAAGAATGATCTTTCAGTTCATGATTCAAACTCTTCATCTTCTGTTTCTCTATATTCAATCCCTTTCCCCCGTGCTCTTACGGCAGGAAAGCACATCAAAAAGATTCAGAAAGATGACCCTGATATGGCACGATTTTGTAAAGAAAATATCACTGTAAAGATGCCATTTGATGAATATGTGGCTAACTATCCTTCCTTCCAAAAATACCTTAAGGTGAGATGCACACCTACAAGGGTTGGTAGGAAGAAAGATAACCGAAATATAAAGACACATGTCTTATCAGTATCCATAACCTATTATATCAATAATTAGACATTACCAAGGAAAAAGACAGACATGGGTGCTCACTATGTGGAGATTCGTATTGACGACATTGCGTTTGCACGCACACCCTTGGATAACGGTTCTTGAATCAGCTTACTTCCCCTAGCATTATATCAGAAATTGGAGTTGGGACCACTTTGCAAATCTAGAGCTTTGCTCCAATTCACAGATCATTCAGTAAAGAGACCTAAGGGATAAGTAAAGAATGTAGTTATCTCTATCGAGGGGCAGAACTATCAGGTTGACTTCATAGCCTTGGACATGGAGACCCCCAATCATTGGAGAGAATCTAAGATCATTCTCGGACGGCCCTTCCTTAGGACCGCAGACGTAGCTTTTGATTATGGTACGAGAATGATGAAGTTCTGTTCTATAGGTAGAGAAGTGAACCCTGAGATTAAGCAAACCAAGTGTCAATGACATAGTACTCATCTTCAGAAGCAAATTGCAGAATGATTAGCACAGTTGGGATTTGGATACAGATTCCTTCAAGACAGAGCGAGTCCCTTTCATCTAGAAAGGGCATAGTGGATGATGTAATGCCAGGTGTTGTTTGATCTTATGGGAGATGCATGTACCTATTATCATGATGACACAGATATCCATCTGGATCTGTCAGTTCCATGCTCTTTGGAACGATCATGGGACATAAATGATGAGTCGGACGCGGCTTTGGCCGAACTACCGCGTTTCTTTGGTGATCTGACTCCCCATACATCTGATTTGGTGGAAAGTATTACTCAGCTCAGCCCACCTTCATGCAGCATGGAACCAGATTCAGGTTCAGTTCAACCAGATTTGCTTGATGATACCACATTGCCAGAACTGAAATCACTACCTCCTACACTCAAGTATGCCTTTCTTGCGGGACCCAAAGAGAGATATCCTGTTATCATTAGCTCAGACTTGACTTTAGAACAAGAGTCTAGGTTGTTAGAAGTCTTAGAGGGGAATCGCAAAGCAATAGGCTAGATAGTGTCGGATCTCGTGGGCATCAACCCCGCTCTCTGCTCGCACCATATTTTTACTGAGGATAATGTGAGACCTTCTCGTGAGTTTCAAAGGAGACAACCCCAATCTACGAGAAGTAGTGAAGAAGGAGATTGAGAAATGGTGCAAAGCAGGGTTTATATACCCTATTTCTAACTCCAAGTGGGTGGCCCCACTTCAGGTTGTCCAGAAGAAGTCGGGAATTCAAATGGTCACCAACGAGGAGGGGGTATAGATCGCGACACGAATACCCACGTCGTGGCGTATCTGTATTGATTACAGGTGCCTGAATGTCGTCACCATGAAAGATCACTTTCCCTTGCCTTTTATTGATCATATCTTAGAGAGACTCGTAGGGAAAGAGTTCTTCTGTTTTCTTGACGGGTAATCAGGCTACAACCATGTAGCTATAGCACCTGAGGACCAGGAAAAGACCACAATGACATGTCCATTCGGCACTTATTCTTTCAGGCGCATGCCATTCGGGATCATTTCAACGGTGCATGATTGCCATATTTACCGAGATGGTGGAAGATTTTCTAGAAGTGTTAATGGATGACTTCTTGGTTCATGGTGATTTATTTGATACATGTTTAGCGCACTTGGACCGAGTCCTCACGAGGTGTAGAGAGGTGAAGCTGATACTCTCCTGGGAGAAGAGTCACTTTATGGTGACGGAGGGTATCGTGTTGGGGCATGTCATCTCTAAAAGGGGAATGGAGGTTGACCTTGCCAAGGTGGAGGTGATCAAAAAGCTCGATCCACCTACCAACGTGAAGTCAGTGCGGTCATTCTTAGGGCATGTTGGATTCTATAGGAGATTCATTCATGATTTTTCAAAGATCGCATGCCCACTGACTGAGCTCTTAGGGAAAGACACAGAGTTCGTTGTAGATCACAGGTGTCTGGAGTCCTTTGAGCTCTTTAAGAGGAAGATTTGTGCCTCGCCTATCCTACAAGCTCCTGACTGGTCTCTCCCCTTTGAGATCATGAATGATGCCTCAGATTTTGCTATAGGAGCTGTTTTAGGACAACGGCGTGAGGGGATCCCGTTTGCGATCCATTACGCAAGCAAAGTATTAGATCCTACACAGAAGAATTATACAGTGACTGAAAAGGAAATGCTCGCGGTAGTATGGGCCCTCGATAAGTTTAGATCATATATTTTGGGCTCTAAGGTGACAATTTACACATATTACACATCCATTCGATACTTAATGGAAAAGAAGGACATGAAGGTGCATCTTCTTAGGTGGATTTTACACCTCCAGGAATTTTATTTGGAGATAAAAGATAAACCTGGAGTGAAGAATGTTGTGGCTGATCATCTTTCTTGGATTGAACTTAAGGATTCTCCTAATTATGAGCGGATTAGAGAGACCTTCCCAGATGTGTCAATTTGTGTTATTGACTCACTCCCGTGGTATTCCATCATGTTGAACTATCTTATCTCCAAGCAGGTTCCCCATGGTTGGACTAGGAGCAGTAGTGATCGACTAAAGTCTGATTCGAGGAGATACCACTGGGACGATCCTTTCGTTTTCTTCGAAGGACCGGATTGTGTTTGGAGAAGGTGTATTCCTCAGAAGGAATACCAGAGTGTCCTCACATATTGTCATTCACTTGAGGCTGGAGGACACCATTCGGGAAAGAGAACCGCTCACAAATTACTTCAATGTAGATTGTATTGGCTGACCTTGTTTAGAGATGCTATTGATTTTGTACGGTCGTGTCCGATCTGTCAAAGAATGGGTGGGACATTTGGATAGAGAGATGAGATGCCCATGCAACCGATGATTATTTGTGATGTTTTTGATGCATGGGGTATAGATTTTATGGGTCCCTTTCCCAAGAGCCAAGGACATGAGTACATATTAGTGGTAGTTGATTATATATCCAGGTGGGTGGAGGCTATCCCAACCTGAACCACAGACAACAACATTGTCTGTAATTTTGTGAGAGACCATATTATTGCTAGGTTCGAGGTGCCAAAAGTTTTGATATATGATGGGGGCAGCCATTTTGTGAATCGAGATATGAGATCTTTAGCTCAGGACTATGGATTTGAGCATAGAATAACTAGTCCTTACCACCCACAGTCCAACAGCATGGCAGAGGTTTAGAACAGAGAGGTGAAGGGTATTTTGCAGAAATTGGTTCGTCCCAATAGGAAGAACTGGTCGCAGCTTTTGGACCAAGTTCTGTGGGCCTATAGGACAGCCTACAAGACACCATTGGGTACTTCACCATTTAGAATGATCTATGGCAAGCCATGCCATTTGCCCGCATAATTGATTCATAAATCCGAATGGGCAATTAAGAAGATTAATTGGAGTTGTCACCTAGGGAAGCTTTATCGCGACTTGAACTTGAACGAGCTCGTGGAAATCCGAAACAGGGCATATGACAACAATTTGATTTAGAAGGACAAAGTAAAGAGATGGCATGATCAACACATTAGGTGCAAAGACTTTGTCCCTGGACAAAAGGTAGTTCAATGCCAGGTTGAAGATGTTCCATGGGAAGCTCAAATCTAAATGGACAAGTCCCTTTGTTGTTAAGAAAGTGCACGAGAATGGAAGTGTAGAGATAACTGATCTCGCAGATGGTGCACAATCTCATGTGGTGAATGGACAACTGTTGAAGCATTTTGTTGATTCGAAAGAGCAGTTAGTCCAATTCAAGGTCATCAACTTCATGTAGAGTGAGCACAGAGCAGATACATCATATCACTCGTCATGAAGATGCAGCATCAAGATTCAACATCTTAGAAGATTCGTTGCTCTTGTACATTCTCATTTCTTCGTATATTCTCCAGATCACATCGGGTCTCATACTTACTCTTGTCCTATACTTAGGCTGACCAGAGCCTAAGTATAGGGGAAACCGATGCCCGCCATGTGTATACTCATCCATTTCTCCTCTTGACCTCGTCCGCCCCATTTTTGCTCCTCTTTTACACTTAGGTTGACCAGAGCCTAAGTATGGGGGGGGCAGATCGACTTCTATACTTTTAATTATTTTAGTCATCCTACGATTAGCACGAGCTATGTCTTTTTCTTGCTTCTTGTTCTCTAAGGATATAGCACATGCTAAGCATAGGGGGCCGTGTATATATTACATATATACTTTACCCATAGCTCATACTTTCACGTATTTTTGTATATATTATTCAATAATTATGGGGTGGGTAAAAGAAAAAAAACAAAACACTTAAAAATCTTTTTCAAAAAAAAACCTCTTAAAAAAACTTTTCAAAAAAATCCTTTCTTATTTACTTATCTTTTTCGAAAACAAAAAAAACTTTTTATAACAAAAAATTTCTTTTCCTTTGTTTGTCAAAAAAAACAAAACAAAAAAAAGACTCTAAAAAATCAAAAATAAAAAACCTTTTTCTAAAACTAAAAAAACTAACTAATAAGTTGGTTTAATCCCTGACACATTCACTTTCACACAAGACTAGTGATGGTTAAGAACACTAGGTTTATGAGGTCCTGAGATTTTGAGTCAACCAGCCTTAGTCATTAGGATCTTGGACTTAATTATTCACATTTCCCTAGTTTGAAAGATTTGTGTGCTATATTGCATGCTTAGTCTCTACCTTAAGAATATGATCATCACCTCACATACACGATTGCAGTTATGATGAGATGAGTTGAAATTTCACTTGAGGAACTGGGATAAGAGATTTGAGTTTGGACTTGATTTGATGATGCTCGAGGATGGGATAAAATTAATGAAGGCTTCATGAAACCTGAGTGTCAGCACCTTTAGCCAGTATGAGAACATGGTTCTTGTACTATCTCTTGACATTTACCTATGTGCCAGGGTGTGATAAAATAAAAAAATTGTTGATCAGCATACATCAACTCTTGGTAAAAGCAGTGGAGCTAGCCAAAAATATTACAAAGCAATGAAATGTCTAAGAAAAGCTCTCATTCCATATAAAGTCAAATTTCAACAAGAGCTTCCACCAAAGGCGAATGCTCCCAACCATTTTGAAGTGTCCACTTGGACCACCGCTATTAGGACCAGGAGTTGGGCTTGCACCAAAAAAGGGCTCTGCATCGTAAATGCTCAAGTATGGGTGTAGAAGGTATAATAGATACTAAAAAAAGACACACCCCGGTATACTCCCAGGAAAACAAGTGCAGATGAATCCAACTTCTATTGACGGACGCACTGATCAACACCAAAAATATCCGTTGAGTAATAAGGCACTTTAGAGGATCCTTGTTCCAATGAGAGGGAGAGAAGAAATGAAACAATCCTATGCCCTCCATCAACTGGCCTTCAATCTACACTTTTAAGTCTGACAACTAAAGAGACGGTGGATTGGATGCAAGAAATGGTATATTCCCTAGTGCTGAGGGTTGGGTCCTTAAGAGAGTCTCTTGGACAGGAATCTTGGGTGACGTTGTGACTCTACTCTTGTAACTACGGCCAACACTTAAAGCAAATCCCTACTATATATGTATACAAAGAGAGTCTGATGATTAGGGAAAAGTGATACCTTTTGACTAGAGCTTGATTCATCTTAGGATTTTAGGATCTCTGAAATCGTGAGTTCTTGAACGGATCAAGTCTTGTATTCACATGCACAGTCAGGAGTTAATCCAACTTATTCATTCTTTATTTGCTCGGGGACTAGCAAAGTTTAAGTATAGGGGGGTGATGAATCCGCAATTCATCATCTCAATATCTTGATCTTAGCAAAATCCCTGAGCAAATTCTCAATTAAATGTATATAAAATAAATTAACAAAATAACTCCTGTAAATAAAACACACCAATTATTGTATATTAGATTGTACAAAATAAATTAACAATAAAAAGCCACAAAATTAAAGGAGTTTTTCACCTGTAAATAGCCAAAAACTTCATGTATTTTTAATAATTTTATTTCAACTTCTTTTTGGCTAATTCTTTATCTAACTTGTTCATATAAATGTATATAAAAATAGAAAAATACAAAATAAAATTCACCTCAAATAAATGCTCCTAGATCTCTAAGGGAAAAAGCCATAAAGTCCAACTTCCCGTCCAAATTCCTGCTCCATATTCCAAATTCACCAAACTCACTTTTAAAGTTCAAGTTAGAAAATTATCTATCCAATGGAAGTGGTTTCAATAAAATTGGAGCTCATTTACAAAAGTTGAGTTTTGGGACCTAGATGTACATTGTATATTATGTATATATTTATTCTTTCTTCATTTTTTTATCTTTCTTAATTACTAAAATTAAAAAAATCATTGTTGTGTTATATTTTTATTCTAATGTTTTATTGTATTTTTCTGTTGTAAATATCTCTTATTAAGAAGAAAAAATATACATATTATAAAAGCAAACAAAAAATGTACATGTTGTTTGTCTTCTTTTGTAAATTCTCCACTATTTATTTTATTCTCTTTTATTCTATTGTATTTAAAGTAACCTACTTTATTTTATCTTATTTTCCTTTATTTATTTTACATTCTCTACAATAACCACCATTCAACTCCATTCTACCACCAACCTCCATTTAAACCCACCATTTTTTAAACCTTCCATTCAACTCCATTAATAATACAACCTTCCAATCAACTCCACCACTTTAATAACTTCTCATATTCCCTCTTTCTATACATCCCATCCCCCTCATTTTGCAATTTATCCATCTTTATGTGAGGAGAGCCTAGTTTCCAGAGTTGAATCGGTGATAGCGATGCAATCGCGGTCGAGCGACGACAGCCCTCTCTTCGGTGAGATCCTTTGGTTTTTCAGCCAACATCACAGCCACATCCGTGCTTTGCTCGAGCTCATCGCTGCCGACGATTTGAGTGAAGACGGTGCTCTCGTGAGCACATCATAGGCGATCGTCTCCATCGTAGGTAAGTTTAGTTTCATCTTGTCATTATCATAGGCGACCGTTCCCTTTCCTTGGGTGCATCTCAAACCGCCCAAGGAAGAGGAAGGTCAACCTTTTCTTTATTTTTTAATGTAAAAATTGCATTGTGTTTATTACTTGTTTCTAATATTGCATAATAATCCCGATACATAACTTGCATTGTAATTTTATTCTCTGGAATTTGCACGGATCACCCTGTGTTTGTATAGCAATTTGGACCTCAATTTTACATCTTTTTATTCAATAAAAATGTTATTGTGTTGAGCAACATATTGTCTACCACCTGGAAATTTATTTATATTTTTGTGAAATATTATGAATTAACTAAAATTGGTTAATTACAATTCTTCATATTTTTCTTAATCTGGACTCTTAAATTAATATCTGACACTTATTTACTCTAAAAATTCCACAAAAATTAGATATGATGTCATGAAATGTGATTGTGATACTTTCCAAATTTCATCCAAAGTAGAGTTGTCTTGTGCCTGAAATAAATCATAGAGTGATTTTTCGTATTTGATTTTTAATTAAACCCACATGCATGCTTTTCGCAAAATTTCAAGTCTCCTGATATTCATATGAAAATACCTATATAAGATAATTTGCTCTCTACTTAATTTGATAACGGGGATTTATTAGGAATTAATTACTCACTATCACTCTGTTTCCATTAAAAAATCCATAAAAAATTCATATTTCGTTAAAATATTCCAAAAACATTATTGTTGTTTCATTTCATCATGTTTTAGTTCCAGTAAAATTTTCATGATTTTTGTTACTGTTTGTATGAACAATTGTGAAAAAACCCATAAAAGTGTGCATTTTTCATTGTTGCATTTTAACCCTGAAAATTCTAAAAAAATATGTCTTGCATTCATCACTGGATTAGGATTCTAGGAAAAATATAATTTGGCTAAATTGGACCTATTTTCTATTAAAATTAATTTGGCCTATTTGTGTGCTTTCTTAGTGTCTTAATTCACTTGCATTGTCCATTTTGCATTCTTGTTGCATAAAAAAATATAAAACAATATCCACATTGGAAATCTAAATCTTCATTTTCAAATTAACCCCAATGTTGTTCCTTTGCCTCCCTGTGTTCGACCTCAGACTTGCCCGTGATTTAAATTAAAGCCGAGACACTCTTCATGGAGATCTTCTCTCGGTTCTGAATGATTCGCTAAGTACGTGTACTACAACGAACACAAATTATACATCGTATTTAGCGAGTCGTCAGTCATACCAAATCCTGTTGAGGTCCATTAACAGCTCCTGCTTGTAAAGAGGTGGGGGAAGGACTGCCAAGGGTTGATCCTACTGGTACACTGCCATCTGAGTGTCTTGAGATGGTGGTGGCTGGAGGTATTGCTGGTGCGACTGCTGGAAAGACTCCGCCTGAACATGGTGAACATGTTTGTGTTGGCCGGAGTGTTGGGTCGAGCGACTACTGCTAGGATCCTCCCATGTCCTGAGACTAGGCTGAGGAGCCGTCTGTGCCTCCTGGAGACACATGATCTGGGTCTACAGGTCACTCAATGTCAGTGCCATCAGATCCATTTCTATCATACCCTGGCACTGCTTCTTCTCAATGAGCTCGATGCGACCCAGCTTTTCGTTGATGATGCCCATATCAGCAGCGGATGACTCTGCCTGTGTTGTGGTTGCTGATGAAGTGGATGGGCCAACATCGATCCGTGTGATCCTTTGGTAGGACGCAAACTGTGGATGGGGCTTCCCTTGAGTGTAAAGACGGGTCTGGGACATGATAGTATAGTTATTTGCCATCTCATCATAGATAGCTCAGACCTGATCCTCATCCTTGGCAAAATAGGATCCCCCACAAGATACGTTCACGAGCCCTTGCAGCTCTGGTGTCCACCCACAAAAGAAGTGCTACACTAAGATGGGCTTGGATATGTCCTGATGTGGACACCGGTGATGAGCTCTCTGAATCGGTCCCATGCTTCTTAAAATTGTTCATTGGGAAGCATGTAGAAGTTGTTGATGAGGGCTCACGTTGCATTTGTCCGGCTGAGTGGATAGTACTTATTCAAGTACTCGTTCCGGAGCTGTTCCCACGATGTCACGTATTTACCTAAATGCTTCAGCCAATTGGCTTCTCTGTCGACGAGGGAGAACAGAAAGACCATCATCTTGATGGTATCGTCGTCCACTAATCGATCGTGGATTGTGCTGCAAATCATCTCAAACTCCTGAAGATGGAGATGTGGCTCCTTGCTGGCTAGCCCGTGAAATCTGGGCAGTAACTGGATAGTCTGAGGAGGGAGATTGAAGTCTCCCAGAATGGCGGGCAACTGAATCCAACGGTGCGTCAGAGTTGCACCAGGGTTGTGCAACTCTCTCATGGGGCATGCTCATCGAACTGGCTCTGTTGGCTCATATGGAAGTGGTCCATCTCCTTCCCCTCGCTCTGGAATGTCTCCTCCTCCACCAGCTCTAATCTGCTCCCGGTCTGCTCGCATCTGAGCCATCTCCCTGCGCATGTCAGCCATGAAAGCCCCCTGATCTCTAATCTGTCGTTGTATAGTCTCCAGGGAGGCTAACAGGGTATTGTTGATGGCAACGTGATCAAGAACATACATGTGCATCTGGCTGGATCCATCAGTACGCTCCTCGTTGCTGGTCATGGTCTCTACAAAGGCAAACGACCCGAACTCAGGTGCTGTTAAATGAATATACATCCGCTACGGTCTCTGCTCTGGCACTGTGAGACTGGTAGAAGGGTGGTCAATGAGGAATAGGGTGGAGTCAAACTCGGGTTCAGAGAGTGAGTCTCAGCTCTCACGAACCAACCTAGATGAATGAGGAGGAGTGCTCGAAAGCGGTGCAACCATAGGCTGCCTAAGGGATCTCCGGCCCATCATGGTGATATGGAGAGGAAGGCAGATCATATCTGGAAACAAACAAGATCAGGAAAAACAAACCCGCAATTCACCTACTCAACACTGAGCCCATGACCGTAAAAGTTTGGTCTTTTATCTTGTCGATTTTATTAGGTGATAATTCAATTTTTCAAAGCGGTTAAGCGAGTTGGTAGGAACCCAATGCTCTCAACAGAATGTCACGTATAAAAGGCCAGTAGTCTACCAAGAGTTCGGGTATAGCTCTATCCTAGTGCGCGCTTCACTCTCTAGCTCATCCAACCAAATAAGGAGGGGATTGCTCTCCCAAGACAAATTTTTTGGTGAGTGTCTTTTATGATCAGGTATGTTTAGCATTACCAATTTTATGGCTTTTCTTTTTAGGTATTTTTCAATAACAAGCAATGCCTAACGAATTTTTCGATCTCCTGATTATTTTAAGTCCCAAACAGAGGAGGAAGTCGAAAAAGCCGATGCGCGATCAAATACGATGATGCATGCAGAGTAAGAAATGTGTACCTTACTCAAGATTTCTACATGTAGGGTGATCTGCGCATAAATTGAAAGACATGAATAAAACTACCTATATGATGCAAGAAGAAAACAACCTTGGATGAAGCAATTTCTACATGAGAAGAACAATAGCTAGCCAATCAGACCAAGTCCAGAGTCCAATCTTGGGAATCACTTGGAACCTGCCACAACGGGTCATGCTAACGTTGTATGTGGTTCCTCACGACACGTGGACTCGGACCTAATTAAACTAACTTTTTCTTGTGATTTAATTAATAAGGTCCAATTAATGGTCTATAGGAGTAGGCAGATAATTAGAGTTGGGCCTTAATTAATTATGTCACAATTAATGATATTCCTAAGTCTAGGGGCCAAATCCTTCAAGAATAAAAAAAATAAAATGCGATAAAACAAAACCGGTGAAAAGCGTGGTGAGGTCCCCCGAGCACGCCGGTGCTCGACGAAACAAACCCCTATATGCCAAGTCCAAAGTCCATAGTCTAAGTCCCTCTATTATAACAATAATAGAGCTAAAAATTCTAAACAATACAAAAATCCTCCAAATCTTTGCTCCCGCTCTCCTACGCTCTCCTCCTGCTCGATGAAGAAACGAGCCGCCTCCGCTTTGCTCAGGTGCACCGACACTCCTAGGAACACCCCCTCGCTCATCGGGCCCCTTGCAAGAAAGAGAGAAACAAAAGATGTGTCAGATCATAGTTAGGAAAAATAAGAGTAGAAGCAAATAAAGAAAATCGACTACTAGGTCGTGCTCCCCGACAACGGCGCCATTCTGATGGGCGTCCTGAGCAACTAAGGATAAGTGATATTAAAGGTCGTTGCAACCTCAACCACTCGAACCGGGCTCAACGAGAAAAAAAATCAGACCACTAAAGCAAATCAATCAAATAATAAAAGAAGGCAAGCAGTCTTGCTAGTTACTTAACATGGTATAGACACTAAGGTCGAACACAAGGAGCACGGAATGAAACCTATAAAGTAGTAAAGTAATCTAAGAAAGGTATTTTTGGTGGTTTTTAATCTTTTGAATTTTTTATGTTTTCTTCTTAAGAGAAGAAGTAAAGAAAAGGCAAAAATAACTCACTCAAGCAATTATTTAAAGGTCCAAAATGACTCAAAAATTCAAAACAAATATGTTTTTATGTTTTTAAATATTCAGATGTTTTGGGTATTTTATGGGAATTTTCAGATTTTTATTTAATTTTCTAAAATAGAAGAAGGAAAAAATGCAAACAGTGTGCACCCGAGATTGACAAGCACTTTAAAATATCTAAATTGCATATAAAATCTGAGCAACAATTTTATGTCAAAATACAAAGAAAAATCTACCTACAGAAACTAAAAACACATTTTTTTATTTTTTATGATCTTTTTAATAATTTTTATAAGGTTTTTAGTGTTTTTAAATTTTAGGTGTTTTATAAAAGGGAATGAAGCAAAAATCACAAAAAAGTTAAAATATGATGAAACAAGCACAGACGATTTTTTTGGAATTTTTAAAGATATTTTTCTATTTTTAATTGATTTTTCAAAATAGACAGAGACACTTTTTAGGGTTTTTGAATTTTAGAATATCAAATAAAATTAAAATGAGTCACAAAAATTACCAGAAATACTACACAGTAGCAGGAGCTACGTGTAAATATTCTAGAATTTTTGGAGTAATTTTGATATTTATTTGGTTAAAAACAAGAAACACAGATAACATGGACCTAAATGCAATTTATTTAAGTTTTGGGATAAATAATATGCAATAAAAGCACATGGTCAAATCTGTAGTTTCTCCAATAAAACACGCACATGCTCTAATCCACGTTCATAGGGGCATATATGCAAATTTGAAAAACATTCATTCAATCATTAACACAGGAAAAGTTCAGGTTAGATATTGCAAATAACCCACTATGCACGTGATCAGGCACGTGTCTCCAAAGAGGAAGAACTAAACTACAAATAGCAAAAACTACAAGGACTAATTCACAAAAGGTCCAACTAACACTTTTATTTTACAGACTAAACCATAAACTAAAAGAAATGCTGGGTAAAAAGAGAAATATACCCTCAAGGGCACGTTAGTCACATGTCAGAGGGCCACGTGTCTACCGCGGGTAGGGCGTGATCATGCGGCTCTACAGGCGTCAGATGGCAGATCTGATTGTGTCAGCTGGTCAGAGACGTGGAACGTATGGGACCGTTAGATCTGACATCTAAAAGTCTGACATCTCGGATGGATGAACGATCGAGATGGAATCTGGCAGGTGGTGTCGATCCAACGACGGGTAGGCCTATGGAAGAACTATGCCTGGACGAACTTCGCCCGAACCAAGGATGCGATCCTTGACTCCGATGAAAGATCAGGAGGCATCGGTGAAATCGTGGGCCTATTCCGCGTCACGTGACCGACTTGGATGGACGCTCCAACGGTCTGATCGGCGAGACGACGTAGGGGAACTAGAGATGATCCAACGAGGTCGGGCGAGGGTGATCTGGGGGCTCTTCGCACACGACAAGGCCTGCAATGAGTTTCTCTGACTCGGAGGTAAACTCTGGTCTAGTTTATTTGGGATGAAAAGCAAAGAAACGGTGGCGACTGGGGCTCGATCTCCGACGGTCGCGATAGAGGGAGATCGTGGACCTAATCCTTGTGACTAGGGCTAAGATCAGGGTGATCAACCTGCGTAGGATGATGGAGGGTGATCGTGCGACGGTATCTGAACGGATGGGTGTAGGCAAAGGAGCTCCGATCGGTTGGCCGGAGCTGGCGAAGCGAGATGGAAAAATGGAACAAATGGACTAAGGCGGAAGATAAGACATTCACCTGATGATCTGGATCAACTCCTGGGCTTCAGGAGAAGGTGGGAGTCGGGGTTATGGCCTCGACCAAGCGGCGGCACGTGAGGGAGGCTTCTCGCGACGGAGGTCCGGCCACAAAGAGCGAGCATCGGCTACACTCCACCCAATCGACCACCGAAGGGTCCCTCAGACGGTTGTCACCACGCTGAAGGGTTCTAGTGTATCATGAGGGAGTGATGCGCGATCTGCTGAGCTGGGCAGGCGGATGAGAGGTTTATAGCAGTCCCATGTGGTTGGAGAGATCGGATAGGAGCACGCGAACCGAGAAAGATCCGCACTTCCCTAGGGATCCGCGAGGATCTTGGATCCATGGGGAAGGCACGTGTGAAGTTTCGGAGCATGGGCACGCGAGATCCGTCCGGGATAAATGGGAGAAGGAGGTCTGGTGGAGTAGTCGGGTCAGGTCAAGCCCTGGAAGAGGAGGTTAACCGAGTCAACGATCCGCCGTGGACCAATCAGAAAATTGGATTTACAAAAATATTTACAAATTAAATAAAAAATAGTAAATGATTTTAAATTAAAAAATGTATAAAATGAAAAATGTTTGTTATTTTTCAAACTATTTTTCTGTGATTTTTATTTATTTTTATGAAAAATAAATTATTGTATATACAGTATAACGTATTATATACATGTATAATATACCTATGTATTTTGTATAATTATTTTTAATTTGTTATTTTTTGCACAAATACTCCAATTTTTTATTTTTTTTATTTACAAAATAATTTTGATTATAAAAAAATTTTCATGTTATTTTTATTATGTATTTACAGGTATATAATAAATAGAGGAGCAAATATAAATACATGTATTATGTACAAGTGAGAGAGAGTTTTATTCTATTTTTATTTTACTTTTCTGATTTTTATTTTATTTTTAGAAATATATACAAGGAAATAAAAACACATTTTATTTTTATTTTGCAAAAATAAATTATGTGTACCCATGATACATACATATATATAAGGTAGAGTGGCCCTATCTCTGTCTACTTATTATATTTGGCAATCAGGCCAATGCTTGGCCCTCTCTTGGGGTTCGAGTCACTCAGTATTTATTCTAAATACTTCCTTCTTTTTCTCTTTATTCTTTTTTCTTTTATTTTTGCACAAATACATGCTAATTATATACTATTAACACATGCATGCATATTGCTAAGTTATTTTATTCACACCTACTTACATGATGCATTGCCAAGATAATTAGCTAAAATAAAATAATAAAGAGTGACGAATGGGGATTTATCACCTACACACCATTGTCTTCTTCTACTTGGACAAGACAACCCCTAGGGCTTTATCCATCATCTTCGCATAGCCCATCATTTCGTTCATATTAGCCTTTAAAATGCACGCATGTGTTTTGTTTGCTCTTTTGTTGCTAACCTTGCAGGTTCTCAATGGAATTCAACGATCGAAGTTTTAAGTTTAGCTCCAATTTCCCATTTCATATCTAGTTAAGCTTTTAATCAACAGAGCTATCCAAGAAACTTCATGTCTTCTTCGAGCATTAATCATCATCGCAGAGCCTTAACAAAGGTCTTTAGACCTTTAGTTAGCAAAGAGGAGCACGGATGAGAGGGACTGGCTTCATCGAAGCGCAACCCATAGTGTCGTCGTACACGACGGATTCGGAGAATAGTTAAGGAGCAGGAGGCGTTAGATGCCCAATATTGGGTTTAATCAAACAGTTTTATTTGAGCCACGTTGCTGTCCAAAACAACATTTCAGACCTCAGGCCCAGAGCCGAGCCTCAGTCCGAGCCTCATTCCTATCCATCAAAGAAGCACCAGGAGCTGACACGTGGACCGAGCTTCCACGACTGAGCCTAGATGAGTCACGTGTTCTGCGTACGTGGTTGGAAAAAATGCAGCAACGGTCCTCTCATTTCCTGATATTACAGGTAAGTCCTCCAGTATAGTAAAGATAGAGTTAAAAACCATGTGAGTTATTTTATTTACATTTTAGTCGCTATTTATCCTGATTTGTAATAAAAATTGGAAGTTTTTCTTACATTTATGCCCCATGATTCATTGTTATATATCTTTTCATCTTTAAATCCAATTAACGTGATTTTTGTCTCATTTGAAAGCTTGTTTTATTCTCTATTTCATGGCATGCTTGATTGTTAATGTTGGTTTAAAAATCACACATGAATTATTCTTGATTTTTACGTGCTCATTTACATCTCTAAATCTCATTAAAATGCACTTTAAGTAATCAATTGAACCTATTAATTTCATTAATTTAATGATTTATTGTTAGTTATTTTTAATCACTATTGGGTCATTAAATGATTTAATTGCACGCTATCACTATTAAGCATCAAAGTGAAAGTTTAACTTATGTTGAATAGGTTCTGAGACTTGTATCACATTTTGCCTAATTAATTCCTTAATTAATAATCAATCAATTCAGTGTATTTTCATATCTAATCCAAGTCATCTATCGTGTGCCTTTCAGTGTGTTTTTCTATTCGTAGTGCTTGTGCATTATTGTCTGCATTTATTTGAATCACATAAAATATGTGTGTTAAAAAATATATCTTGTCATGTTTTGTTCATTCGCTCATCATTAAGTCCTTGAAATTGCTATGTAAAGTATTTGATATTTAATTAATAAATTTCTTACATCCTTATATTCGACCCAGGACTTCCCAGGTTATAAATTAAAGTCGAGAATCTTGTCACTGATATTTTTCTCGGTTCTACATGAGATGTTAAATGCCTGTGTTACAACGGATCGATTTTAATACATGCATTTAGTGTTTCATCAAGAGGTGATCAATATGGTTTTCGAGTTTGAATCAGATAAAATGAGAAAAAAATAATTTTAGAGAAATAATTATATACTTGATCTTATAGGTGAAGTTAATACATTTTTTAAATTGGTTATTCGTGTCTACTTCATGTACGAGTTTTGTTTTTCTTTTTACCTTATATCTTCCAACTTGTTAGCTTGTTTTCCAAGTTAGCACTAACTTGTTTTTTGAGTTACAACAAGTCTGTACATATTTACAAATATTCAACCTCCTTATCAAGCTAGCATGTAATATATGTGCACTACTAACAAATAAGATCATTATAATGAGCAGAAAATAAGGATCGACACCATTGATAATAAATAGAAAATATTGCATTGCTTCATGCTAATGTTGTACTACAAAGATCACTATCCAATCATGAGAATTCTAAAAATTACTTAGACACATCTATAACACCCTTTTCCATTAAACCTTTTACCATAAGGTACTTAATTTCATGTGAAACATTTATATAAATGAAGAAGGTACCTCTTTAAAAGGGCATCATTATATTATTTACCAAAAAGAGGGATTTCTCAACGCTCTAAAGGGTAGATTATGACTAAAATCATTGATTAAGTCTCTACAACATCAAATGTCAAAATGTTAGAATCGAAACACCAAAGAGAAGGCAAGGAAATCTGACATAGACATATATTAGTATTGAATAAATATATCTACAAGTGATTCAAGCTTCCCATGTACTAGTTCAATATTTGTTCTCGTCCATCCCCTCAACTTTTAAGTGAGATAACTGAAAGATAAAGAAGTATAAGATGATGAATATATGATTCTCATTCTTTATTCTTTAATCAGAAAGCAATACATAAATAAAAAAAACTCATAACACCTTTGTATAAAATACACACATAGATATCACATTCACTATTTATTTCACACCCTTAAATAATTTATAAAAATAAAATAAAAAATATTTTTATACAACTAAAATTATGTTGTAAGTAAATAAATAAAATATAAAATAAAAGTATTTTTGTAAAAATAATAAAATAAAAATACTTGTACACAATACATAGGTATTTTACACATGTATATAATACTATATATTGTATAGACACTATTTATTTTCCATAAAAATAATTACAAATCAAAAAAATAGTTTACTAATAAATAAATAATTTTCATTTTATACATTTTCTTATTTGAATTCATTTACTATTTTTAATCCTATTTCTTTGACTTTTATAAATCCTTTTTTCTGATTGGTCCAACTCAAACCGTTGACCCCAGTCAACGGTCTCTTCCAGACCGGGTAGGGTTGCAACCTTCTCACTAGAGTGTTTTTTCTGAATTTTCATGTCGTACCCAAAACTCTGAATGCCTTGATTCCTGTGCCCAATCGTAGCCCTGACTTCCATGATTCTTGCGGATCCCTAGCCACAATCGGATCTGCCTAGGGTTTCACAATACACTCCGATCTTCTAGGACCCTCGTGCATCCTATAAATAATATCCTCCCTCGCCTCCAACACCTTAGCTCGTCCCTCCCGCCACCACAGACCCTGATCCACCTTCCTCATAGTGAGAACCGTTGGAGGAGTCATTTAGGATTCATAAGAGGTGCCTGAAGGATCGAAGCTCACTTTGTGGCTGGAGAACTGTTGCGAGTAACCTCCCAACCAACCGCAAACCCTACTCCCACCATTAGATTAGCGCCCACCTGCCAGATTCGATCGGAGCTGCCAAACAATGCCAGCCTTTTGGTTGTTGGATCAGAGAATCTGATCCATTTACCCCGCACGTCCTCGACATTCCCTATCGACCGTCAGATCCACCTGAGTAGATCAAAGCCTTACACCAACGCCCTCTCCCGTGCATGCCATGTGTCCCTATCGAGGGTATATTTCTTTATTGTCCTTGCATGGTTCTCTATTTTTATTTAGTCCATTAAGTAAAAGGTGTACGTAAACACATTTATAATTTAGACCTTGTACTTTTTGATATTTGCATTCTAGTCCTCCTGAGTTTAAAGCTTGTGTGTGCTCACGTGTATTTTGGGATATTTGCACTTTCTATGTTGGTCTTCTCTGATGTTATTAAATGGATGCTATCTTTTTAGAAATTGCATTTATACCCCTCTGTGTTAGATATTGAGCATGCGTGTGAATTAAGTGGGCTTTTTGCAGATTTGACCCTGGACTTGTATTTGTGTTATCCAATGGGCCCATAAACTTAAATTAATTATGAATTAGTCCCTATGAATTGTGATTAATTTCATGCTTTTCATTAGACTTAATAAATATTAAATTGATTCTAAAAATTACCTAAAAATTACTATTAGCTCTTGTTAGTGTGTAGTTTTTATTATGATTTTCTTGTATTGATTTAATTGTATTACCAATTTTAGAAAATTCAAAAACCCCTTAAATAATTCCTATTTTTCTCATAAAAAATATAAAAATTCGAAAAATGCTTTAAAAACTCCAATAATTCTTATGTATACCTTTTATTATGTTTTAATGTCATTATTATTATTATTTGAAAATTCATTATAAAAACCCTAATAATCACAAAATAAACAAAATCTTTTAAAATTATATAAAATAAAAAAATTGTGATTCCAGTTTCTATTTGTAGCTTTTGCTCTTTGTTTTATTTTAAAATTGCTAATCAGTACCATAAGGAATTTTAATTATTTTTAACTTGCAATTTAGTCATGATTGTGCACTCTTTTGAGTTTTAAGCCTTGTTTGATTTTTATAAAATTATAAAAACATTTGAAAAATCTAGAAAAATTACCAAAAATATTTAAAACAAAAAAACGTTTTAGTTTAATTTTTTGAGTATTTTTTATTTGTTTAAAAAAATTCCAAAAAGAGTGATGTGTGTCTGTTTTAAGTGTTTGTGTTTGATTGCCTTTATTTAAAAACTAGAAATTTTAAAATTTTAAAAATCACTAAAAATTTTATCTTTGAAATTTGACTACTTAGTTTGTCAATCGTGCACCTTGTGTTCGACCATGGTGGCTATGCCTGGTAAATAAAAGTAACGAACCGCTGATATTACTAGATTGATTTATCTTAGTCGTTATTTTTCTTATGGTCGATTTGGTTGATTAGGGACAACGACACTTCAATTATTTCCCACCTTAGTCGATTTAAAAATCACCTCACCAGAATGACACTGTTGCCAGGGAGCACGACTTAGTAGTCTTATTTTATTTTTGTTAATTTTTCTTATCTATTTGTTATAATTGTTTCTGACGTCTTTTTTGTTTCACTTTTCGTGTTAGGAACCTCACAAGGGATGCTTCAGCTTTCTGTTGGAGGAACCCGTACCTGAGGAGGAGCAGAGGAGCAGGAGGATTTAATTATATTAGATAAGGCCCGGTGAAAACTATCTATTAGTGTTTTATTTCTTGCAAAAACTATTATTGTTGTAATAATTTTGGACTTCGACACTCTCTTTGGACACTTAGACTTCGTGGTTTGTTTCGCCGAGCACTGGTGTAATCGTGGGACCTCACCCCAATTTATCATGGTTTTGTTTTATCGCTTTTATTTCTATTTGATTCCCGAGGATTTAGCCCCTATAATTAGGACTTCTGCTTAATTATGACATAATTAGATAATGCCCCACACATAATTTCCTATTTGTTCCTATAGATCGTAATTGGACTTAGCTAAAAAGTTTTTGAAAAAGTTAGCTTGATTTGATACTAGACCATGCACAGTATGGAGTCACATACAACGCTAGAAGGACCCGTTGTGGCGGGCACCGAGTGATTGCCAAGATCAGACTCTAGTATTATATTTGATTAGATAGATAATGTTCTTCACATAATAGAACTTGTTTGTCTAAGGTCGATTTCCTTGTGCTTTATATAGATAGTTTATTTCCTATTTTTACTTGTATGCGTGGATCACCCTGCATGTAGAGTGCAGGAGTCAGGTACATATTTCTATCTCTGCATGCATCATTGTGTTTGATCATGCATAGGCTTTTCCGACTTCCTTCCCTTGTTTTATTGGACTCAAAATAATCAAGGAAATTGAAAAATTCGTTAGGCGTTGTCTTATTCAGAAAAATACCTAAAAAAGAGATAACCAAATAAAGTTGAGACTGCTAATGTAAAATTGACCCTAAAATACACCATCTAAAAAATTCTTATTTTGGAGAGAGTCACCCCCACATTGTTTGGTTTATTAGTCGCGAGAGAGTGACCCGAACATTAGGTAGAGTCATACCTGAACTCTTTTTAGACTAATGGTCTTTTGATTAGTTGTTCTCTAGTGAGGGCTTCATCTGGTAGCCGGTAATCGGTCTGGAACTTCCTTAGCAGATTGGGCAGATCGAGTAGCTAGTAAACGTTCCATACCCATACTGGATGGGAAAAACTAGTTGTAAGATTGAACCAATCTCCTGGGTGCATTAGGTTCCCAACAGCTTGCTTAACCGCTTTGATAGATTGATTTGTCAT
This sequence comes from Ottelia alismoides, assembly GCA_037367405.1. Taxonomy (NCBI): domain Eukaryota; kingdom Viridiplantae; phylum Streptophyta; class Magnoliopsida; order Alismatales; family Hydrocharitaceae; genus Ottelia; species Ottelia alismoides. The sequence goes on along the minus strand of JAZKJV010009451.1, from coordinate 109,225 downwards.
CTTAATAAAAATTGACAAATTAACGATTGATCTTTCACGGTCATCAGCTCGTGTTAAGTAGATGAACTTCAGGTTTGACTTCTCATCTTGTTTGCATTCCAGATCCAATCCTCATAAATCCCCACATCACGATGATGGGAAGGAGGTCCCTTAGGCTTCCTTTCGTAGCACCACTTTCAAGGATTCCTCTCCATTCATCTAGGGCAGCTTCAGAGAGCTCATACGCGCTCTCTGAACCTGTGTTCGCTACCACCCTGTTGCCTCTCTACCCCCCTTCTACCATTCCGGAGGTACTAGAGCAGAGGCCAACACAATTATTTTTTCACTTGACGGCACATGAGTTACGGACTTTTACCTTTGTAGAGACCCAAGAGATGACCAACAGTGAGAATAGAACCTATGAGCAGCCACATACTTGTTCCTATGTTTTAGACCAGGCCGCCATCTACACTACCGTACTTGCTTCCCTGGAGACCACTTAGCAAGAAATCAGGGTCCATGGAGCTTTTATGCCCGAAGTGAGATGAGAGCTGATGTAGATGCGAGATGGTAGAGCAGAGCCGTACGTACCCGTCAGTGGAGAGATATCATGCAAGGAGGGTGGAGATGGACGACCTGAGGATCAACAGGAGCCCGCGAGACAACCACACATGATGAGGAAGTTGCACAATCCTGGTGCAACCCTTACCCATAGATGGATCCAGCTACTAGAGATCTTGGGAGACTTCGAGCTTCTCCTCCAGACCATCTAGCTATTTCCCAAATTCCATGGGTTCGCCATCGAGGAGCCACAACTCCATCTGTAGGAATTTGAGATGATTTGCAGTACTATCCACGACAGATTCATAAACGAGGACACTATCAAGATGATCACCATCCCATTCTCCTTAATTGATAGAGTACCCTACTAGCTGAAGCATTTGGTGAGGTATGTCACCACATGGGAGCAGCGTCGGACCGAGTACCTGAACAAGTAATATTCACTCAACCGAACTAATGTAGCACGGGCCATGATCAACAACTTCACCATGATCCTAAATGAGCAGTTCCACGAGTCTTGGGATCGATTCAGAGAGCTCATTGATTGGTGTCCACATCACGAGATATCCAAGCCCAACCTTGTTCAGAGTTTCTTCTATATGCTGACATCGAAGCTGCATGGGCTAGTGAACACCTCGTGTGGAGGGTCCTATTTTTCCAAGGATGAGGACTAGGTCTGTGCCCTCTATGAGGAAATGGCCAAGAATTATACAGTGATGTCCCAGACCATGGTCTACATTCAGGGGAAGGCCCTCCCCCTTGCAATCTCATACCATAGGATTGCACACATCGATGTCGATCCTTCTACTTCGTCATCAACAGTAGCACAGATCGAGTCTTCAATTGCTGGCATGGGCATCATCAGTGAGAAGTTGGACCGCATCGAGATCATAGAGAAGAAGGAGTGCCAGGGCCTGAACTAGATTGATCAATTGTCACAGACATTGACTGACCTTAAGACTCAGATCATGTGTCTCTAGGAGGCACAGACAGCTTCCCAGTCCGTCTCAGGTCACGGGATGATCCAAGGAGCAGGTCTAATGATGACCATTTCATCATCTCTATTCTATCATTTTGACCTTAAAAACCCTAGTAAATACATGTAAATACCCTTCATTTAGGCATTTTAGCATTCATGCATAATTGTGTAAATAATGTATAAAAAATAGTTTTTAATGTTAAAATTATATAATAAAGGAAAGAAAATAAAAAGAATTAAATATTGAAAATATTTTATGATCCTAAACCCTGAGACCTAGGCATCTCGATGAGTAGGTCAATAGGAATAAAGTAGAGGGAGATAAGGGCCAAAATCCAATAAAAATCCTTGTTTATTTTATTCAGATTCCTTCATTTTTGGGACCGATTTTTAGTTCCATTTTTTATATCTCAAATATAGAAACTTTGTCCATGAAAGTTGTAGATAATTAAGCATAGAAAAATACAAAATTTATTTCACACAAAAATAATATACAGTTAGAAAGATATAATCAGAATAAGTTTCCAAAATCCCAACTTCCCATAACCATATCTCTCAAATAAAAACTCAAAATATATCGAAATCACCTTTAATTATATATAATTTTAATAAGCTATTTAATGAAGTTAGTTTCATATTTTATGGATTTACGTTGTGAAAGTTAGGTTTGGACCCTATTGTATACTTTCCCGATTAAAATATTCATTTTATTTATTATCCATTATTTTTATAAATATTTTTATATTATTTAAATAATATTTATAATATATGTGCATATTAAAACCAGAATAAAACACTAAATAAATACTAAAATAAAATATGTAAAGGAGATACATATGTAAAGTACCTATATCTAAACCTATATAAATAATACATCTATTTATTGAAGTGTATATTATACTTCAGAAAAATAAAATAAAAATATATTTAAGTGTATAAAATTATGTTATAAATATATAAAATAATAAACTAAATTAATAAAATAAAAAAATAAAATAAAAATAAAAGACAAAAATACGTAGATGAATATACCTATATATAACCCCAAAAATAACTTATAATTCTAGACCTCAAAAAAAAATAAATAAAAATCATAATAAAATACTTTAAAAAATAATAAATATTTTTCATTCTATAAGTAAACTTAATAAAATCAGTTATTATTATTAACCAGTTTTATAAATATTTTTTTCAGGGATTTTTCTGGTTGGACCACGTGGACCAAGCAGATCTCCTCGTTGGTTGGCCTCGGTCGACTCTCTGATCGAGGTCTGGACTTTGTCAGAACTGAGTTTTTACCCATTTTCGACCATTTTTCGTGGTCGCACCTTTCATCATTTTGCGTCACGTTCTTCTTGACTTTTTCTCCTCGAAGAAACCTCTTACACGCCTAGGGTTTTCTTCAGGGATTGGAGCGGTGATACGCCTCATCTCCTTCAATCTTCTCGCCCGCTCGTTCTCTTTTACAAAAACCCTTGAAATTTCCCCTTTCCTTTTTGAATCCTCTTTAACCGTTTTCATCGCCCTTCTTTAAGCCCCTGGATAAAGCGTGGTGACATCATGCTCCCCCGCTCCTCGGAGTCATGATTAGGCGACCTTAGGCGGTCTCTACCGCCATATCTGGCCAACGGTCATTGAGGTCCTAATTTCCTTGGCCCCGACCAAGTGAGGTATGCTTTCTTGATTTTTCTTGCATTTCTTCGCTTAAATTTAGTTCTAGGTTTAATTAGTGTAATTATTTTATCTATTGTTCGTGTGATTTAGTCCCTGATACCCTCACCATAGCTCTGCTCCGACCAACTCTCATTTCGCCTCCACTACTCCATTCTACCCCGCTGCGGGGTCGAGGCATTGATGAATCCGTGATTCATCACCTTATTCTTTCATTTTGGCTAAAATCCTTGGTAAAATACATGTAAATAATTATTAATTCCAACTAATTATCATTCTAACCATAAATATTAATATTATTTATTTAGCACTTATTTTACCTAAAATCAAAGAATAAAGATAAAAAGGAAAATAAAAGAAAAGAAGGCTGTAAATATGAAATTTATACAGGCTGATCCTAATCCCGAGATCAGGTCAATAGTGACTTGGTCGTCAAGATAAGTAAGTAGGGGGAGATAAGGATCTTAACTTATAAAAATACCAAGGAAATCAAGACCAAAAATATAATTTACCCATTTATCACAATATAAATATTTCACCTAATTTATTTATCATCAAAACAACCTCGAATCAAAACTTTTCTTTTTGCAGTAGTTGTTCACAAAAATATATATTATTTTATAAAAATATTAGAAAATTAATTTGTCACCAAAAATAATTAACCACAATGAACTAAAAAGCCGCAAAAGCCGACTTCTGAGGTTCATAACTATTTATAGAAAACTCCAAATGAACCAAACTCACTTTTAAAATATATTTTATACTTAATATTATTTTCTAAAAATATTAAAAAATATTACAACAAACCGAGTGAGTTTTGGCATTTGGACCCCATCTTATACGTGTACTATATGTAAAATCTTCCTGGATTTTTAATTAAATAATCATAAATCTAATTAACTTAATTTCTTTTTCCTAAAATCTTCTAAAAATGTAAAGAAAAATATAAAAAAAAATAAGTCAAAATACTTATAAAACTTGAAGCCTCGAAGTCGCTACCTAAATTTTCCGAGTTTTTAGATGGCGTCGTTGCCGGGGAGGCAGTGCTGGGTAGTCGTACACCTAGGTTTAGGGTTTCTCTTTTTGCCATTTTATTTTCTAACCTCATGACTTTTTGTTTCCAATTTGTACAACAAAGGTTGAGCCTCACAACTGAGAACTACAAACCTGATTTTACTATATTTTTATAATAAAAATTGTTCATATGAAGGGACCCCTTCAGGGTATCATGACTTGTACATCTCCCTCTCTTCTTCTCGGGGTCTGTTTCAACAGGGTTGTACTCCTTGGGTAGCAGGGCACCCACCACAGGTTTTTGCTTGTGTTTTTATTGACGGTTTTCAACAGCTTTCAAAGGATAGGTGTGTGTTAGGATTTCTCGATTTTCCCTTCTCTGCGTAACTGTAGCTAGGTGCTTGCTCAGGCCGAAACACCTGTTTACTTGTATTTAGGACCCTACCCAAAAAGAAAAAAAATACGTTAGATGTTTTTTTTTGAAAATATCCAAAAAAGCGATAATTGAAAATAAAATAGGGACTGCTAATTTTATCCAACCTTAAAACGAAACGTAAGGACTCCACTTATTCTAGGGAGAGTAACATCCATAATTGCATCGTAGGTACACTCTCTAGATTCAGTGAGTGAGAGACAACCCATAAGGTAGAGCCGGAGTTTGAGCTTCTTCTGAAGTACTACTTAGTTCATGCTTTTAATCACCTTATCTTCAGTGGGTACTCTCGGGTAGTCGGAAACGGTCCGAGTGTACTTAGCAGAGTCGGAGGTTTAGAGGACACTGCATAAGGCTCCATCCTCAAGTAACACAAGTAGTTGGAAACGGTCCGTACTTACTCCCATACTAGCTGAGACTATGTGATTTCTGGTGAGAACTCGTGATAGTATGATGTAGAAGTTTTGGGCACCTATCTGATCTCACTAATCTGTGAGAATATTATTTTCCAAACAACCTTAAAATTGACAAGATAAATGACCGAACTCTTACGATCATCACCAAGGCTGCATTGGTGAACTTGGGGTTTGCTTTGCATTTGATTGTGGTGTGATTCCAATCTTTCTAAGATCTTGATCAACTTAAATCAACATGACGATGAGAAGGCGATCGCTTCGGTTGACTCTGACCGATCCACTCCCTCGCGCACCGTCCCATTCATCTAGATTGGTTCGGTATGTCTCTCGTTCTAAACCAAAATCCACTCGAGTTGCTATTTACAGGCGTGACTCTAACCCTGGAAGTTCGTCATCTATTTCTTCTCCCTCTGATTCTCAATCATCATCACCTCCAGCTACAGAAGATCATCAGTAGTTTCATATTGACCTGGACAAGCCTGATTTGGATTCTTTATCTTTTCTAGAGGACATGGTTGGAAAGGGACCGCAGACCACTTCCGTTGTCATAGATCAGGCTGCTAACAATAGTTTACTTTCTTCCCTCGAGACTATGTAGAATCAGATTAGGGAGCAAGGTAGACTAATGAATGACGTCAGAGCTGAGCTGACTCAACTGTGAGCCCAACGCAATAATCACGCTAAGAACTCAAGAGTTGATAATCTCAAAGCTGAGGAACTGGAGCAACCTGATGGAGCAGAGTGACCTCCACTGGGACCTAACAGAACGATGCAGCAGCTCTACAACCCTGGAGATACTATGACTCATCGGTGTATCTGTCTCCCTGTCATTCACGGGAACTTTGAGTTCCATCCTCAGACAATCCAACTGTTGAACAAGTTTCACGGGCTTTCTACTGAGGAGCCACATCTGCACCTTCAGGAGTTCGAGCTTATCTGTAGTACAGTGCACGATGCACATGTGAACAGGTATACGATCAAATTGATCGCTTTTTCTTTCTCCCTCGTAGATCGAACAACCTACTGGTTGAAACACTTAGGGAGATATGTTTCGACATGGGAGGAGCTGAGAATTGCTATCTGAACAAGTATTACCCTCTCGGTCGAACGAATGCTGCTAGAGCCATGATTAGTAACTTTACCATGATCGAGAATGAGAAATTCCACGAAGCATGGGACGATTTCGTAGAGCTCATTGACTGGTGTCCCCATCATGAACTTTCCAAGTCAACTCTTGTACAGAGTTTCTTCAGTGGGCTGACACCAGAATTACGGGATTGGTGGACGTAGCTTGTGGTGGATCTTACTTTTCAATGCACTAAGATCGAGTCTGGACTATTTATGAGAAAATAGCAGAGAACTATACCACAATGTCCCAGACTCGGGTTTACAATCAGACAAAGCCACCTACTTATCACTAGCATTCCCGAGTGGCGCAAATTAAAGGGAATATGTCTTCTGTTGTCTCGATTCCTATCGAATCCTCATTAGATCATATCGGTATCATTTGCCAGAAGTTGAATCAGATGGAAATTATTGAGAAAAAGTTCCATAATTTAGACAAGCTTGATAAGATTGATGAGCTTGAAAGATGCCTTAGTGGTCTGAAGACACAAATTATGTGCCCTTAAGAGAATCATGCAGATCTCAACAGATCATCTAGATCACAGGCTGACTCATGTAGCCGAGATCGAGGCATACATCCGAGGCCTCCAGTACAACACATATACCATGTGCATTCTGAGCCAACATATCGACCCTCGGCGTATTCGCAACTCCCACAAACGCCATCATCTAAAACTCATATGGTGGTGTATTAGAGTGATCAACCCTTGGCATCCATGCCCCCAGCATACTCTGAGATGCCTGAGCCATTACTGAGGTCAATGGAATTTGGTACAATCAGTCGCAACATCCAGGGATCTGTCACGATCATCCTGGTTTCTGTTGGTCTACATGAGGTGCCTCTTCCCGGCAACCATCGCAGGCACCGATGGGGCAAAGTAGAGAGCAGCAGCAACAACATTCCGGTCCTCATCATTACCATCAACCTCAGTGGAGGCAGAGCACTTATCAGACTCAATATCAACAACATTATCCTCCACAACAGCAGTCAGCTCAGCCACAACCTCAATATCATCGAGGCGACTCATCCGGGACTCATGGACCTTTCCATGATAACCCAGCCTTAGAATACCTCGCCAACCTGATCATTGATCAACATGCATCTTTTAGGCAAGAAATTAAACTCATGTCACAGATCTGGTCAAAGGGAAGTCCGCATTGCCTGCTCAGAAAGAGCCAAACCCGAATAATCTAAAGCAAAAGTCAGAGCATGTAGATTTGATCGAGCCTACCCTCCAGTTACAGGTATTTTTCGATGACTATCTTTTTTGTGATGATGCTGACTTCATTTCTCTTAGGAGCTATAGTATGCCAGTAGGTGGAGACTTTACTAGGCTCGAAGAGGACACTCTGGTTAATATAAGAGAGCATGTAGAAGACATTGTTGGTGGTACTGAAGCCGTACCCTTTGATGATGAAGATGGTCGTGTTGAAGCCACCAAATCTTAAGAGCAGCCATAACTGAATGCCGATGTAGCTGCTTTACCATTCTTTGTCTCTAGTGATGATGAGAGAAAATCCCAAAAATTGTACAGAAGAGAAGAACTCAAAAAAGAAATAAAAAGATAGTTGATCAATCTTCATCTCTCTCTGATGATTCAAAGAAAGCAAGTCCTTGTTTTACAAAAATATTTCCTTCTACTTCTTTTGATCCTCTTATAGTACAGACTAACCAGGAGGATATACAGATTCCTTTTCCCAAAGCACTCTACTTATGAAAAGGCGATGAATCTCGGATTCATCACTCTAAATCTCATTTATTAAGCTCAATTCCCTCAAAATCAACAGCATATCTGCATCTATTCTGCATAATTAGCATTCATGCATGTTTTCATAAAAATGGCATTTTATCCATAATTTCTGCACAAAATAAGAAGCCAAAAATCCAAGCCAAATTTGACCTGTAAATAGTCTAACTTCTAATATTTTTTACTCCTTCATGCTAAACCGCATAACCCAAAACCAATTCCACTATGCACATATCACTCACAAGAATAAAAGAAAAATAAAAAAAATCATTAACCTAAATAAGTGGACCAAAAACCCAAACCCTAGTTTCAGGATTTTCGGACTAAAAGCCATATATCTTCCCCATCCAGTGTCCGATTTGATCCTACTCACTTTTGAACTAATGTGCATTCAATTACCTTCAAAACAAGACCAAGTTCAAGTGAATCGGAGCTCATATGTGAAAGTTGGGTTTTGGGCCTCTTTTGTACATTGTATATTTTAGCGGTTTTCTGACCTATATTTTATGTACATATTTTTATCAATAAAAATAGAAAAAAATAGATTTAGATGTATTTTATTTATCTCTGATTTCTCTATATTTTTCCGGATTTTTATCTTGTTTAAAAATGACAAAAAATAGAAAACTCAAAAATCAAGGCATTCTATGTACATGGGATACCCCAAAAATTTACTTTTTACATTTGACCGATTTTGACTTTGGTGACTTCATGAAAGTTGTAGATCTCGTCGAGACAAGCATTTTTCGTGAACAAACTTTTTTGATCCGAGGTCAATTGCTATTTCTTTTTGGTTTTACAAAAGATTTTATCTTTGATTTTTCTGGTGCTGACACGTGGCAGCCCCAGAGGCCGCCACGTGTCAGCCGTTATTGGGCCTTTTATATTTTCGTTTTTATAAAAAAAAATAATAAAAATAAAATAATAAAAAAATTTAATTAAAGCGGACGCATGTGCGTCGCACGTGCCTCCAAGGCACGTGCTCCGCACGTGTCCTTTTCCCAGTTGACCGCCACGTGGCCCTTCCGCGGCCGTTCAATCATCGGCCGATCGAACGGCCGTTGTGCATCTTCTCTACCCACGCCTGCCTCGCAACGGCTGCTGTCCCACCTTGTAACTGCCGCTGCCCTGCCTCGCAACTGTCGCCGCTTATCTCGCGCACCGCCTCCTCCGTCGTCGTTGACCCCAACATCCCCCGCAAAAGCCAGCTCCCTTCTCTCTCTCTCGCCCCTATTTAAAGAGCCCCGTCGCCCCCCCTGATCGATCATCCGCCGATAAATCACAGAGACCCCCACCGGTAGTGACAACCGGAAACCCCCTCGTCGGCGTGATCCGAGGGCTTCAACCCCTCTTCACAGCTCCGCCCCGAGCAGCTGCTCGCTCCGGCCACTCGCCGTCGAGCCCCCTTCTCGCCCAGGTACTCTCTTCCTCTCTCTCTCTCTCTCCATCTCTCTCTCTCTCTCTATCCCTCTGCCTCCGAGCTTCTCATCGCTCGAAGCTCCGCCTCTCATCTTCGGCCTCTCTCCGACAACTCTGCGATTCCACCACTACTCCGCCCTCGCTCGCCCAAGCTTCATCGTCATCTTCGCCTGACAACCACCGACTCCAGGAAGATCACTCCGCCTTGCGCTATCGTTGTCGACAACAGCATCACGCCTTTCCTTCGCCTTCATCTTCCAGAGCTTATCGTCGACGACAACAACCCTAGCCGCTTGATGAAACCCAATTTCATCATCTTTATTTTCCATAATTAACCCCCTTGCTTAAAGTTTTGTCAATAAACCCCTGTCAATGTCCCATAATTAACAGAGTCTCAGATAAATTAAAAAATCACAAAAAAATGGCAAAACTAAAATCCGTGGTATTCTTAGTTTTAAAAATACCCTCAAAAACATTTTGGGCCTTCGTTTGACTTCATCTCCAGTTTTGGTCAACATGAAACTTGTAGATCTCATCAAGATCTACAACTCTCATGTTTTGAGTTCTCTCAAATTCGACCATCTTGACCTTCATATTTCAACTTGAAGTCTGTAATAATCTGATTGGGCCACGTGGCCCATTCTGGGGGCGCCACGCGGCCCCGCCTCTCTTGTCCTATCTGCCGCATTTCTGAACCGTTGGATCTTCATCATGATCTAACGGTGGCTCTTTCTCCACGACCCGCCCCAATCCTCAGCCGCTTGATCATCCCGCTCCTCGAATCGTCGCCCCACGTTCGCGCCTCAAGATGAGCGCGCCACGTGGCGCAGTGTAGTCTGCTTGATCATGCTGATCTGAGCCGCTCAGACCACTCTCTGTTCCTAACCGCTCGATCAGCTCCATCCTTCAATCATCACCGCCCGTTAGCGCCTAAACCAGAAGCCGCCACGTGTCTCCTCGTGCGCCCTACGATCGCACTTCCAGCCATCCATCTCAGCCGCTAACTCCACATTAGCCCTCAGCCGTCTGATCACCTTCTGGATTTCATCTCCACCGATCGTCAGTGCCTCACGCCTAGTCCGCCACGTGGCCGCTCAGAAGCCCTCCGATCATGTCGCTTCCGATCTAATCCTAATCGTTCCTACGCACCCTCACCAGGACCGTTGGATCTCACGATCCAACGGTCCGGACCTCGTCTTCCTCCTCCCGCAAGCTCCGCCCGAGAGTCCCGCTTCGCAGACCTCCTCCACCCCTCTAATTTTAGCCATAGCCCTGGTCATCCTCGCCATGCTCTAACGACCCCACGGCCGAGCCCATCCTCCCACGATCCTCGCGTGCACGTCCTCCATCCACAACCCTCCTCCAGTCGCTCCATAATCCCCTCGCAATCCTCAGCTCCAAGCACCTGGACCATCACCCCCTTCCTTTAAATACACCTCCTCATCCCTCGTTCATCCTCGTCCATCGACCAAGGGGATGAAGCCCAGCCCTCCAGCTCCTCCCTGTGACAGGGGGAGGAGCTTGGATCGAGCGACGACGACTGTCACTCCCGATGAGACCCGCCGACCTCCAAGCGGCGTTGCGGTGGCCTAGAGCCCCGCTCGAGCTCGCTGGCACGACCGGCCAGTACGTGCGACGACCCGAGCATCACCGAGATGCTCAGCCCAGGCCAACACCTCCATCTCCGGCCAGGTAAGTCCTCCGATCCTTCTTGTAGTTTTTCTTTAATTTTGCATAACTTTCTAGGTCTCTTCAAATGCTATCGACCTCCATTAATCCCCTGCCGACCTTCGCCATTAACTCATCACCTTCGCCATCCACTCCGATCACTCCGCCACAACCTCCTCCATCCCAGGCATCCTCCTCCGCCGGAGGAGGAGGAGGACACACTACGGGTTCCGCTTCTTCGCCCCTAAACCCTCCGTTCGCCTCGCATCGCACGCACACACACCGCTAACCACTTTTGCTGGTTAACCATCATCATTGGCCGGACCTCGGGCGGAGCTGAGTTCTAGAGCTCTGCCTCCTGCGATCAGGCGGCGACAGAGCATCCCAGGTACCCATGCGTCTTCTCCGTCCTCGGAACTTCATCGCAGGATCTTCAGCGTCAGTCCCCGAGCTTCATCGAGCATGACAAGGCGAGGAGGAGCTCCAGGCCTCACGCTGGAGCTCCAATCGCGCCGCCACCCTACGGAGGAGAAGATGGAGCAGATACTGTTGGATCTCTCCCTCGGCGGAGATCCAACGGCCCTGGAGCGGCCACGTCGACTACTCCGGAGCGCGGAGGCTCGGTGGAACCGAGCTTCGCCCGAGGCGACCTCGAGCCACCATGTGGCCCGAGCCACCTGCAACGGCCAACCGAAGCAGCGCCGAACCTCGCCCCCATCCGAGCCTTAGCTCACGTGCCTCACGCACGTGGGTGTGGGCTTTTTGCATCGGCGCCCTCGCACCTTCTGCATATCACATCCAGGTCCTGATACCACGTGGCAGTCCCTGAGCCCACGCCGAGCCCCATCGTCACCAAGCCTGGAGGCTCGTGTATCCCGAGCCAACCCGAAGCAACAGCGAGCCTCTTCCGAGCCCGAGCCGCCCTCCGAGCCTAGATAGCGCGTGCATGACACGTGCTTTATGGGTAATTTATGCAGAAGCCCTTCTGACTCCTCCAAATTGCATTCATGTCCTGTTATCACATGAAGTCCATGTGAACAGTGGAAATTTTGCAACCACGCCCCCGCAGGTTTACATATTTGCAAAAATATCCCTGTGCGTGAGGGCAATTTACAGGGGAGGCCCTCTCTTTATTTTTATTGCATTTTAGTCCCTCCCAGGGACCTGTTTGTAGGTATCTTTTCATGTTTTCTTTCAGTTATGCCCTTGCTTTCTTTCATTCATATCTTGAGCTACGTTTGTCCGATTGAGGTGATTTCGGTTTCATTTTGAAGCTCTTTTCGTCGTCTTTATTATGGCATGCTTAGAATTCCACTTTGACACTATGATATGTAATGCTCTATTTGGTTAACTAAGTGTCCTGATTTCCCTGTTTCTCATGCATACTTGCTACATGAATGAAAATTGCTTCATTAACTAATTATGTTCAACTCGTATAATTTATGGATTAAGTAATGATCATTTCGGGCATATTATTTGCTTTGCATTTACTTGCATATATCGGCATAGTTCAAAATGTAAAAAAAATTTGCATGTTCATTTTTAATGCATTATTGTGTCCTTGCATAATTGTCCTATATGCTTCAACTCAACACTTAGTTAAACAGACTTAAATCTCACTAATACGAGAAAAGCGTGTGTCCCTGAGTTCGACCTTGGTTTCTTGCCAAGTAAAATAAATTACGATCCTCTCATTTTGACTTATCATACACATATCTAAATGAGAGCATCTTTTTGATGAACCCATTTCGGCCCGACTGCTACGACATACTGAAGTGCTAAAAACACACTATTAAAGGGCTGATTTTGTGTTTCGTCAAATGGCGCCGTTGCCGGGGACACGGCTCATTTTTTGTATTTTTTCTGGATTTTTGATTAATTTAGTGTTCATTTTATAGGTCAATTTGTCAATTCATTTAGCATTGTAAAATTCTCTTCTCTATCGATCTCTAACCATTGCTTTTGCGCAGGGGCCCTTGATGGTTCAAAGAGGTGAGGAGCAGGATGCTTCCCGCTGAGAGGAGCCGCAGAAGTACACTTGGAGTACGTCGAGAAGAAAGAAAAAAATGTCTTGCATTTTTATTTCCATGTAATAATTCGTCGTTTACAGCGGTCTTCGATTGAAGACTCGCGGCTGTAATCGAACGATCATGATTGTGTGGGGATCGTCCCCACTTGAGTGTCGACTTAGGACCAGGCACGCGGCTCTTTGAGCAGTTTTTACTTTTCTTCTTTTACGTGCTTGCTCGTAGGTTAGGACACACTTTAAACTTAGATGCACATAGTCTCGCATCACTTAGCTACAATTAATGAAAATCAATCACCGCTAATAGATGCATGATTAGGTGCGGCTTTTTTGACTTGCATACATGTTGAATCGGATTTTCACAACGGCCCCAGTTTTTCACGGACTTATTGTCAAATCACTGCATGATTTCTCGCTTAGCTTAGATCGCGGTTTTTATCGAATACATGTTTTTCTCGGCTTTCTTTCTCCTAGCTTGATCATTTAGGTTAATGGAAAAAGGGAATGAGCGGTAGACGATGATTTCTTGATTTTTGGGCTAACCATAATTCAGTGATAACCTAAAATAAAATTGGGACTGTTAATTGCAAGTCAACCAAAAATGGAGTAAAATTCGGTTTTGGGAGAGCAATACCCTCGCTTACACAATGATTTTCACTTCAAATCTTTTCTTTGCATAAAATTCTAATGTTTTATCACCAATAAAACCGACAAGATAATAAACCAACCTTGGTTGGTTTCATGTGTGAGTTGGTGAAAATAAGGGTTTGCTTGCTTGATTGAGCCATGCTTGTTGCAACACACACCCCAAAACCTTAGTCCCTCCATTTCATTCATCCGCTCATTTGTAAATCCATCCTTCTTCTTAGTTCACCTTGGGTCCCTCCCAGCATCAATTCCCATATTTATACTTAGGCTAATCTCAGCCTAAGTATAGGGGGGCCCGAGTCCCTGTGATTTCTCTACTCATCTTTTCTTGCCTTTATACTTAGGTTATTTCTAACCTAAGTATAGGGGGAGCCCCTCTTAGCCCCCGTATATTTCTCTACACTTAAAATGGACCTATGGACTCGTAACATCTAGTGCTATGAGGACATAGCAAAGTTTAAGGATAGGGGGTATACCGTATATACTGTATATTTACTTCAGCTATAAACTGAAAAATTTTGAATAATTTAAAACTTTTTGGCTAAAGTAAAATTCTTTGGACTAAGAGAACTCAAATGATTTCACGACTTTTTCTATACTATGTTACACTATTTTGATAAAAATATTTTCGAAAATGATTTTAAAAAAATGAGTTTCCCTTGTTTTGAAAAATCTTTTTGAAAATGTTTTGAAAATCTTCTATTTGTGTGACATGGTTTTGAAAATCTTTTATCAAGGAAAGGTGAGTCTAACATGTGTTTTAACCTTTAAATTAAATCCACAAAAATGAGAAAAATCCAAAAATCCTTTAGGAGCCATTAGTGACTACTAAGCCCCATTAAATAGTCGTGTTCAGTGAGGGTTCGCCCTTAGCAGAGTGGATGGTTTAAAGGACATCGCGTAAGGCTCTGTCCTTAAGCAATGGGCTCCGGCCTGTACTTACATCCATACTGGCTGAATGCAGATGCAACTATTTAATTGAGATTAGGCAGTCCTCATATCTCTTGAAGTAAAAAAAATGTGTTTTTGAGTGAAGAAGTTGGATTAAACCTCTACTCTTACACCTTCACTCAGGATCTGAATTGGTCAAGGAGACTTAGCTTTTTTGAGGTCTTTGAGATTTTAGGTTAACCAGCCTTAGCCATCAGGGTCTTAGACTTAATCATCCACATTCCCCTAGGTCTATAGATTTGCATGCTATATTCCATGCTTAATCTCAGACAAAAAGAATATGATCAGCACATCACATGCACGACTGCGGTTTTGATTGAGATGAGTTGATTTTTCACCTGAGGGATTGGGATGAGGAAGTCGAGTCTGGACTTGATCTAATGATGCTCGAGGATGGGATAAAGTCTTTGGAGGCTTCATGAATCCTGAGTGTCAGCAATATTAGCCAGTATGAGAACTTGGTTCTTATACTATTCGCTTGACATTGACCTAAGTGCCTGGGTGTGAAAAATAAAAAAATGTTGATCAGTGTGTGCCAACTCTTGGTAAAAGCAGTGGAGCCCCACAAATTATACAAGTCAATGAAATTCAAAGAAAAGCTCTCATTCCACAAAGTTACATATCAAAGAGCTTCCACCAAAGGCGAGCGCTCCCAACCATTTCAAAGTGTCCACTTGGACCACAGCTATTAGGACCAGGAGTCGGGCTTGCACCAAAAAAGGGCTCTGCATCGTAAATGCTACAAGTCTGGGTGTCGAAGGTACGATAGGTACTCAAAAGAGACACACCCCGGTGTACTCCCAGGAAAACAAGTGCAGACGGCTCCAACTTCTCTTGACGGACGCACTGACCAACACCAAAAAAATGTGTTGCGTAAATGGCACTAGAGAGAATCCTTGTTCCAATGAGAGGGAGAGAAGAATTGACACAATCCCATGCCCTCCATTTCTAGCCTGCCATCTACATTTTCTAAGTCTGACAACTAAAGAGACGGTGGACTGAATGCAAGATTTGATTTATTCCCTAGTGTTGAGGATTGGGTCCTTAGGAGATTTTCTCGGACTAAGACTTTGGGTGAAGACTTGACTCTACTCTTGAAATTGCAGTCAACACTAAACTTCATATCCTTTAGCTTATATGTACATCAGAGAGAGTCTAGGGAAATAGAGGAATTGGAAGCCTCCTGATTAAGGCTGGGTTGAACTCTAGAATTTTGGATCTCTAAAGTCGAGTCGACTTGATCAGATTGGATCCTGTATTCACATACACAAGGGGGTTAATCCAACTTAGTCATTCTGTGGTGCTCGAGGACGAGCATAGTGCTCGAGGACGAGCATCGCTTAAGTATAGGGGGGGTGATGAAACCCAATTTCATCATCTTTATTTTCCATAATTAACCCCCTTGCTTAAAGTTTTGTCAATAAACCCCTGTCAATGTCCCATAATTAACAGAGTCTCAGATAAATTAAAAAATCACAAAGAAAAATGGCAAAACTAAGATCCGTGGTATTCTTAGTTTTAAAAATACCCTCAAAAACATTTCGGGCCTTCGTTTGACTTCATCTCTAGTTTTGGTCAACATGAAACTCGTAGATCTCATCAAGATCTACAACTCTCATGTTTTGAGTTCTCTCAAATTCGGCCATCTTGACCTTCATATTTCAACTTGAAGTCTGTAATAATCTGATTGGGCCACGTGGCCCATTTTGGGGGCGCCACGTGGCCCCTCCTCTCTTGTCCTATCCGTCGCATTTCTGAACCGTTGGATCTTCATCATGATCTAACGATGGCTCTTTCTCCACGACCCGCCTCAATCCTCAGCCGCTTGATCATCCCGCTCCTCGAATCGTCGTCGCACGTTCGCGCCTCAAGATGAGTGCGCCACGTGGCGTAGTGTAGTCTGCTTGATCGTGTTGATCTGAGCCGCTCAGACCACTCTCTGTTCCTAACCGCTCGATCAGCTCCATCCTTCAATCATCACCGCCCATTAGCGCCTAAACCAGAAGCCGCCACGTGTCTCCTCGTGCGCCCTACGATCGCACTTCCAGCCATCCATCTCAGCCGCTAACTCCACATTAGCCCTCAGCCGTCTGATCACCTTCTAAATTTCATCTCCATCGATCGTCAACGCCTCGCGCCTAGTCCGCCACGTGGTCGCTCAGAAGCCCTCCGATCATGTCGCTTCCGATCTAATCCTAACCGTTCCTACGCACCCTCACCAGGACCGTTGGATCTCACGATCCAACGGTCCGGACCTCGTCTTCTTCCTCCCGCAAGCTCCGCCCGAGCGTCCCGCTTCGTAGACCTCCTCCACCCCTCTAATTTTAGCCATAGCCCTGGTCATCCTCGCCATGCTCTAACCACCCCACGGTCGAGCCCATCCTCCCACGATCCTCGCGTGCACGTCCTCCATCCACAACCCTCCTCCAGTCGCTCCATAATCCCCTCGCAATCCTCAGCTCCAAGCACCTGTACCATCACCCCCTTCCTTTAAATACACCTCCTCATCCCTAGTTCATCCTCGTCCATCAACCAAGGGGATGAAACCCAGCCCTCCAGCTCCTCCCTGTGACAGGGGGAGGAGCTTGGATCGAGCGACGACGACTGTCACTACCGATGAGACCCGTCGACCTCCAGGCGGCGTTGCGGTGTCCTAGAGCCCCGCTCGAGCTCGCTGGCACGGCCGGCCAGTACGTGCGACGACCCGAGCATCACCGGGATGCTCAGCTCAGGCCAACACCTCCATCTCCGGCCAGGTAAGTCCTCCGATCCTTCTTGTAGTTTTTCTTTAATTTTGCATAACTTTCTAGGTCTCTTCAAATGCTATCGACCTCCATTAATCCCCTGCTGACTTTCGCCATTGACTCATCACCTTCGCCATCCACTCCGATCACTCCGCCACAACCTCCTCCATCCCAGGCATCCTCCTCCGTCGGAGGCGGAGGAGGACACACTAAGGGTTCCGCTTCTTTGCCCCTAAACCCTCAGTTCGCCTCGCATCGCACGCACACACACCGCTAACCACTTTTGCAGGTTAACCATCATCATTGGTCGGACCTCGGGCGGAGCTGAGTTCTAGAGCTCCGCCTCCGACGATCAGGCGGCGACAGAGCATCCCAGGTACCCCCGCGTCTTCTCCGACCTCGGAACTTCATCGCAGGATCTTCAGCGTCAGTCCCCAAGCTTCATCGAGCACGGCAAGGCGAGGAGAGCTCCAGGCCTCGCGCCGGAGCTCCAATCGCGCTGCCACCCTACGGAGGAGAAGATGGAGCAGATACCGTTGGATCTCTCCCCCCGGCGGAGATCCAACGGCCCTGGAGCGGGCACGTCGACTACTCCGGAGCGCGGAGGCTCGGTGGAACCGAGCTTCGCCCGAGGCGACCTCGAGCCACCTCGTGGCCCGAGCCACCTGCATCGGCCAACCGAAGCAGCGCCGAACCTCGCCCCCATCCGAGCCTTAGCTCACGTGCCTCACGCACGTGGGTGTGGGCTTTTTGCATCGACGCCCTCTCACCTTCCGCATATCACATCCAGGTCCTGATACCACGTGGCGGTCCCTGAGCCCACGCCGAGCCCCATCGTCACTAAGCCTGGAGGCTCGTGTATCCCGAGCCAACCCGAAGCAACAGCGAGCCTCTACCGAGCCCGAGCCGCCCTCCGAGCCTAGATAGCATGTGCATGACACGTGCTTTCTGGGTAATTTATGTAGAAGCCCCTCTGACTCCTCCAAATTGCATTCAGGTCCTATTATCACATGAAGTCCATGTGCACAGTGGAAATTTTGCAACCACGCCCCCGCAGGTTTACATATTTGCAAAAATATCCCTGTGCGTGAGGGCAATTTATAGGGGAGGCCCTCTCTTTATTTTTATTGCATTTTAGTCCCTCCCAGGGACCTGTTTGTAGGTATCTTTTCATGTTTTCTTTCAGTTATGCCCTTGCTTTCTTTCATGCATATCTTGAGCTACGTATGTCCGATTGAGGTGATTTCAGTTTCATTTTGAAGCTCTTTTCGTCATCTTTATGATGGCATGCTTAGAATTCCACTTTAACACTATGATCTGTAATGCTCTATTTGGTTAACTAAGTGTCCCGATTTCCCTATTTCTCATGCATACTTGCTACATGAATGAAAATTGCTTCATTAACTAATTCTGTTCAATTCGTATAATTTATGGCTTAAGTAATGATCATTTCGGGCATATTATTTGCTTTGTATTTACTTGCATATATCTGCATAGTTCAAAATGTAAAAAAAAATTTGCATGTTCATTTTTAATGCATTATTGTGTCCTTGCATAATTGTCAATATGCTTCAACTCAACACTTAGTTAAACAGACTTAAATATAACTAATACGAGAAAAGCGTGTGTCCCTGAGTTCGACCTTGGTTTCTTGCCAAGTAAAATAAATTACGATCCTCTCATTTTGAATTATCATACACATATCTAAATGAGAGGATCTTTTTTATGAACCCATTTCGGCCCGACTGCTACGACATACTGAAGTGCTAAAAACACACTATTAAAGGGCTGATTTTGCGTTTCGTCACCGCTCACCACCTTTACACCTTGTCTTCATCGACGCTCCTCCTCCATCTCCATCTTTGCCGAGTAGCTGCGAGCCACGCCGGTCATCTCCAGCCAACTCGCTCCACCGTCAGCTGCAACAGTCACCTTCAATGCCTTCATCCTCGTCATCTCCGGAGCCCAGAACTCGCAGCCCCTCCGCACCAGCCGCTGGGTTCCTCCCCTCCCTCGACGATCGTCGGCCGTGTGACGGCCATCTGTAGCCGTACGATCACCGGGGCTCAAGATCTGACCGCCCCAGACTGAAGCAATCTCTAGCGTTGGATCATCCAGTACAACGGCCCTGATATGCATCCGAGCCTATACCCGAACCACCGCCCGCACCAGGAGCCTCGGGCGGCCCGAGGCGAGCAAAGAATGACACGTGGAGGCTCGTGTCAGGCCCCCGCCCGAGCCAACTAGCACCCCTGGTCACGTGCTCCACACGTGACCTTGGGGGTAAATTGCAGACGCACCCCGGAATTATTGGTAATTGCATACAAGCCCCCCCACTGCAGTTTTCTTTGTTTATTTTATTTATTATAATTGCATCTACACCCATGTATTCTCCCTCTATTTTGAACCTCTTCCATACATTATTTTATTATTCAAAAAAATAGCATGATGTTTCTCACTTAATTCTCTACATTTTGACATGTCATGGATATTTTTGTGATGATCGGTTAATTAACTATTAATTATCTTGTGGAAATTTGCAAACTTTACCTAACTTGTGCTCTTGAATTTTTATCTGATTAACCGTTGCTCTAAAAATCCCCGAAAAATCATATATTGTAGAGATTATTGTGCTTGACATTATGCCCAAAAAGATTTGCATTTGCATGCATATTTTGCCCTGTAAAAATCATTTTGCACATTTCACTATTTAATTTTTAATAGGTATTCAACCCCACATTTCTGAGGTCTAGGATTTTTCCAAGATCAATCACCTAGTAGTAGATCTTAGATAATAATTCCCTGAAAATAAGTAGGTTTAATATTTATTATAATTAAATATTGAAAATCATTCTATTTACAGTTAAAAATTCATAAAAATTCATATTACATCCAATAAAACCCAAAAAAATTGCAGTGCACTGATTTTGTCATATTTATCATCTCGAGCAAGTTTCATATTTTCGGACATTGTTTGATCGAAGTTACATTTTAGTCCCTAAAATAGGCTGAATTTGCATTCTGCATCCCTTATTGCGTTGAAAAATTCCAAAAATAAACTGCATCGAAAACCGAACACGAAATTGGATAGACATAATTCTAGGTTGTTCCTTTGCCTCCTTGTGATCGACCTTGGGACTTGCCCAAGTAAAATAAACGTAAGACCACTTGATTAAAATTTATTAAAAATTTGTGGTTATTTCTTGACTGTTTCCGATCACCGCCTACAATGCACAATTAATCATTCCTTAAGACTAACGATAAAAACACGTTTTTTTAACGCGGTATTTTCGGATTCGTCAGATGGCGCCTTTTCCGGGGAGGCAAACGACTTAGTTTTGTGTTTTGACATTTTTCGCTCGGTTTTCCGCATTCGGGTCTTCTGACCCCCGAATTTTTCATTATAAATACAACTTTATTTCCAGCATTTATTTTTCAGTATTTTGTTCTGGATTATATCGTGAGTCACTCTCTGACATCCTCTCTCTTATTTTTCTTGCGAGGTATCCGGCGTACGTGGAGCGGTTTTCAAGAAACCGACGCATCTTCACCGACATCCGAAAAAACCGCAACTAAATTAAGATCGAGTCAAGTCGTGAGAGAGCGTAAAGTCTAGGTTTTTAATTTCTGCAAATTTTCATTTCTGCTCATTTACAGCGGTGTCCGTTTGGACTCTCGCGCATGTAAAAAAGACCTTGAACTTTTCTATGGTGTGTCGTGGCCTGTTTCACTCTCCGGTGAGGGTGGGGCCCGACTTGAGTGGCGAATAGGATAAACCTGCACATACGGCTCTCAGAGCATTAATATTTTTGATTGTGCTCGTAGGATCTTAAGCCACACTGCACATTAATTGAGACGCACCTTAGATCGTTCAACTTAGCCAAAAATTTAAATCAATTCTTCCCGCTAATAGAACTTTCTGCTTAGGTACGGTTTTTATCGGCTTGCATGCATTTAGATAAATTTTTCAATTCTGTACTGCATCCCACATGGAGATTGCGAGGAGGCACTGTAAGTCTTCTAACTGAGCATACATCATTGTTTTTCACGTGCATCGGCTTTTCCCGAACTCTCTCTCTTGTTTTATCACATAATTTTAAAGGAAATTGGGACTGTACGGTAGATGTGTATTTGTGCTCATCTAATTTTTCAGTGATCACCTCATTAAAATTGGGACTGCTAAATATAGCCGATCTTAAGAACCCATAAAATCAAGAACTTCTGCGAGAGAGCAACCCCGATATTGTTTGATTTTATCTTGCAGCGAGGAGAGAAACGCACACTAGGATAGAGACAAGCTCCAAAACCTAACAGCTCGTTTAAACAGCTTGCAAGATTTGAATTCTCACCAATTAAAACTGACAAGATAATCGGTCGAACTCTTACGGCCTTCATTGAGTGTGTTGGTGAAAAAACTCTTTGTATTGTGTTTGGTTTGTGCGTAGAAAGTAAGTCATCAGCGAATACTGCACATTTGTGCCTACAACATAAACCGCAAACCTCTTGTTGACTTCGATAATGGAAGATTGTGGTAATTCTTGTTCGGACTTCGCGAACCCTTCTTTCTCTACCACAAACTCTCCAATCTCAAAAGCCCAGAGAGACTCTTACTCTGGACCTGCTTGGCCTCTGGGAAACCCTTCCCAAAAACCCTATTCCTACGATTCCTTCTTCTTCTTAGAAGGAGTACAAACCTACACTTTCTCTTTCTCACCAAAAAAGATTAAGGATAACTGTTACATAAATTCCTTCCAATCTATTAACTCGAATCCTTTATATTCTGAAGGTAAAGAAGAAGAGATGCCACCCAAGATGTCTTCCAAAAAAGACCCTGAAGAGAAACAAATGATGACGCCATTCAAATGATTCTAGCAAGGTTGGGTGCATCTGAGCAACAACAACAGTTACTGAGGGAACATCTTGAGCAATTGAATGTTGAGGAAGAAGTGCCAATGGAAGCCGCCTACAACCCTGGACGGTATCGAGTGTGGAATTATTTACAGCCACCACAACCGGAGATCCACTATGAACTGAAGCCACATTTTGTCAGTCAATTACCTCAATTCCATGGTAATACGATTGAGGAACCATATGAATTCTTGCGGGACCTGGAGCTGATCTGTTCTAATTTGAGGCACCCACAAGTCAGCCATGACTACATTCGTCTCACTGCACTACCTTTCGCCTTGAAAGGGAAAGCAGACTACTGGGTGAAGAACTTGGGGTGACTGTGACGACTTATGAGAGATTTAAAAACTTATTCTTGAAGAAATTTTACCCCCTGAGCCGGACCAATCAAATGAGGACTTGCATCACCTGTTTCTCTCAGATGCCCAATGAACCACTCTGTGAGGCGTGGGATTGGTTTAAAGACCAACTACAGAAATGTCCCTGCCATGATCTGGACAACAACATTCTAGTCCAGTCTCTCTACTATGGCCTCAATCATGAGACTCAAGGGTTATTTAGCGCTGCCTGCGGAGGGAATTATTCATCACGTGGAGCTGAGACCGTTTGGAAAATACTGGAGCAGATGGCAGAAACAAGCTGCTCTCAACTTGCCAGTAGAGCCTACACTAATTCCCTAAATACCCTTCAAGCAAAAGGCGGAAAGCAGACGGTTGCTGAAATAGCGGAGGACTTGATTCCAAACATGCACTCTATAGCTGATAAACTAACAACAGTAGATAAGAGAGTGAGCGACATCGACAACCGGATCTCTCAGTTCCCAAAGCATATGGAGGCGCTCACTACTAAGATGTCCAAGATGGGGGTACCTACTGCACCAACGGTTCCGATCTACCATGTGCACCATGTCCAGGAGCAGCTAGGATCAGAACAACAACAACCATGGGTACATGACCAATCCTATGCCCAAGCTTCTCAGCAACCACCCCCACCGGCCGAGACAATCAAAGAAGCCTCGCCCCTAACCTTCGAAATAAACGGCATTTCGTACACACAGGACACAACCCGACAGGGTAGTATGGGGGACCGCCAGCCTTATCAGCGTCCCCCCACTTTCTATAATGTTGCCTTCCCTCAGCCTCCACAGCACCCTCAAAGCATTTCAACTTCCCAGCATCTGAAGCAGCAGCAGCTCTACAATCGCCCAACCAACCTCATCAATACCGTCAGCAACACCAAGCTCCCAGACCATCATCTCAATCATCCAATCCTCCGGAAGAACATGTTGATCTCCAAAGACAAATGCTGGAAGAACTTCGCAGCTTCCGAAACGAGCTGTATGATCTGCGGGTGGATGTTAATCGTCTATCCCGATGGAAGGATGAGCAGACTGTTCTCACCACAGCCATTCCTGTCCAAGTTCAGGCTCACCCCAATAGCTTGAACAAATCTTAATCATCTCAACACAATGGTCAGGTATACTATTCAGATTTTTCCACCTCTGAACGTGAGATTCTTTCTTTTGACAATATCCATGCCATGTCACTCAGGAGCGGAAGGATCGTGGTCGTACCTAACCGGACTCGGGAATCGATTCATGAAGACTCAGAGGATCAGCCGGAGGATGCTTCCGAGGAGGATGAAGAAAGACGCCTGAAGATCCCAGCACCAAAAAAAAGGGAAAGCATCTATGGAGTCTGCAGAGGACCTTGAGCCTCTAATTGCTGCAAAAATACCTTTGTCATCTTTTCAGCAACCTGATTTTGATTATTATCAAAAATCTGATGATTGTAATAAAAACTCCAAGTCTAATAAAGATGCTCGTATTTATGATTCTGACCTTCTATCTCCTGTCTCAAATGCTTCCATTCCTTTCCCCCATGCCCTCAAGAAAGGAAAATAAAAGAAAAACATTCAGGATGATCCAGTAATGGAAAAATTCTGCCAGCAAAACATCACAGTCAAAGTACCCTTTGACCAGTATGTGGCTAGTAATCCTGCCTTACAGAAATATTTAAAGGCAAAATGCACTCCCACCAGGACTCGAACAAAGAGAACAAGTCAATTTGTGGAGACTTACATCTTGACAGTTGCCACCACCAAATGTGTCAAAAATCAGCATCTGCCAAGAAAGAAAAGGGATCTGGGCTCTGAAGGATATTGAGAATCCTTAAGCGCATCACGGAAGCGTGTCGATCGCATCGTATGCAATCGGAGCAACTAGTCGTACTAGATGCTAGATGCAGCGGAAATTAAAATTTTTAACTTTAAAGATGAAACCACATGATCACGAGAACACTTCTCGGATCGTTTCATCAAACCACAAAGTATAAGGAATACCTCTTGAAGCGTGGTTGTGATCGTGAGATCCCAAAGTAGAGATCCTCCTATCTCTAGTCCGATCCACGAAGAACGCGCTTGCGGGCACGATGATGAGTCGCGTCCGTCCCGCAATCCTTTGACAAAGATCCAAGCGTCGAGGCGTAGCAAAAATGATCTCCTTCCTAATACACAAAGTGGACGGCCACTTGAATATTAGGGAGACCCCACGAGAATGAGAAAGAGAGAGAAAGAGAGTAGAGTTCTTCAACTCAAGAATGTTGTAACTTGGAAAGGCTACCCTAGCCCTCCTTTTATACTAGTTTAGGATCCAATGGATCTCAATCCATGGGACACATGGATCCAAGGGTTATGCTTCGTCCATGCTAAATCAATGGCTATGATTGTTGTTGGTTAAAACCAACAACATTAATTTAAATTAAAAAATGTTGCAACATTATCAACATAATTTAATTTAACATTAACTAATTAAGAGATAATGTGATAAATAAAATGGAGTCAACCAACCTCCCTAAAATTGGGGGGCGTCACCCATGAACAATTCATGGGTGACGCCACCTATGAATGGTGATCAATTTTTGACTCCTTTTTATTTATCTTATTATTCCTTAATTAATTTTGTATTCACAAAAATATTCACCAAATTAATTCCCAATTAATTTGTGAATATTTCAATCATGCCATTGAATGTTATGTGAATCATATTCACAACCCAAACTAGTTAGTAAATTGCATTTCCAATTAATTAATAAATGCGAATCTAATCCACATTATTAATCAACAAATGCTATTCACATAAATTCTCTCTCTTATATATGTATATTATAAATCATATTTACAATACACATATATCATGGATAGTGTTATCCACATTCTCTTAATCCTTGATAATTAAATCCCATTTAATTATCTTAGATAATTATTTTCACAATATGAATTATATTCATATTAAGCTTGATAATTAAATCTCATTTAATCATCAAGTCCTTGCTTGGATATTTCATCATATGAATTATTCTTGAATCCTTTTAAGAATAATGTACATTCTCCGCAGATACTTGGAGATAAGGACAGGGCGATTGTATTATTCCACGTATAGTGACTTGGATGTTGAGATCTCGTCTCAAATCCAGATCGTACGAACCTCCCACAGATGCTTGATTAAATCAAGACCGCAAATCTAATCTTGTCATTAAATCTGAATCTCATTCAGATCAATGTCCAACACTTGGACTAAGATCAGATTGCTTCTCTACTGGAAGGAGTCACTAAAATCCAGACCTGTTTCATCACTCCCTCGGAATGGAAGCGTCATGGATATACAATCGTTTATGATCACATCACCCTCAGGTATTCCCAATACCTGTACATCTTGCATACTGGAAGACCGGTGGTCAACCCGAAGATTAAGATCAATTTTTCCACTGTCTTCTTCAGGGTTTGATCACTAAGTTTCTCATTTGATCATTGGGATTTGGTATCGATCATATACTTTCCAAAAGCATATATCATACCTAGTTCTTGATCATATACTTTCCAAAAGTATATATCAAACCTACAAATTCAGTCAAGCTTCCAAAGCAAGACGACCGTGCACGGAATTTGATTCTTCCCAATATCTCATGAGTGAGCTCATGTCTTCCGGTTCAGTAGTGAACCTGTATGATCCCTTTGAGAGATCGTATTACTCATATGCCCTTATATGCACACCAACGCGCCGATGTATAGACCTTGGTTAGGTCATCAACCTATTGGTCTGTCAGATGTACATACTTAGACATATAGCAATACATCTGTCTCCAGTCAGAGGATGCGTGCCTATGCTGTGACAGCATTCAACATAGGACTTAGGTTATCTCGATCTCGTTAAGTCAACTCTTTGACCTAACTAATCTGACACCTCCGAATCTCTATTCCTATGCAGAGGACCTGCATCAAGAGGTCGGTCAGATATCAGCCTATGTGAGAAAGGATTGCCATCTCCTAATCAGGCTGGAGATCACATCTTAATAATCATTTGACGGTGCTTGATGATTCCTCAATATAACCCTTTAGATATTCATCCAAACACCAGCCTCTATGATTCAATAATTGAATCAACAGCTGTATGATCATTAAGACAGCCATGGTACATAACCCTAATTGTACAGAGGGACCTATTATGCAAATTATTTATTCTTCATTTCAGATCAGGAAATGATATGTGCAATAACATGTATTGCATAATGGCTCGCCGTGGGCTCACATGTCCAACAATCTCCCACTAGCCCAAAGAGCCATTAATGGGCTAATCATTTAAACACACACTCATGTGACAATCATAAGCTATTCAGAAATAGCTAGGTAAGTCGATCAGTCACTCTGTTCCCGCAAGACTACGCCAAGTCCTTTTACGGCACTTGCATATCCCTAGATAACAGTGCTCGCATCCAATGCGAATGTTGCATCTAATGCAACCAATACTCAGTCTTGACAAAGAAATTATAGTGTCCTTGACACTATTGCTCAGTAATTGTTATAACCAGTATATCCATAATCCTTATCAGAATACCCTTATTCCTGGAGATCATTATCTCTCAAGGTATCCACAGTTAAGACCTTTTAGATCTCTATCTATAAAGTCTTAATTTCTTGAAAATAAGTCTTAGAGATCACCATCTCTAAAGCCTTGTTTTCTTTGAAGATATTGTTATTACTGCAATCAAGTGTTTTATCTCCATAATAGGATTAGTAACAGTTTACTATTCCCACTGCATGGCAGATATCTGGCTTTTATACACATTTAGTATACATTTAGCTTCTCGGAACTGATGCACAGGTGCAAGCAGTTCTAGCATTCACTTCCTCAACTCTGTGAGGTGCTATCCCTTTAGATAGGTTAGTATCAAATCTCAAGGGAAAGGAAGCCTTTCTAGGAATTTCCAAGAATGGAAAATGTCCAAGGTGTACTACAAATGTGACAATCCCAATACCCTCTTTTCTTTTCTTATGAACAACTTCAGAACTAAGATCCAAGAGGCATCTTTGAGATCATATCTCAAGGTATGGAATAGCCAGTCTATAAAACACTTATTATCATCCTTATATCATTCCAAATGATTAGGATATTATCTATATTTAGCACGATGAACACAATGGCACTCCCACTAAGCTTCGCATGGTACATCAAGATTCTATCTGAAATCATAACATTTATAATTTCATCAAATCTTATGTTCCAACTTCAAGAAGCTTATTTGAGTCCACAGATGGATTTCTTTAGCTTTCACACCTTACTTTCCTCAACCATGAAGCCCTGGGGCTACTTCATGTGAATATCCTCAGAGAGGTATTCTTAGAGGAATGCAATCTTGAATTACATCTTGAAGATGCAAGAGTCAAGTTGTGTAGCTAAGGTTAGCAATATTCTGATGATTTTAAGCATGGTTACCGAAGAGCAAGTCTCATTGCAAGCAATGTCTTCTCTTCCGATGTGTAGCTTATGGCTACGAACCGAGCTTTGAAGGTCTCTACCTTCTCATCAGGTTCCCTCTTCTCTTGAAGATCCATTTACACCTTAATGGATCAAACCCTTATAGGTGGATCCTCTAGGGTCCATATACAACACTTGTATATGAAGTCTACTTTAGACTTTATTGCTAATATCCATCTTTCCATGTCATGATCTTTAGGAGCTTTATCACATGTAGTCCGATCATTGTCAGACTTCACTGACACATGGAATACATCCTCAAACTCATTTGAAGAGGTATTAATGTTTCATCTTTAATTATCCCTTTTAGTTTCTGATTTCAGGAGCCTCATTGTCATTTCAAGATTAAATGAGTTCCTTCACTTCATTTTCATCTTGATTCTCAAGAGTCTCAATCCTCCAATAATCACATTCTCAGAGATGAGATCTTTTAAGAATCTCAAGGTCATAAAGTAAGTATCCAATACCATGCTTTATTTTCCTAATGAAGTAGCACTCTTAAGTGCCAGATTCCAGCTTACATGCATGGAACCTCATTTAGTATATATATTGTAGTCTCTACTACACATATATACTTGGAAACTAAGGATAATTATGCTAAAATTCATCATTGATCAAATCATGTCACACATGATCCAATTGTATCTCCCTACAACTCTATTGAGTTCAGGTTTATCAGGAGGAGTGAGATAGAAATGATTTTCATATCTCCATAAGGTATTCTTTGAATTTTATCTAATTCATTTCATCTTTCTTCAAACTTTGGTTCTAAACCAAAATTATGAGATCTTTGAACATTTCAAAGGTTTCTCAGGTGAAGAGAAGAAATCTCATATCATACATAATCATCAATAGATATCACATATCTATAATGTTCACTATGATATAGATGATCTACATACATCAACATGTATGAGATCTTGAATACCTCGACATTCAACACCATTCCCAGAGAAGGGTGTATTGGACATTTTACTTTGAATACAATATTCACAAGTATGTAAGATTTGAAATTTTAGACATTCTAAAGTTTCATATCTTACTAGTCTATTGATCAAATCAATAGACAAATGTCCAAGGCTTGATGCCAGATCATTGTCAAATGATCTTCATCCTCCTATTGATCTTATAAGGTTTGATTTTCAGTATTAGAAATCTTAATGAACCATTCATTAATATTCTAATTTTGTGGAGTCCACTAGATGTTAGATTACTATCTGAAATATTTCCATCATAACTCTTTATGATAGTTCTATCTCAGAATTCATGTTTATTTCCAACATTTAGAAACAAACAATGAGTGTACTCTACTATCTAGGTCATAGAGACATTCTCTAAGACTAAGGGCTCTCCCACTGAGAATATGAAGTCTATCTATTCAACAGAGATTGCTGCAACAATTACATCAATATCCATAAAGATGACTATTAAACCTTAAGATCAAATTTCTAATCTTCTAATATATATATGTGCAACCAATTGCAAATGCCATTAGAAGATTGGGATACAATTGTCAGACTTTATCTTATGAAATAAGAAAGTCAGAGTCAATGATTACATGTAGATTATTCTGATGCGCTATCTGAGTCCTTCACTAAGGATTTTAGACAGACTTGATAGTCATACTATCAACACATCAACTTATTGCAGTATTGGCATTCATCCAACTCTTTGGATGTCATATGGAAGTCACAGAAGTAGGTCAACTCTTTGACTTTCCTTCTTACTCGGGTCCGACCCATGCTTCCACTACACTCTCTTAATCTATAAACAACCATTTCTTAAGACTAAGGATCTCTTATGTTAAATTCAAAGATTTCAATATAAGAGCATTTCAACATTTATACATGCTTCATTAAATTCATACAATATGAATATCATAAAGCTTCATGAATGACTTGAGTATAGATAGTAGAATGATGACACTCATCATATCTACATTCATCTTAACTCTTGGAGACTTAGGTTCAGGTAGGTAATCAAACATTTTGAATACATCATCTCTTTCGAGCCACCATTCTGCATAATGCAGAGAACCATGTCATTCATGATTAAATGTCTAGAGCACATATGTATGCCAAAATATCTTCTTTTATTTTATAAGGATTATTCGACAATTACGATCACCATCGACATGTCACTTCCAAAGTACACTCGATGAAGGATCAAGACTACAGAGACATACAAACCCTAAGGCGATGTCTTATTGTCTTATTTAATTGCCCTTCCTCATTATGTTGAGGGAACTTGCACACTGCAACCACATACATTATATGTCCAATTGCAAGGACAATATCTGGATCATGAGTCAAATCCAAGATACTTTTACTGGTTATCATTGAGTATAACATTGAGTGGGTTTAATGATGGATTATCTGAAATAAGAAATTTGCATAAGAGTATATATATATATATATTATATATACATGTTTTACTTTGATTCAGGAATTTTATATCAAAGTTGTCTTGCCTTGTCAACATTGAAAGTTCATTCCCTTAATCACTTTCAATGTAAGAGATATTCTTACCATTATATCTCTAGCAAGATCTGGGATCTCCTTTCCTATCTTCGTTGCATCCCAATAATATGAGAACCTACAACTCGGATAAAAAGAAGCGGGAACACATTCCGCCTTGCAAGTCCAACTTGCATCTCCCAATTCGGTCTTTAACACCCGGGCCCACCACCCCTAAGGCAATGTTGACCCGTCATTAATTGAACCAACCGTCAACAGGCTTAATACTCGCTATACACAATCCAATATCGCCCCAATAATATGAGGACCCGATATTGGGGTCACTACGTATACGGCCTTACTCTTTCGAGAAGCAAAGAACCCGATCCAATTAAATCATATATAGGATCTGTCACTTCGGACAGGCGTCTCCTATACACAACAACTGGCGACAGAATCCTTTGCCTTGACGGGAGACCATGGATGTCACTTATGTGATCTTCCACCTCATATTCAAATTTTATAATTAATTATCGTGAATCACATTCACATAATTAATTTTTCCAAGAGAAATACACATCTATTCATAATAAAGTGTTTATTGGATATAATTAATTTAATCATATTAAATTAATCATTAATCCAATCATCAATCAACAAACATGTCTTTTACTTGAATAGTAGGTATATACTCAAAGTACATATTATTCGAATTTTAATAATTAGAAAAATACACATTGTCTGTCTCTGGTATTATACAGTCCCTACCCGTTGTCATGGCCAGTACCGACGAGAGTGGGACGTACCACATACGTTGCAACCCGCTACCCCAATGCTCTCCGACTAGGCACCACATCCGCCTCGGGAAAGGATAATACCATATAGACCATCATGTACTTTGAGATGTTCATCGGTTTTTCAACCGAAATTATACCATATAATATAAATCAAAACATTTTTGATTATAAGGAGATTTGCTAGACAAATCCCCAATCCTATTCAAGCAAAAAGGGCTTTTCATGTAAAAGTTGTCCTACAACAATTGTAGGATAAACTATGGTTTTCATGAAAGCAATGTTTGTTGATGAACCAATGATCAAGATCTAATATCTCATCATTGTGGTTTAGGCAAGTGTCATTCAATGAAATAATTATTTCTTTAAATATTTCACAAATATTTATCACTAATTATTCCAGAAAATTAACAATTAATTTTCATCATGATAATTGAATGACATATCAGAAGGTTCAAGATCAAAATTGTTAATTTCCAGCAGTGACCCCCAATCACTAAAATTAACTTATCTTGATCAATTTAAATCCAAAATATGCAAACTCAGTTTCCAAAGATTTCCTATTTGATTTATTAAAGAACCCAAGTGATAATTCACGCATTTCAAGGCGGATTAAAACCGTAATTATCTCATTAATCACGTTCAAATCCGCAGTTCCCGCAACAGTGAATATAGTCATATTCAAAAAGTCATATCTAAAGCAAATGAAGTCCAAATTTAGTAAACTCAAGTCCTATGGTTTCCTTGTTTAATGGGGAACAAAATCCAATTGAAAATTTCGTGTTTAAACATTTTAAACAGATCCGAAAAATTCAATTTTACAGAGGTGCGAAAATTGAAATGCAGTAAAATTTCGCAACCCTTTCAAGAACCAAATCGTCTAAGGTCTATGGATCATATCCAAAACCTTATTCGACCTATGGCTCTGATACCACTAGAAGGATATTGAGAATCCTTAAGCGCATCACGGAAGCGTGTCGATCGCATCGTATGCAATCGGAGCAACTAGTCGTACTAGATGCTAGATGCAGCGGAAATTAAAATTTTTAACTTTAAAGATGAAACCACATGATCACGAGAACACTTCTCGGATCGTTTCATCAAACCACAAAGTATAAGGAATACCTCTTGAAGCGTGGTTGTGATCGTGAGATCCCAAAGTAGAGATCCTCCTATCTCTAGTCCGATCCACGAAGAACGCGCTTGCGGGCACGATGATGAGTCGCGTCCTTCCCGCAATCCTTTGACGAAGATCCAAGCGTCGAGGCGTAGCAAAAATGATCTCCTTCCTAATACACAAAGTGGACGGCCACTTGAATGTTAGGGAGACCCCACGAGAATGAGAAAGAGAGAGAAAGAGAGTAGAGTTCTTCAACTCAAGAATGTTGTAACTTGGAAAGGCTACCCTAGCCCTCCTTTTATACTAGTTTAGGATCCAATAGATCTCAATCCATGGGACACATGGATCCAAGGGTTATGCTTGGTCCATGCTAAATCAATGGCTATGATTGTTGTTGGTTAAAACCAACAACATTAATTTAAATTAAAAAATGTTGCAACATTATCAACATAATTTAATTTAACATTAACTAATTAAGAGATAATGTGATAAATAAAATGGAGTCAACCAACCTCCCTAAAATTGGGGGGCGTCACCCATGAACAATTCATGGGTGACGCCACCTATGAATGGTGGTCAATTTTTGGCTCCTTTTTATTTATCTTATTATTCCTTAATTAATTTTGTATTCACAAAAATATTCACCAAATTAATTCCCAATTAATTTGTGAATATTTCAATCATGCCATTGAATGTTATGTGAATCATATTCACAACCCAAACTAGTTAGTAAATTGCATTTCCAATTAATTAATAAATGTGAATCTAATCCACATTATTAATCAACAAATGCTATTCACATAAATTCTCTCTCTTATATATGTATATTATAAACCATATTTACAATACACATATATCATGGATAGTATTATCCACATTCTCTTAATCCTTGATAATTAAATCCCATTTAATTATCTTAGATAATCATCTTCACAATATGAATTATATTCATATTAAGCTTGATAATTAAATCTCATTTAATCATCAAGTCCTTGCTTGGATATTTCATCATATGAATTATTCTTGAACCCTTTCAAGAATAATTACATACTCCGCAGATACTTGGAGATAAGGACAGGGCGATTATATTATTCCACGTATAGTGACTTGGATGTTGAGATCTCGTCTCAAATCCAGATCATACGAACCTCCCACAGATGCTTGATTAAATCAAGACCACAAATACAATCTTGTCATTAAATCTGAATCTCATTCAGATCAATGTCCAACACTTGGACTAAGATCAGATTGCTTCTCTACTGGAAGGAGTCACTAAAATCCAGACCTGTTTCATCACTCCCTCGGAATGGAAGCGTCATGGATATACAATCGTTTATGATCACATCACCCTCAGGTATTCCCAATACCTGTACATCCTGCATACTGGAAGACCCGTGGTCAACCCGAAGATTAAGATCAATTTTTCCACTGTCTTCTTCAGGGTTTGATCACTAAGTTTCTCATTTGATCATTGGGATTTGGTATCGATCATATACTTTCCAAAAGCATATATCATACCTAGGTCTTGATCATATACTTTCCAAAAGTATATATCAAACCTACAAATTCAGTCAAGCTTCCAAAGCAAGACGACCGTGCACGGAATTTGATTCTTCCCAATATCTCATGAGTGAGCTCATGTCGTCCGGTTCAGTAGTGAACCTGTATGATCCCTTTGAGAGATCGTATTACTCATATGCCCTTATATGCACACCAACGCGTCGGTGTATAGACCTTGGTTAGGTCATCAACCTATTGGTCTGTCAGATGTACATACTCAGACATATAGCAATACATCTGTCTCCAGTCAGAGGATGCGTGTCTATGCTGTGACAGCATTCAACATAGGACTTAGGTTATCTCGATTTCGTTAAGTCAACTCTTTGACCTAACTAATATGACACCTACGAATCTCTATTCCTATGCAGAGGACCTACATCGAGAGGTCGGTCAAATATCAGCCTATGTGAGATAGGATTGCCATCTCCTACTCAGGCTGGAGATCACATCTTAATAATCATTTGATGGTGCTTGATGAGTCCTCAATCTAACCCTTTAGATATTCATCCAAACACCAGCCTCTATGATTCAATAATTGAATCAACAGCTGTATGATCATTAAGACAGTCATGGTACATAACCCTAATTGTACAGAGGGACCTATTATGCAAATTATTTATTCGTCATTTCAGATCAGGGAATGATATGTGCAATAACATGTATTGCATAATGGCTCGCCGTGGGCTCACGTGTCCAACAGGCTCCCATTATGTGGAGAGTCACATTGGCGGCATTGCGTTTACACGCACACTTCTAGACAATGGTTCTTCCATAAATCTTCGACCCTTAGCCTTATATTATAGATTGGAGTTAGGCCCTCTCAAGAAATCATCATCTTTACTCCAATTTGCTGATAAATCCACTAAAAGACCAAAGGGAGAAGTGAAAAACGTCATCATCATCATCGAGGGTACATAATACAAAGTGGACTTCACTGTTCTTGATATGGAGGCCCCGAACCATTGGAAAGAATCACAAATCATTCTCGGAAGACCATTCTTAAAAACCGCTAAGGTTGTATTTGATTACGGTTCTGGCATGATGAAATTCTGTTCTCCAGGAGGGGAAATAGACTTGGAGATGAAGCAGACAAAGTGACAAAGACCAGAATTCGAATCCACCACTAAAGAGGCAGAAACATCTGAATGCAATCTACTCCAAACCACTGGGCCGTGGGACCAACTGCCAGATATACAAATGGAAAGCACTCCCTCGGAAGAAGAAATGATGCACAATGCAGTTTGCGAAACATTTCCAAACATATCGAGACACCCAGATTATCTCACTCTTGATGACACAGAAATCCTCTCGAATTTGTCAGTCCCATCATCTCTGGGACAATCAAGAAATATCGATGACGAGTCGGACGTGGCTCTGGCCGAATTACCATTCTACTTTAGCAATCCGACTCATCTGTCTTGGAATTAGTAGCAAACACCTCACACAGTGACTCACCACCAACCGACACTGAGCCGGATACAAAGAGAATTCAGTCTGACTTAATTGATGATTCAGAATTACCAGAGTTGAAACCGCTACCTCCCACACTGAAGTATGCATTTCTCAAAGGACCCAAAGAAAAATTTCCTGTGATCATTAGCTCATCCTTAACACTAGATCAGGAGTCTAGATTACTCGAAGTCCTTGAGCGAAATCGAAAAGCCATCGGTTGGACTGTGTCGGATCTTGTTAGGATAAACCCCGCTCTCTGCTCGCACCAAATTTATGTTAAGGATAATGCAAGGCCTTCCCGTGAATTTCAGAGAAGATTAAACCCCAATCTTCGGGAAGTAATGAAGAAAGAGATAGAAAAATGGTGCAAAGAAGGATTCATATACCCCATTTCTGACTCCAAGTGGGTGGCCCCCCTTCATGTCGTCCCGAAGAAGTCGGGAATCTAGATGGTCACCAACGAGGAGGGGATAGAGATCGCGACCTGAGTACCCACGTCGTGGTGTGTCTGTGTCGATTACAGGCGCCTGAATGCTGCAACAAAGAAAGATTACTTTCCACTGCCATTTATTGATCAAATCTTGGAGAGACTTGCAGGGAAAGCATTCTTCTGTTTTCTTGAAGGGTACTCAGGCTACAATCATGTAGCTATCACTCCTGAGGATCAGGAAAAGACCACTTTCACATGTCCCTTCAGTAGTTACGCATTCAAGCGCATGCCATTCGGGCTATGTAATGCCCCAGGCACATTTCAGCGGTGCATGATTGTCGTATTTGCCGAAATGGTTGGAGATTTCCTGGAGGTCTTCATGGATGACTTCTCAGTTCATGGTGATTCTTTTGATACATGTTTAGCACACTTGGACTGAGTCCTTCAGAGATGCAGGGAGGTTAATTTGGTACTCTCCTGTGAGAAAAGTCACTTTATGGTGACTGAGGGTATCGTGTTGGGGCATGTCATCTCCAAAAAGGGAATGGAGGTCGACCCTGCCAAGGTGGATGTGATCAAGAAACTTGAGCCACCAACCAACGTCAAGTCAGTGAGGTCTTTCTTAGGGCATGTTGGATTCTATCGAAGATTCATACCTGATTTTTCAAAGATCGCCCGCCCACTGACTGAGCTTTTAGGCAAAGACACCGAGTTTATTGTAAATCACAGGTGTCTAGAGGCATTCGAGCTTCTGAAAAAGAAAATTTGTGAATCGTCGATATTACAAGCGCCCGACTGGTCTCTTCCCTTCGAGATCATGACTGATGCATCGGATTTTGCTGTCGGAGCGGTACTTGGACAAAGAAGAGATGGAATTCCTTATGTGATTCACTACACGAGCAAAGTGTCGTATCTTGCATAGAGAAATTACACAGTGACTGAAAAGGAGATGCTCGTGGTTGTTTGGGCCCTCGAAAAATTTAGATCATACATATTGGGCTCCAAGGTGACTATTTTCACATATCACACGGCAATCAGATATCTCATGAATAAGAAAGATGCCAAGGCACGACTCTTGAGATGGATCTTGCTAATCCAGGAATTTAATTTGGAGATAAAGGATAAACCTGGAATAAAAAATGTTGATGCTGATCACCTTTCCTGAATAGAGCGAAACGATAATCCTGATATTGGAAATCAAGGAGACCTTTCCAGACGAATCAGTTTGCATCATTGATTCAACCCCATGGTATTCCGACATAGTGAACTATCTTGTCTCTAAGAAAGTTCCCTTTGGTTGGACCAAAAGAATGATTGATCGATTAAAAACGGATTCGAGAAAATACCATTAGGACGATCCTTTTCTTTTCTATGAAGGACCGGATTGTGTCTGGCGAAGATGTATTCCTCAAGAGGAATATCAGAGTGTCCTCACACATTGTCATTCTCTCGAGGCTGGAGGACACCATTCGGGAAAGAGAACCGCACACAAGGTACTCCAATGTGGATTTTACTAGCGGACCTTATTTCAGGATGCTAATGAATTCGTACGGTCATGCCCAATTTGTCAAAGAATGGGAGGGATTGTCGGTCATAGAGATGAAATGCCCATGCAACCAATGATTTTCTGTGATGTTTTCGATGCATGGGGGATTGATTTTATGGGTCCCTTTCCCAATAGCAATGGATTTGAGTACAATTTGTTAGCGGTTGATTATTTGTCAAGATGGGCAGAGGCTATTCCAACCCGAACTGCAGATAGCAAAACTGTCTGTAAATTCATCAAGGACAATATCATTGCAAGATTCGAGATACCAAAAGTTTTGATTTCTGATGGAGGTAGCCACTTTGTGAACAAGGAGATGAGATCTTTGGCTAAGGAGTACAAATTTGAGCATAGAATTGTCAACCCATATCATCCACAATCTAATGGCATGGCAGAAGTTTCTAATAGAGAGGTGAATGGTATTCTTCAGAAGTTGGTCCGTCCAGATAGGAAGAATTAGTCTAAGCTGTTGGACCAAGTTCTATGGGCCTATAGGACAGCCTATAAGACCCCACTCGGTACTTCACCTTTTAGGATGATCTATGACAAGCCATGCCATCTACCTGTAGAATTGATCCACAAATCTGAATGGGCGATCAAAAAATTGAATTGGAGTTGTCACCTTGGGAAATTGTGTCGAGACCTAAATCTGAATGAGCTAATTGATATCCGAAATCGGGCATATGACAACAATGTAATTTATAAGGACAATGTCAAGAGATGGAATGATAGACACATTCGAGACAAGACCTTTGTCCCTGGGCAGAAAGTTTGGTTGTTTAATGCTCGGTTAAAGATTTTTCATGGGAAACTAAAATCAAAATGGATGGGTCCTTACATTGTCGTTTATGTGCATACCAATGGAAGTGTAGATATTGCCGAACTCAAAGAGGATGCACAACCTTTCTCAGTAAATGGACAGTTGCTGAAGCCATATATTGAATCACCCAGAGAGCAGACAGTTCAAGTTGAGGCCATCTATTTTACACAGAACGAGGACATTGAAGATCCATCTATTCAACCCCACCCTCCCTCCCGACCACATCGGCCCCCTTGTACAGCTTCTTCCTCTACTTAGGCCAAGGCCTAAGTATATGGGGGGACCAATGCCATCTGTATATACCATTTCTCTCATCACATTTCTCCTTCCCAACCACTCCATTTCACCCTTCTCTTATACTTAGGCTGACCAGAGCCTAAGTATAGGGGGAACCAACAACCACCTGCATATACTCTCCTCATTTACATTTCCTGACCACCTCTTTTCCGATCTTCCTCTTCTATACTCAGACTGTAAATAAATTGTCCACTCTTTGACGCTTAGCCCGAGCTATGTCTTCATTACGCTTCTTGTGCTCTGAGGACACAACACTCACTAAGTATAGGGGGGGTCTGTATATATACTTTGTATATATTTTACCCATATCTCGTACTTTCGTGTAAGTCTATATGTATTTACGGGGTGGGTAATTAACTAAAAAAAGAGAGTTTTTGCTACTAAAACTAACTTTGCCCAAAATCTTTTTGAAAATGGCTTCATATTCATTTTTGCATTCTCAAAAAAAATCCCTTGCATAAAAAAATGTGTCTGCATTTCACACACTTGCACTTCATCCAGCATAGCATTCATCTACATCTGTGAAAAGACAATGGGTTCTGAACAAGGTTGTGAGCAGAAATCGAGAGTGGTCTAGACTTGACCTTAATCCACCTAATTTTCAGAGGAACTTCACCGAGAATTAGGAGTTTAGAAGCTTCAGGTCTTTTGACTTAATTCTTTAAGTTCCACATGACAATGTGCAGCGTTTGGCTCTTAGTGTCTAACCTGGTCTCTTCATTCTGGGTACAACTCTAGAATAGGGAATTAATTTGTACTCTCGTACTATGCACTTAGCTCAACTCAGATGGGATGTTGGAAGACTGTGTCAGTCTCTTTTCTAGTAGCATGGAAATCTAAAGACTGGAGTACGGGTTGAAATAAAGCTTCGGAAAAGGGATGGACGGTTGGACACAATTTTCTCTAAGATACCAAAACATGTACAGAAAAAAAGATTCTATATCCGTAGGGGTAAGACAAGATCCAAAGCAGAACCACCAAAAATTGCAAATGCAAAAGAAGCATTCTACCAAATAAAATCTGACCAAAAAGGTCCAAGCTTCAAGAAACCTGCAGATCTTGGTGAAGATTCGTCTACACTGGCCATCTTCACAAAGAGAGTTGACTACACTGGCCACCCTCCAGTTCTTTTCCCCTTCTTCTAACTTCTCCCCCCAATTCGATTGTGAACATAGCACGACAGACCTTAGAAGGAAATACCTGACTCCCCGAGGACGAGTTACTGGAGAGGAGAGGAGCATGGTAGTCCGACATTCTGGATGGGAAGAGCTAAACCCCTTCATACACACGAGTCGGTTATTCAATGTTCATAGGGTATACTTTGGGAAGAGGATTGATCTAAGATGACTTCTGAGCCGAAACTGTGACAATGATTGTAGAACTTAAAGGCTATTGATTTTAAAATTCTAAGTCTCACAGAAGTTCCGACACACAAATAATCCAAAGGTCGAGTTTAGTTTCACTTTCACCTTCAGTTCATGGTCTTGGTATGGAACCCAATCTCATTTCACTTCATGGCATGTCTTTTTGATGCTTAGGGACAAGCATGGTTTAAGTATAGGGGGATGATGAATCTCGGATTCATCACTTTAAATCTCATTTATTAAGCTCAATTCC
Organism: Ottelia alismoides; assembly: GCA_037367405.1. Lineage (NCBI taxonomy): Eukaryota > Viridiplantae > Streptophyta > Magnoliopsida > Alismatales > Hydrocharitaceae > Ottelia > Ottelia alismoides. Next base: position 69,031 of record JAZKJV010009451.1, on the reverse strand, counting down.
CTCAAAATCAACAGCATATCTACATCTATTCTGCATAATTACCATTCATGCATGTTTTCATAAAAATGGCATTTTATCCATAATTTCTGCACAAAATAAGAAGCCAAAAATCCAAGCCAAATTTGACCTGTAAATAGTCTAACTTCCCATATTTTTTACTCCTTAAAACTAACACCGCATAACCCAAAACCAATTCCACTGTGCACATATCACTCACAAGAATAAATGAAAAATACAAAAAAATCATTAACCTAAATAAGTGGACCAAAAACCCAAACCCTAGTTTCAGGATTTTCAGACTAAAAGCCACATATCTTCCCCATCCAGTGTTAGATTTGAACCTACTCACTTTTGAACTAATGTGCATTCAATTACCTTCAAAACAAGACCAAGTTCAAGTGAATCGGAGCTCATATGTGAAAGTTGGGTTTTGGGCCTCTTTTGTACATTGTATATTTTAGCGGTTTTCTGACCTATATTTTATGTACATATCTTTATCAATAAAAATCCAAAAAAAATAGATTTAGATGTCTTTTATTTATCTCTGATTTATCTATATTTTTATGGATTTTTATCTTGTTTAAAAATGACAAAAAATAGAAAACTCAAAATCAAGGTATTCTATGTACATGGGATACCCCAAAAATTTACTTTTTACATTTGACCGATTTTGACTTTGATGTCTTCATGAAAGTTGTAGATCTCGTTGAGACAAGCATTTTTTGCGAAGGAACGTTTTTGATCCGAGGTCATTTGCTATTTTTTTTGGTTTTACAAAACATTTTATCTCTGATTTTTCTGGTGCTGACACGTGGCCACCCCAGAGGCCGCCACGTCTCAGCCCTTTTTGGGCCTTTTATATTTTCGTTTTTATAAAAAAAATAATAAAAAAAATAAAATAATAAAAAAATTAATTAACGCGAACGCATGTGCGTCGCACGTGCTCCGCACGTGTCCTTTTCCCAGTTGACCGCCACGTGGCCCTTCCGCGGTCGTTCGATCAGCGACCGATCAAACGGCCGTTGTGCATCTTTTCCACCCGTGCCTGCCTCGCAACGGTCGCCGCCCCGCCTCGCAATTTCCGCCGCTTATCTTGCGCACCGCCTCCTCCATCGCCGTTGACCTCAACATCCCCCGCAACCGCCGGCTCCCTTCTCTCTCTCTCTCTCTCTCGCCCCTATTTAAAGAGCCTCGTCCCCCCCTGATCGATAATCTGCCAATCAATCACAGAGACCCCCACCGGTAGTGACAACCGGAAACCCCCTTGCTGGCGTGATCCGAGGGCTTCAACCCCTCGTCGCAGCTCCGCCCTGAGCAGCTGCTCGCTCCGGCCACTCACCGTCGAGCCCCCTTCTCGCCCAGGTACTCTCTTCCTCTCTCTCTCTCTCTCCATCTCTCTCTCTATCCCTCCGCCTCCGAGCTTCTCATCGCTCGGAGCTCCGCCTCTCATCTTCGGCCGCGCTCCGACAACTTCGCGACTCCACCACTACTCCGCCCTCGCTCGCCCAAGCTTCATCGTCATCTTCGCGCGAGAACCACCGACTCTAGGAAGATCACTACACCTTGCGCTATCGTCGTCGATAATAGCATCACGCCTTTCCTTCGCCTTCGTCCTCTAGAGCTTATCGTCGACGACAACAACGCCAGCCGCTCACCACCTTTACGCCTTGTCTTCATCGACGCTCCTCCTCCATCTCCATCTTTGCCGAGTAGCTACGAGCCACACCAGTCATCTCCAGCCAACTTGCTCCACCGTCAGCTGCAACAGTCACCTTCAACGCCTTCGTCCTCGTCATCTCTGGAGCCCAGAACTCGCAGCCCCTCCGCACCAGCCGCCGGGTTCCACCCCTCCCCCGACGACCGTCGGCCGTGTGTCGGTCATCTGCAGCCGTACGATCACCGGGGCTCAAGATCTGACCGCCCCAGACTGAAGCAATCTCTAGCGTTGGATCATCTACTACAACGGCCCTGATCTGCATCCGAGCCTATACCCGAACCACCGCCCGCACCAGGAGCTTCGGGCGGCTGATGAATCCACGATTCATCATCTCAATATCTTGATCTTAGCAAAATCCCCGAGTAAAATCCCAGAAAAATATCCATAAAATCAATAAATTAACAAAATACCTCTTGTAAATAAAACACACTAATTACTGTATATTAGATTGTACAAAATAAATTAACAATATAAAGCAGCAAAATCAAGGGAGTTTCTCACCTGTAAATAGCCCAAAACTTCAGGTATTTTAATAATTTCATTTCAACTCCTTTTTGGCTAATTCTTTCTCCAACGTGTTCATATCAATGTATATAAAAATACAAAAATACAAAATAATTTTTACCTCAAATAAATACTCCTAGATCCCAAAGGGAAAAAGCCTTAAAGACCAACTTCCAAGACAAATTCCCGCTCCGTATGAACTCCAAATTCACCAAACTCACTTTTAAAATTCAAGTTAGAAAATTATCTATCCAACGGAATGGTTTCATTAAAATCGGAGCTCATTTGCAAAAGTTGGGTTTTGGGACCTAGATGTACATTGTAAATTATGTATATATTCATTCTTTCTTCATTTTTTATTTTTTCTAATTACTAAAAATACAAAAATATCATGATTGTGTTGTATTTTAATTATATTATTTTATAGTATTTTTCCGTTGTAAATATCTCTTATTAAAAAGACAAAAAAATACAAATTAGAAAAGTAAACAAAAATTGTACATGGTGTTTTGTCTTCTTTTGTAAATTCTGCACTATTTGTCTTCTCTTTTTATTTTATTGTATTTAAAGTAGCCTACTTTTATTTTCTTTTATTTAATCACATTCTCTACAATAACTTCCCTTTCTCCATTAACCTCCAAGTCTTCTTTCAACCTCCATTCCACTCCATTCCACTCCACCATTCTTTTAACCTCCCATTCAAACTCCACCTTCTATTATCTCTCTAACTCCCATTATTCATCTTTTTATAATCATCTCCACATCCACATTTTTCCCCATCCGCCATTCTAATAGAAAAAGGAGAGAGCTTGGAGTGTTTTGTTGGTGACAGCGGGGAGACATTTTCCTCAAGCGACGACCTCCTTCAGGCAAGATCCGCGGAGCTCCGCTCCGCGTCACGAGTTCCCCATCGTGCTCGCTTAGCTTCTCCGATTTTCAGTTCGCCATTCGGATCGAGGCGACAACAGGAGTTCAGCGTAGTTGCTCCGCCAATCCGGCGAAGATCAGGTAAGTAATTCTCCTCATTTCTCTTGTTATTTTGTTTCCTTGTTTTTTTTATATATCACATCATCTTCACCACCATCATCATATCATTTTGTTCCCATATGTTTGTGTACATATAATCATATTGTCTTCAGTTTAAAGAAAATTTTTAAAAAAATTAAAAAATTAAAAACAAAAAAAAACATATTACAGTTCCAGCATTAAAAAAATCAAAAAAAATAAATAAAAAAATAAAAAAAACGGCGGAGGGGAACAACAACCAGCGCCGCCGTCCCCCCCCCCCCTCCCCACTCTCCACCGTGCCTGCGCGCGGCCACCGCCCAGCCGAGCCGCGGAGGCGCCACCAACTCTCATCCACCGCGCGCGGAGGCGCCGCCCTCCTCGCGGCCTCGCCGCCACCTGCGGCTCCAACCCCGCGCCCTCATCCCGTGCACAGCTGCGAGCCGCCTCCGCCGCGCGCGAAACTCCCCTCACCACACCGCCGGCCGCCGAGCCTCCATCCTCCACGCTCGCCCTCCGCCGGCCGCCGAGCCTCCTCTTTGCGGCTGCGCACGGCCGCCATCTCCCCCTGCATTGGGTTCATCTCCTGCAAAGAACAAAGGAAGAAGAAGAAGGTCCTGCTCATTTTTCTATTTTTTATTGTAAATATTGCAAATTTGCCCTATTATGTTTTTGTAATTATTGTTTAGTCCTTATACATAATTTGCATTGTAAATATTGTTTTTAGTTTTGCACAAACAACCCTCTGTTTATGCGTTGATTTGGACATCATTTGTGTATCTTTTTATTCAGGAAAAAATGCCATTATGTTGAGCAACTAATTATCTACCATCTGAATATTTCTTTGTATTTTTGTGAGTTATTGTGAATTAATTAAAATTGTCAAACTGAAATTCTACATATTTTACCCAATCAGTGCTCTTAAAGTCATATATATAACTCACGGTTGCTCCAAAAATTCCACAAAAACTACATATGATGCCTTGATATGTGACTGCAACACTGTCCGAATTTCATTCAAAGTGGAATTGTCCTGTGCCTAAAATAAATTGTAGAGTGAATTTAGTATTTGATTTTGAATTAAATCCACATATATCCTTTTCGCGAAATTTCAAGTTTCTTGTATGCCACATAAAATTACCTACTTGAGATAATTTGCACTCTGATTAATTTGATAATGTGGATTTATTAGAAATTATTTACTCACTGTCGCTCTGATTTCACTAAAAAATCCATAAAAAATTCATATTTCGTCAAAAAATTCCAAAAATATTACTATAACTTCTCATGTTTTCATTCCAGTAAATTTTTCATAATTTTTACTTACTGTTTGTGTGATAAATACGAAAAAACCCATAAAAAGTGTGTATTTTTCATTGTTGCATTTTAACTCATAAAAATACAAAAAAAATGTCTTGCATTCACCGCTGGATTAGGATTCTAGAAAAAATATAATTTGGCTAAATTGAATTAATTTCTTATAAAATTAAATTTGGCCTTGTTGTGTGATTTCTTAGTGTCTTTATTCACCTGCATTTTCCATTTGCATTCTTTTTGCATTAAAAAAGTATAAAAAAATCGCATTGGAAATCTAAAACTTAATTTTCAAATTACCCCCGAAGTTGTTCCTTTGCCTCCCTGTGTTCGACCCCGTACTTGCCCGGGATATAAATTAAGCCGAGACACTCTTCACGGAGATCCTTCTCTCGGTTCTGACTGATTTGCTAAGTACACGTGCTACAACGAACACATATTAAACAACGTATTTGGCGACTCGTCAGATGGTGCTGTTGCCGGGGAGGCAAACGACTTAGGGATTAATTTAAAAATTTAGATTTAGTTTTTCATTTACTCGGGTAGTCTGACCCCCGAGCCACCTTGTATTTAGTCCATTTTCATTCAATTATTTCTCTCCATATTCTTGTATATATTTTGTTTTTATCTCTCTAATATAAATCTTATTTTCCTTGCGAGGGCCCGGTGGACTTGGAGTGCATCGGAGGTCGACGGACGTGACGCACGCCGACTGCTAAAGATCAAGGAGAATTAGTTTATTTTTGAGAGAGTTTTTGTAACTACTGTAATAATTTAGGTAATTCGCACTTTCCAGCGGCTCATGTTTGAGAGCTCGCGCTTGTAACTGGACTGGACATTGGACCCGCTCGTGGTCGTGTGGTTGATTGGTGTAGAATAGGACTTGCACTCGCGGCTCTTAGAACATATTTTTATTAGAATATTTTATTTCTTGTGCTTGTAAATTTTAGGACCACACATCACATTTAACGAGACGTACTTAGACCGTATGGCTATTAGTCAAATTTAACTTGTTCATCACTCGCTAATAGAACTGCCTGTCTAGGAACGGTTTTCTCGTTTGCATCCATATAGTATAAAATTTCAAATCTACCTTGCATCCCGCATGTAGAGCGCGAGGATCACTGTAAGTCTTCTGAACTGGGCATGCATCATTGATTTCACTATTTGCATCGGTTTTCTCGACTCCTTCCCTCTTGGTTTTTGAAACGTAGGTTAAAAGGAAATCGGGACTGATCATTAGGCATGCTTTGTTTGGTGGATTAATCAAGTGATAACCAAACTTAAAATCGGGACTGCTAATCAGAGTTGACACAAAAAATATTGACTAAAACCAACACTTGTTTTGGGAGAGCAAAACCCACATTGTATGCTTGGCTAATTGTGATTATTGAGAGGTGAGGACGCATCCCTAGGATAGTGCCCAAAACCTACTTTTAAGCCTTACGTAATTGGACTTATTTTATCACCTAATTAAAACTGAAAAGATAAATGGTCGGACTTTTGCGACCATCACTGTCTTGAGTAGGTGAACTCAGGGTTTGATCTCGTATTTGTTTGTTTGTGTGTTATTCGGTGCACTTGCACGTTTTCTTCCTCGATCCGCTTCATTCTCCCATCTCCCTTCCAAGATGTCATAATATTGGTCATCATATATACGTCACTCTTCTTCGACCATATTTCGACCATCTCCACCTTCTCATTCCTCTTCATACCTACACCTTGACCGCGAAGTCAGAACTCCGACTGATTTCTCCACTTCTTCATCCTTCTCACCTACCTCACATTCTTACACACCTGACCCACAACCACCTTGGATTGACCCATCATATTCTCGTCCGCTTGTTGGAGTTAAGGAACAAATCACAGAGCAAGCCACTGCTGAGATGAATGATTGGCAGAATCAGTTGCCCCCTCATACCTCATTTTCACCTCGAGTTAGGACCGGACAACATTTGACCTATACACATCCTGACTTAACCTTTGGGTACAACAAGGTCAACCAGACAAAGCGAATGGAGAAGCCTGCACTACATGATCTTCCTGACTTGATTGACCTCAGTGATAGAGCCGACATTGACAAACCTTCATATCACCCATTCGGAGAGCTGACATATACAGGGGATTGGACTCATGAGACCGATCTACATACCCCTTGTATACTGACTCCACCTTATGAGGCTCCGACCAACATCTGCCATACAGATGGGTCATACTCGACCCAGCATTACACGCCTGAGTCAAGATGTGTTGAGTATAAGATCCCAAGTTTTCAGTGGTATCCTCCAACTGAGCAGACTTCACTCATGATGTGTCATGAGAACTTATTGGAGGATGATATTGGTAGACTGATTAAGAGTCCAGGTAGGAATGTGGATCATGGATCTTGTGGATTGAAATTTGAAAACCTGGAAGACATCGGATTGTCCACACATCATGTACAGCTGGAGTCCCTTCTACCTCCCTCTTCTACTAACCACTTTTCCTCCAAACTTGAGTCTGTACATTCTCCTAGTCCTCCTTCATCTATCAAAAAGACCAAAAAAATGGAAAAATCAGAAAATACCATAAAAATTGAAAAAGGAAAAGATTTACAAAAATTGGATCCTGCACTTAGGGAAGCATTGGATAGAAAGTTGATTTTTGAACTTCCCTTAATAATGGCCATTGAACACTTCCCCGACCTTAAAAGATTTGTGAGAAGTAAATTAATGCCTAAAAGGTCGGGCAATAAGAGAACAAGGACTGAGATACATATAGTGTCTATGGCCACATCTTTGATGATAGGGAGAAAAACCAAGAGCCGCAGAGTAAAGTGGTTGCCTAGGTTTGATTGTGAAATCAAAGATACCACATTCACCCATGCAAGAATCGATGATGACTTACCGATTAATATCCTCCCGACCTCCGTGTTTGCCAAGATCAAACTCGGATCTGCCAAGAAGTCAAGAGAGATCATTCAGTTGGCGGATCGGTCTGTTAAACGGTCGAGAGGAACCATTTCAGTCATCGTTACTTTCCAAGGTGCTCTATTATAGGTGGACTTCACGATCATTGATATTGAGCATCGAGGAGAGTTCACCCAGTCTCCGATCATTCTTGGGAAGCCGTTCTTAGCCTTGGCTAAGGCAACTATAGATTGCAAGACCCGAGAGATCGATTTCTCTGGATTGGGAGCACTCCGACCTCACCCGATCTTTGAGGACACACTATATTCCAAGGTAACTCGTATAGTTGCAGACAGTCGTGACCTTCGAGAGACAGTTGAGTCCCGTCTCTCTACTACACCTGAGATAGCGACTGTCCAAGCGACCATTGGTTTAGAGACTTCCTACAACCACACACCGTCTACTGCTTGCACCACCACCACGACAACTTCTAGAGAGGACTCACGACCAGAAGCTATCATTGAGTCGGACATGATCTTTGTGGATTGCCTTGATCATTTCGATGATCCGACACAAGAACCCAACAATGTCAAGCCAACTGAGAACACTATGCCTTACCAGAGACGTGTGCTGACCCTGCAGGAGTACTACTATGCATATGTGACTCATCTGATGATGAACCTCTAGTCAGCACCTCACTACATCCACGACCTACGCCGAAAGAGATAACTGGGACCAAATTGACCAATCTTGATAAATCGGTTGTTCCATCCTCTAGTCGGTCATCTGGTAAGAAGAAAAAGAGTATTGATTCCTCGAGGTGTTCCCCCGAACCCCTCAAGGCTTGTCACTCTCCGCTTCCTCTTGATGCTTCAGTTCTAGAAAATCGGCTAAGAAAGTTGCCTTCGACTTACTAGAGAAGGAACTTTCTGAGGAGTCATCATCAGGTCCGGATGAGGTGATCTATATGAGTGAGCTCAGTTCAGCTGTTCTGAAGCCATATTTGAGCAAGTAGCCGTGTGTCGACCCTCGTTGGACGTTCCCCACACCTCACTATTATTCCTCTACGAACGATTCTGACAGTGACACATATGTATACTACCCACCCCCTCGCTCCCGCAAGAAGGTCTGTCATAAACCTTCTTGATCCTTGTATAGATTCACTCCTCTTGTACATACTCCCTTCTTTGTATATTCTCCAGATCACATCGGTTCTCACACTTACTCTTGTCCTATACTTAGGCTTACCAAGAGCCTAAGTATAGGGGGAGCCGATGCCCGCCATGTGTACATACTCATCCATTTCTCCTCTTGACCTCGTCCGCCCCATTTTTGCTCTTCTTCTACACTTAGGCTGTCCAGAGCCTAAGTATAGGGGGGCGGATCAACTTCTATACTGTTTATTATTTTAGCCATCCTACGCTTAGCACGAGCTATGTCTTTTCTCGCTTCTTGTGCCATGAGGACATAGCACACGTTAAGTATAGGGGGGCGTGTATATATTACATATATACTTTACCCATAGCTCGTACTTTTACATATTGTTGTATATATTATACAATAATTATGGGGTGGGTAAAAAAACTTTTTCAAAAAAATCTCTTAAAAAACTTTTCAAAAAAAACTCTTGAAAAAAAAGAGCAAAACTTTTTCTGAAAAAAAACTTCTTTGCCTTTGTTTGTCAAAAAAAACTTTTTGAAAAAAAAACTTATTCTAAAACTTAAAAAAATCATCAAAAAAAACTAAAAAAAACTAACTAATAAGTTGGTTTAACCCCTGACACATTCAATTTCACACAAGACTAGTGATGTTCAAGAACACTTGGTTTATGAGCACTTGAGATTTTGAGTTAACCATCCTTAGTCATTAGGGTCTTGGACTTAATTATTCGCATTTCCCTAGTTTGAAAGATTTGTGTGCTATATGCATGCTTAGTATCTACCTTAAGAATATGATCAGCACCTCACATACACGGCTGCAGTTATGATGAGATGAGTTGAAATTCCACTTGAGGAACTGGGATGAGGGATTTGAGTTTGGACTTGATTTAATGATGCTCAAGGATGGGATAAAATCAATGAAGGCTTCATGAAACCTGAGTGTCAGCAATTTTTAGCCAGTATGAGAACATGGTTCTTGTACTATCTCTTGACATTTACCTATGTGCCAGGGTGTGATAAAATAAAAAAATGTTGATCAGTGTGCGCCAACTCGTGGTAAAAGCAGTGGAGCTAGCCAAAATACTACAAAACAATGAAATGTCAAAGAAAATCTCTCATTCCACAAAGTCAATTATCAAAAGAGCTTCCACCAAAGGCGAGCGCTCCCAACCATTTCAAAGTATCCACTTGGACCACCGATATTAGGACCAGGAGTTGGGATTGCACCAAAAAAGGGCTCTGCATCGTAAATGCTACAAGTTTGGGTGTAGAAGGTACGATAGGTACTCAAAAAAGGCACACCCCGGTGTACTCCCAGGAAAACAAGTGCAGACGGCTCCAACTTCTCTTGACGGACGCACTGATCAACACCAAAAATATGTGTTGCGTAATAAGGCACTCGAGAGGATCCTTGTTCCATTGAGAGGGAGAGAAGAAATGACACAATCCTATACCCTCCATCAACTGGCCTTCCATCTACACTTTGAAGTCTGACAACTAAAGAGACGGAGAATTGGATGCAAGAAATGGTTTATTCCCTAGTGTTGAGGATCGGGTCCTTAGGAGAGTCTCTTGGACTGGAACCTTTAGTGACGTTGTGACTCTACTCTTGTAACTGCGGTCAACACTTAAAGTCATATCCCTACTATATATGTATACAAAGAGAGTCTGACGATTAGGGAAATTGGATACCTTTTGACTAGAGCTTGGTCCAGCTTAGAATTTTAGGATCTCTAAAACCGAGAGTTCTTGAAAGAATCAAGTCTTGTATTCACATGCACAGTCAATGGTTAATCCAACTTATTCATTCTTTATTTGCTCGAGGACTAGCAAAGTTTAAGTATAGGGGGGTGATGAATCCACGATTCATCATCTCAATATCTTGATCTCAGCAAAATCCCCGAGTAAAATCCCAGAAAAATATCCATAAAATCAATAAATTAACAAAATACCTCTTGTAAATAAAACACACTAATTACTGTACATTAGATTGTACAAAATAAATTAACAATATAAAGCCGCAAAATCAAGGGAGTTTCTCACCTGTAAATAGCCCAAAACTTCAGGTATTTTTAATAATTTCATTTCAACTCCTTTTTGGCTAATTCTTTCTCCAACGTGTTCATATCAATGTATATAAAAATACAAAAATAGAAAACAAATTTTACCTCAAATAAATGCTCCTAGATCCCAAAGGGAAAAAGCCGTAAAGACCAACTTCCAAGCCAAATTCCTGCTTCGTATGAACTCCAAATTCACCAAACTCACTTTTAAAGTTCAAGTTAGAAAATTATCTATCCAACGGAAGTGGTTTCATTAAAATCGGAGCTCATTTGCAAAAGTTAGGTTTTGGGACCTAGATGTACATTGTATATTATGTATATATTCATTCTTTCTTCGTTTTTTATTTTTTCTAATTACTAAAAATACAAAAATATCATGATTGTGTTGTATTTTAATTATATTATTTTATAGTATTTTTCCGTTGTAAATATCTCTTATTAAAAAGATAAAAAAATACAAATTAAAAAAGTAAACAAAAATTGTACATAGTGTTTTGTCTTCTTTTGTAAATTCTCCACTATTTGTATTCTCTTTTTATTTTATTGTATTTAAAGTAGCCTATATTTATTTTCTTTTATTTAATCGCATTCTCTACAATAACTTTCCTTTCTCCATTAACCTGCAAGTCTTCTTTCAACCTCCATTCCACTCCATTCCACTCTACCATTCTTTTAACCTCCCATTAAAACTCCACCTTTCCACCATCTCTCTAACTCCCATTATTCATCTCTTTATAATCATCTCCACATCCACATTTTTTCCCCATCTGTTAAAAAATCAAAAAAAATAAAAAAAATAAAAAAAACGGTGGAGGGGAACAGCAGCCAGCGCTGTCGTCCCCCCCCCCCACTCTCTACCGCACCTGCGCGCGGCCACCGCCCAGCCGGGCCGCGGAGGCGCCGCCAACTCTCATCCACTGCGCACGGAGGTGCCGCCCTCCTCACGGCCTCGCTGCCACCCGCGGCTCCAACCCCGCGCCCTCATCCCGTGCACAGCTGCGAGCCGCCTCCGCCGCGCGCGAAACTCCCCTGGCCACACCGCCGGCCGCCGAGCCACCATCCTCCACGCTCGCCCTCCGCCGGCCGTCGAGCCTCCTCTTTGCGGCTGTGTGCCATCTCCCCCTGTGTTGGGTTCATCTCCTGCAAAGAACAAAAGGAAGAAGAAGAAGGTCCTGCTCATTTTTCTATTTTTTATTGTAAATATTGCAAATTCACCCTCTTATGTTTCTGTAATTACCAATTAGTCCTTATATATAATTTGCATTGTAAATATTGTTTTCTGTTTTGCACAAACAACCCTCTGTTTATGCGTTTATTTGGACATCATTTTTGCATCTTTTTATTCAGGAAAAAATGCCATTATGTTGAGCAACTAATTATCTACCATCTGAATATTTATTTGTATTTTTGTGAGTTATTGTGAATTAATTAAAATTGTCAAACTCAAATTCTACATATTTTACCCAATCAGTTCTCTTAAAATCATATATATAACTCACGGTTGCTCCAAAAATTCCACAAAAACTACACATGATGCCTTGATATGTGATTGAGAAACTATCCAAATTTCAACTAAAGTGGAATTGTCATGTGCCTAAAATAAATTGTAGAGTGAATTTAGTATTTGGATTTTAATTAAATCCACATATATCCTTTTTCGAAATTTCAAGTCTCCTGTATGCCACATAAAAATACCTACTTGAGATAATTTACACTCTGATTAATTTGGTAATGTGGATTTGTTAGAAGTTATTTACTCACTGCCGCTCTGATTTCACTAAAAAATCCATAAAAAATTCATATTTCATCAAAAAATTTCAAAAATATTACTATAACTTCCTTGCATCATGTTTTCATTCCACTAAATTTTTCATAATTTTTGCTTACTGTTTGTGTGATAAATTACGAAAAAACTCATAAAAAGTGTGTATTTTTCATTGTTGCATTTTAACGCATAAAAATACAAAAAAAATATGTCTTGCATTCATCACTGGATTAGGATTCTAGAAAAAAATATAATTTGGCTAAATTGAATTAATTTCTCATTAAATTTAATTTAGCCTTGTTGTGTGATTTCTTAGTGTCTTTATTCACCCGCATTTTCCATTTGCATTCTTTTTGCATTAAAAAAGAGGTTCGACGCCGGACTTGCCCGTGTTATAAATTAAGCCGAGACACTCTTCACGGAGATCCTTCTCTCGGTTCTGACCGATTCGCTAAGTACACGTGCTACAATGAACACATATTAAACAACGTATTTAGCGACTCGTCAGCGGCCCGAGGCGAGCAAAGAACGACACGTGGAGGCTCGTGCCAGGCCCCCGCCCGAGCCAACGAGCACCCCTGGTCACGTGCTCCGCACGTGACCTTGGGGGTAAATTGCAGACGCACCCCAGAATTATTGGTAATTGCACACAAGTCCCCCCCACTACAGTTTTCTTTCTTTACTTTATTTATTATAATTGCATCTACACCCCTGTATTCTCCCTCTATTTTGAACCTCTTCCATACATTATTTTATTATTCAAAAAAATAGCATGATGTTTCTCACTTAATTCTCTACATTTTGACATGTATGGATATTTTTATGATGACCGGTTAATTAACTAATAATTATCTTGTGGAAATTTGCAAACTTTACCTAACTTGTGCTCTTGAATTTTTATCTGATTAACCGTTGCTCTAAAAATCCCTGAAAAATCATATATTGTAGAGATTATTGTGCTTGACATTATGCCCAAAAAGATTTGCATTTGCATCCATATTTTGCCCTGTAAAAAACATTTTGCACATTTCACTATTTAATTTTTAGTAGGTATTCAACCCCACATTTTCAAAGTCTAGGATTTTTCTAAGATCAATCACCTAGTAGTAGATCTTAGATATTTTTATTCCCTGAAAATAAGTAGGTTTAATGTTTATTATAATTAAATATTGAAAATCATTCTATTTACAGTTAAAAATTCATAAAAAATCATATTACATCCAAAAATTCCAAAAAAAATTACAGTGCACAGATTTTATCATATTTATCATCTCGACCAAGTTTCATATTTTTCGGACATCGTTTGATTGAAGTTACATTTTAGTCCCTAAAATAGGCCGAATTTGCATTCTACATCCCTTATTACATTGAAAAATTTCAAAAATAAACTGCATCGAAAACCGAACACGAAATTGGATAGACATAATTCTAGGTTGTTCCTTTGCCTCCTTGTGATCGACCTTGGGACTTGCCCAAGTAAAATAAACATAATACCACTTGATTAAAATTTATTAAAAATTTGTGGTTATTTCTTGACTGTTTCCGATCACCACCTACAACGCACAATTAATCATTCCTTAAGTCGAATGATAAAAACACCTTTTTTTTAACGCGGCATTTTCGGATTCGTCAAAAGGCAATAAAAAAGAAAACACCAAAAAGATCCAAATAAATGATCCGATGAAAGAGATACTCTACAAGTTTAAGATCCAACTTACTCGTTCAAAAGCCTTGGTACACATCCCTCTTCTGCAGAAAGGCCTTAAAGAACAAACCACAATCTGTAGGAAGAAGAGGCAGTGCAAGCATTGTTCTGAGATGTGTTGATCAAGGAAACATGCCATGCTATTCAAAACCATGTCCCAGCCAAGAGATCAGATACGGGAGCATCGTATGTCAGATGAGAGATCCTCGATCAAATTTTTGGTCGGACTCTATTATATAGAGGATCTTTGATTAATTTCCTTCCTTCTTCCTACTCGATAAGTTTGAGTTCATGCCTCATCGACCAAGCCGAATGGTCTTGCAGTTTGCTGACAGATTAGTCAAGAGGCCAAAGGGTCTAATCAAAGATGTTATCGTCACCATTCAAGGTTTGCGATTTCCCGTGGACTTCGTTGTGTTAGACATGGTGGTCCCCGAATTTGTGACCGATACCCCAATCATACTAGGATGACTTTTTCTGGCAACAGCAAAGGCCATTTCCGACTATGGTATCGGGAAGGTGTACTTTCGCATCCAAGGCGAAAGTATACAAATAGATTCCCTAATCATATAGTTTTTGGATAATTTCTTTGGGGTCCGTGCCACGTCACCTCCCGTGACTCCTCATGTGGTGTGGTGTTTTCACGGTAGGATCCCCTGGGACTTTGCTTATTTCTATTTGGTCCTATAACTTTTTATTTACATTATAATATTTTTGATGAAATTACACTTTACCCCCTGGACTTTCTAGTAATGTAGTTTCTTTTTGTTGTATCTATTCATTTCATGCATCTATTTCACTCGAAAAAATCCCAAAAAATAGATATAGCTTCCTCTTGCACTTTTGTTTCACGTAATATTTTTAATTTGTAATTTCGAAGACTTTTATTATTTATAAACAATAACAAACATTCCTTTTTGTCCTTGTTTGTAGAAGAAAATATATAAAAATTATATAAACTTTTTTGACAAATTCAAAAAAATATATATCTAGTATCTGTTTACTTATTTTACAACTTTAGACCAGAAATCACTAAAAAAAATAAAAGAAAACTCAAAATTTTAAAAACAATAAAAATACTTAAAAAATATAAAAATACTTAAAAAAATCCCCAAAATCTACTTTATTTTCCTGAATTTTCTTTACATTATTATATTTATATTAAAATCAATTTGGAGAATTTTTTACTCTAATTTATATTTTTAATCTCCATTTTAATTTTAGCTATTTATTTTATTCCTTGTTTTAGGGTATTTTTGACTTAAAAATATATAAAAATTAGCAAAATCATCTAAAAAATCACAAAAATAGTAAAAAATATTTAAAATTCGAAAAGATTTTATTTTCTTTATTTCTCTTATTTTTGTTGGTTTTTATATTATCCTGGCCTATGTCGTATATATACTCTACATATATCTTTATATAAATGAAAATACAAAGAAAATATAAAAAAATTAAAAATATAAAAAGAAAATATAAAATAAGAAAATTAAAAATCAATTACAAAAATATAAAATCAAAAATGTAATATAATATAATATTCAAAAACCCACAAAAGAGAGCACATATAGACAAATACATCACATTCACTTTTTGTACTCATTGATTTGATCTATCCTGCTTGTTTCCTATGTTCGACATTCTACACATACTTTCATACAATACACATCTTTGTTGTAGAGTTATAATAAATTAAATCCACATCTTGATTTTCGTTATTTGATCATTATTGTGGGTTAATTGTTGTTTGAAGCAGGGTTTCGTATGAATTCAACCCTACGATTGTTGATCTGCCTTGTGGATTAACACGACTTCCGCAAAATCCTCTTCAACTATACTTGCCTTTGTTAGTTCATAGCAAACACTAATGCAATAAGTGAAGAAAAAGAAAAACGAAGAAAAGAAAAAGAAGGAAGATGGATTAAATTTACTTATCAAACTTGTCTTCACAAAGTCAAAGTTTGGAGCTTAAGTCGGTCCTTTGGAATATTAGTGTGGACGAAACCTTAATGGGAACCGGATTTGAAATCCAACGGCCTTTGAGAATCCTAAAACTCTACTTAAGTCCCCCCAATACCCAGATCAGAATACTTCAACTCATACGCAAACCCTTATGATTATGAATCTGACTCGTACAATGTAAGCGATGGTGGCCCTCCCCAACTAAAATGACAAAGAGTCTAACTTCTCTAGTATGACAACCTGGTGATTCCCTAATCCAGTAACTCCTTCCTCAAGGAGGGGGTATTCCCTTTTAAGTTCAAGTGACAAACAACTCAAGAGAAGGGGTTAAGAGAAGAATGGATGGTAGCTAGTGTAGCTACATATCCTAAGATGCAAGACCAGTGTAGTCAAGTCATCCAGCTGCAGGCTCACATAATCTGACTTTGTAGCTCAAGCTTGCTTATTGACTGTACAAATATATATACTCCAGTAGGCATTTTATTTTTAAACGGATCTATCCACTTTTTTTGGAGGTTTTTATTTTTCTTTTTTCTTTTGAAATACTATTTTCTGCAACATTTACATAAGGAGTTTTTCCTCTTGACCCAATAGACTATTCCTCTTTTGAAGCTTTATTGCAACCCACACTCTCCTGTCTTCAAAATTCCTCATCATTGGACGGGTAGGGGTGCACTTCCCTCCTTAGAGGAGGACACATGTTTCCACTTGTGTGCGTCTCATACCGACAAATCCAATCCCCTCACCACCCCAACTGAGTTGAGCCAAGTGAATTACAAGTAAATTGTACAAAAATAACTGCTCAAAATTTGCCTTCAGGCACTCCAAGTTCTTCATTGATTCTAGGTCAAAGTCGCCTCACATGAGTGCACATTCGCTCCCAGAAGAGCTCCTCCTTGGATCCGCGTTCCTCACACAAATCCAAACTAGGAGAGTGGTTAGATAATTCAATAATAAGATCAAATAAATGAGAAAATAAATAAGGCAAAAAATAAAGACAAATATCACAATAAAAAAAAGTCGATCTATGCGCCATTGCTCCCCGACAACGGCGCCATTTGCATGATGATTATCGTATGGATTATAGACCATTACATGGATAGGAACCTATTCATGACCCTCATCTCTCTGGAGAGGGTCCCTCCGTCCCTTTCCCTAAAAAGTAAAAAAAAGACACTAGCTAGAGTTCAGCTAGCATATGATTGATTGATTCCAGATACAACTAACTCTATGGGAGGCACTAGAGCACATCCCTCTCTTCCGGAAGAACCTGAGAGAGAAGAATACCTTCCACAGGAAGAGGAGGAACCACAACACAAAATTCATGTGCTTACTTGTGCCACTTGCTTCGCCAGTCAGAACCTAGTGCTATCTAAGAGACCTGATGAAGGAGCTCCATACGTCAGATGCCACATCCATGAGTAGTTGTTCGACCGTATCCTATTAGACAATGTCTCTTCTATTAACCTTCTTCTTCCAGCGTTACTTGACCAATTCGAGTTTGGCCCTCTTAGACAGATCAGGATAGTCTTTCAGTTTGCTGATAGATCTGTCAAGAGGCCGAAGGGGTTATTGAAGGATGCAGTTGTCAAAATTCAGGGACTGAAATTCCTTGTGGACTTTGTTGTATTGGATATGGAGATCTCTAAGTCTATGATCGATACCCCCATCATATTAGGAGATGCCCGTTCTTGACCACAACCAAAGTGGTATCCGATCATGATAGCGGGAAGGTATACTTTCACATCGAGGACAAAAGTTTACAAATAGAGATGATCGAGGAGATCGGAGAGAGAGATTCAGCCTGCTCTGAGTAGCTGGATGATTTAGAGCAGATGACAAGTACAGAGCGAGACGTCCACTAGGAGTGAGACTTTGTGATCACATATGATGAATCAGCTTGGTCAGACCTCATATCAGAAGATCTTGTCACGCCTTCAGATACTGCAGACTTACAAATTTTGGCAGATGAGAGTTTGGAGAGTGCACTCATGGTACCTGACACATTTGAGGTTGATGATCATGGTTAGGATAACGAAGCAGATTATATTTCTTGAGTTTCAGATTCAGATCCCTTGGATTCAGACATTGATTGGGAGGATATGATTATTTAACATGTCTGATTCCTACAGAGCCAACAGCTAGGGCAGAGAGCGACCCTGTTCAAATGATAGATACACCAGCAGTCCATCATTGTCAGATTCACAGATGCAACGAGAGTTCTCACATGTAGATATGGTATCCTTCACTCAGACATTTGAGAAGCCAGATTTGCCATCTCCTACATGTTTAGAACTGAAGACCTTACCACAGAGTATGAAGTACAGATTCGCTGCGGGTGAGCCAGAGATGTTCCCAGTCATTATCTCAACAGATTTGACTGGAGATCAAGACTCATGTTTAAGGGAGGTTCTTGAAAGAAATCGCAAGGAGATTGGATGGATCATAGCTGATCTCCAAGGGATAAGTCCGGCCCTATGCTCCCACCACATCTATCTCGAAGAGGATGCCAAGCCATCGCGTGAGTTCCAACGATGATTGAACTTGAATCTTCGAGATGTAGTCATGAAGGAAATATCGAAGTTGTGGAGCACCGATTTTATCTACCCCATCTCCCACTCCAGGTGGGTTATTCCATTGAATGTGGTACCCAAGAATACTGGTATCATCACAGTTTTGAGCGAGTCTGGAGAGGAGATAGCTACATGGGTACCCACTTCTTGGAGGGTCTATGTGGAATACAAATGATTGAATCAATCCACCAAGAAGAATCATTTCCCGCTGCCATTTATTGATCAAATTATTGAGAAGCTATCTGGGAAAAGTCATTATTGTTTTCTTAACGGGTACTCGGAGTACAACCAGGTTGCCATAGCACCCGAAGACCAGGAGAAAATGACATTCACCTGTCCGTTTGGGACGTATGCCGTTAGACGGATGCCCTTTGGTCTATGTAATGTCCCGACTACATTCCAAAGGTGCATGTTTTCCATCTTCTCGGACATGGTAGGTGACTGTTTACAGGTCTTCATGGATGACTTTTCGGTCTACGGTGATGGGTTTGATGCTTGTCTTGAGTGCCTAGACCGAGTACTTCAGCGTTACATAGAGTTCAACCTTATATTATCTTGGGAGAAGAGTCATTTCATGATGACTCAGGGTATGGTCCTTGGTCATATCATCTCCAACAGGGGCATGGAGGTCAATCCAGCCAAGGTGGATATCATCAAGAAATTCAATCCACCTTACAATTTATGATAGTTGTGGTATTTTCTGGGGCATGTCGGTTTCTGTCGATGGTTCATTCAGAACTTCAGTTGTATTGTCCGATCGCTTACTGATCCGCCGATGAAAGACATCGAGTTTATTATAGATGAAAAGTGTTTAGCGTCATTTGAGACTCTCAAGGGACTAGTTGTCGAGGCTCCTGTCCTTCAGCCACCTGATTGATCTCTCCCATTCGAGATCATGATGGATGCTTTTGATTTTGCCATAGGGGTTGTGCTAGGATAGAGGAGGGATGGATTACCTTTTGACATTCACTATGTTATCCTAACTTTGTATGTTGCTCAACGGAATTATATCGTGACTGAGAAGGAGATGCTAGCTGTAGTCTTTGCTTTGAATAAGTTCAAATCGTACATTCTTGGATCTAGAGTAACCATATTTACAGATTACACCATCATACGATACCTCATGGCAAAGAAGGATGCCAAAGCTAGATTGACCAGATGGATCCTTATACTATAGGAGTTTGATATTGAAATTAAGGATAAACCTGAAGTCAAGAATGTGGTAGCAGATCACCTCTGCCACTTAGAGAACCTTGAGGATTTTAATTAGATTGCACCTATCACAGAGACATTCCCAGACGAGGCAATTCTTGCTATCTCCTCACTTCCGTGGTATGATGGCATTGTAAACTATCTTTTCGCTAAGAAAGTTCTACAAGAGTGTCCCAGACAATGACTTGAGACCTTCCTTGCGAGGGCTAGGTCGTACCATCGGGAGGATCCCACCCTTTACCATGAAGGAGAGGATAGTGTATGGAGCTAGTGTATTCCTCAAGAGGAGCACCGCAGCGTCCTCGCTTACTGCCACAAGTGTGAGGAAGGAGGACATCATTCTGAGAGGAGGATAACACAGAAAGCTCTCCAATCCGTCTTATGGTGGCCTACCCTCTTCAAGGACTCTGATAAGTTCGTGAAGAGGTGTACTGACTGTTAGAGGATGGACACTTGTGGACAACGTGATATGATGCTGATGCAATCCATTCACTTCTGAGGTTTTTGATGCATGGGGCATCGATTTTATGAATCCATTCCGCAAGAGTCAGGGATTCGAGTACATTCTGCTTGTTATTGATTATGTGAGTCGTTGGGTTGAGGCCATCCCTGTCCGAGCCGTAGATACTAAGACCGTATGCAGATTTTTGAGGAAAAATATTATTTCATGGTTCAGGGTGCCTACAATTTTGATATAAGATGGGGGTACTCACTTTATCAACAACAAGGTAAGGGCCCTTGCTGACGAGTTCAGCATCGACCATCGAGTTGCCACTCCTTATCACCCTCAGACCAATGGTGTTGCTGAAGTATCGAACATGGAGATCAAGACTATAATACAGAAGGTCTTTTGTCCAGAATGAAAGGATTGATCACATCTTTTGGACTCAGTCTTGTGGGCCTATCGGACCTTCTTTAAGACACCTTTGGGTACATCTCCCTTTCATCTCGTTTATGTCAAGCCATTCTACTTGCTTGTGGAGATCAAGCACAAGTCACTTTGGGCGGTCACTAAGTTGTTATTAGATCCCAAGAGTGTAGGAGATAAGAGGAAAGCAGAATTGGTAGTCATAGAGTTGTTGAGAGACACAACCTTTTCGAGTAGCCTACAATATAAGGAGAGAGTGAAGATATGGCTTGATTCTCATATCAACCATAAACAGTTTGAGCCAAATCAGAGAGTATGGCTATTTGATGCTAGGTTAATACTATTTCCAGGGAAGTTACAAAGCAAATGTAAGGGACCATACTTGTTCATAAATGTGCATGACAATGGAAGCATTGATATATATGAGTTGTCATCTGATTCCACCTTTCGGGTTAACGGTCAGTACCTGAAGCCATATCTTGATCATGATCCACTGATCATTGATGTTGCTCCTATTCACTTTGTATGAGATGTGGTCTCTGACTCGCATCATTTGCATCTCATACTTGATTATCACTTCTCTCCGCAGTTGTATAGATCCATATTATTCATATCATACATTCTTTTTGTCTGACACCCCGTCTGCATCTCATTATTATGCTATACTTAGGGTGTGCCTTACCCTAAGTATAGGGGGTATCAGATATGTTATTAATCATTTGATTCTTTCTACCTCTATTTCGTTGCCTATACTTAGGGATATTTTACCCTAAGTATAGGGGAGGTAACTCCTGTATATCCTACTTCTCGATTTTTCCCTTGTGTACAATTTTCTATACTTAGGATTATCTGATCCTAAGTATAGGGGGCTCACATATTTCTATTCGTTACATTCGTTTATTTGCCGTTGTAAGTATAACATTCTTTTCACTTCCCAATACTCAGCATGATTCATGTCTTCCTTTCATCGCTCTTTAGTCACTCCGATGACATCGTTCGAGCAAAGTATGGGGGGGTGTCATATATATTGTATATATACTTTAGATATAACTTGTACTTTGAGTATTGTATGCATATAAATAATATAGCTAAAAATACACAAAATAACATGGCTAAAAATCCCAAAATTTTTAAAATTTTCTGTACATAAATGATGGTAAAAATCCTTTTGTAAAAACTGTTTTTTTACAAATGTTTGTAAAAATGTTTTGATTGTAAAATGTTTATAAATTTTTTTGTATCAAAATTATGTATATAGTGCAAAAACTTTTTAAAAAAATGTCTGCAAAATTTGTTTGTAAATGTGTGTAAAGATATTTTGCAAAAACTTTTTCCTTCTTGCATTCAAAATTCTCATAAAAATTTGCATATTTTTGAAAAATTTTCAAAAAGAGTTTTTGTACATTCTTGCTTGTATATTCTTCTGAATCATAGTTGACATTTAAACTAATCTGGAATTAAATTGAAAAATGGAGCTTGATTAATACCTTAATCCACCTAACTTCAGAGGAACCTTATAGGATTTGGGGTTAAGACTTCTTAGGTCTATTAGTAACTTAATTCTTTGAGTCCACTATGATATGTTCACATGTCATCTTGATGAGCCTAAGTAGAACACTTAACAACGCACACATGACTCTCGGAGACAATGGCTTGACTTGGACACACACCTTACACGTATCTCAACACAAATGAGGTGGTGAGGAGGTAGAATTCTTTGTCTTGGGGTTGCATACGAGGGTAGTACTGCTAGCTGGAACCTCTCGTCTTCTTCTAGGGAGGGATGCGCACCTCAACCTGGTCTAGCAGCATTGAGGTCTAAAGATAGGAAATGTGGGTTGCAATAATGCTTCAAAAGAGGGATAGTCTAATGGCTCAAGAAGAAAATCTCCTTATGTATATGTTGCACCATGTAGATATGTTGTACATATGCACATCCAAAAAGAGGGGAAAATCAAGAAAAACATCAAAAAAATGGACAGGCTTGATTGAAAATAAAATACCTACCGGAGTGTATATAGTCAATAAAAGCAAAGCTTATGTATTATACCTTCTCATCCCATGAAGATTGCATCAGGAGACATAGGCATCAGGAGACTTAGCTACACTGGTTAAGCTCCCAGGGATACAACTACATTGGTTACGGTCCATTCTCTTCTTTCCTCTCTTCTTGAGCTGGTTAAACTTGAACATAGAAGGGAATTCCTTGCTCCTCGAGGAAAGAGCTGTTAGACTAGGGAATTAGAGTTACCTTGTTAAGGGAGGCTGATTCTTTATCATTTCTGAGGTGGGGAGCTACATATTACTTACACAGTACAAGGAAAGATTCATAGTCATTAGAGTTTGCGTATGTAGACTTGTTCTGTCCTGGTTTATTGAGGAGTCTTGACCATAGAATTATGGAACTTGAAGGCTGTTGAGTCTTAAACCTATGTCCCAATAAGGTTCCACCAAACTAGTATTCCAAAGGTCATACTGAGCTTAATATTCCAATTTAATGAAGATAAGTTTAATAATCAACCTTGATTCATTTTCTTTTCTTCTCTTTTTGTTTTAACTTATTTTTCAAATAAATGTTTGTTAAGACTAACAAAGGTAAAGTATAGGGGGATGATGAATATATGATTCTTATTCTTTATTCTTTTATTTTAGCTCCTTTTTCAGCAAAACACCTACAAGATACTTGTAAATACAATAACTTAGCATCATGTATGCCTTTGTTAATATTGCATAATTAACACCTAATTTTTGTAAAATAAAAGAGTAACGTAAAAATAAAAAGAATGAGATATTTATAATAAATACAAAGTGACCCAGATCCCAAGAGAAGGTCAAATTTTGACCTGATCGTAAAGAAAATAAGTAGAGGACGATAAGGGTTCACTATGGACTATCTATACTTGTATATATATTTATTTATTGAATTTTTGAAAAAAATAACAATATTTCATTCTTTTATACCCCTGTATATAACATTAAAATAATATAAAAATATAATAAAAATCAGAAAACAAAACAAAAATAAAAACAAACTCCTCACACCTCTGTATAAAATACACACATACATATCACATTCACTAATTATTTCAGACCCCTAAATAATTTATAAAAATAAAAAAATATTTTATACTCTTAATATTATGTTGTAAATGAATAAAATAGAAAATAAAAGTATTTTTGTAAAAATAATAAAATAAAGATACTTGTACATAATACATAGGTATACTATACCTGAATATAATACTATATATTGTATAGACATTATTTTATTTTCCATAAATATAATTATAAATCACATAGAAATAGTTTAATAAATAATAAACATTTTTCATTTTATACATTTTTTTATTTGCTTCAATAACTTTTTTTAATCCTATTTTCTTTGAATTTCGTAATCCTTTTTTCTTATTGGTCCAACTCAGACGGTTGACCCCAGTCAATGGTCTCTTCCAGATTGGGTCGGATTGCAGCCTTCTCGCTGGAGCATTTTCTCCGAATTTTATGCCTGACCCAAAACTCTGAATGTGTTGATTCCTGCATTCGATTGTAGCCCTGACTTCCATGATCCTCACGGATCCCTAGGCACAGCTGGATTTGCCTAGGGTTGTGCGATACACTCCGATCTTCTAGGGCCCTCGTGTAGACTATAAATAATCTCCTCCCTCGCCTCCAGCGTCTTATCTTGTCCCTCGTGCCACCACAGACCCTGAGCCACCTTTATAGTAGTGACAATCGTTGGAGGAGTCACTTAGGATTCGCTGAAGGTGCCTGGAGGCTGGAAGCTCACTTCGTGGCTGGAGAACCATCGCGAGTAGCCTCCCGGCCAACCGTAGACCTTGCTCCCACCATTGTGTTAGCGCCCTCCTGCCAGATTTGATAAGAGTTGCCAGACAATGGCAGCCTTTTGGCTATTGGATCAGAGCATCTGACCCATCTACCCTGCACGTCCTCGACATTCCCTACTGACCGTCAGATCCACCTGGGCGTAGATCAGAGCCGTACGCCAACGCCCTCTCTCGTGCGTGCCACATGTCCCTGCCGAGGGAATATTTCTTTATTGTACTTGCATGTTTCTCTATTTTTATTTAGTCTATTAAATAAAAGTTATAGTTAAAAATATTTATAGTTTAGACCTCGTAATTTTTTTTATTTGCATTCTAGTCCTCCTGAGTTTGAAGCATGTATCTACTCATGTGTATTTTGAGATATTTGGGCTTTCTGCCTTGGACTTCTCTGTTGTTATTGAATGAATGTTATCTTTTTGGAAATTACATTTATACCCCTAAGCATTGGATATTGAGCATGTATGTGAATTAAGTGGGCATTTTGCAGATTGGGTCCCGAACTTGTATCTTGTGTATCCAGTGGGTCCATAAACTTAAATTAATTGTGAATTGGTCCCTGTGAACTGTGATTAGTTGTATAGTTTTCATTGGACTTAATAAATATTAAATTGAATTTAAAAATTACCTTAAAGTTACTATTAGATCCTGTTAGTTTTTTATTTTTTTTAGAAGAAAAAGGTGGTGTCCCAAGGTGGGATCCATCGCAAAAAAGATTATATTAAAAACAGATCAAAAGAAATACATTATCTTGTAGACCAGAGACGGTAAAGTGAGAGGCACAAGGCTATTACATTTTCAGAATAAAATCTCTGGTTGTTAAAGACTAAGTCATTTCTTCCTCCCTAAATGGCCCATAACGCCGCAAATGGAAGAGCACAATCATCCGTCGAGTTGCCCCCAACTGACCTTACCATTGTCCAGAACTCAAACTCACCACTGAGACAGGCCCATGGTGCCCCCACTTTCTTCCATACTTGCATTGAAAAGGGGCACGAAAAGAATATATGTTCAGCGTCCTCAATAAGCTCACCACACATGTCACAGCTTGTTTCAGCAATCCCAAACAACCTGCCTCTCCTCGCCTTGTCACAAATACTACCCTTCCTGAGGCACCAGAGGAAGACCTTCACTCTACTTGGGACTTTGCTAGCCCATACAACCTTCAAATCTTGAATCAAATCCGGATCCAAATCATCTGGGCCTCCTCTGAACATCTCATAGGCCCTCTTCACCGAGAATCTGCCCCCCTCTCAAAGAAAATAATCCCTCCCCTGCGTGATACAGGTAGGGGATGGCAACTCTTCCCGAAGCCTGGCCAAATCCTCCAATCTCCGCTCTGGGACACTAGAAATAAATCGAGGGTTCCATGACCCAGAGTCGCAAGAATATGCCACCGAACAGCCTTTGTCTGTCGCTAGAGAAAAAAGTCTAGGGAACCTAGTGCTAAGGATCCCCTCTCCAGTCCAATCATCCATGAAGAATTGAAAAACCTCCCCGGATCCCACCTTCGGCACCAACTTCTACCTCATCGTTGGAAGGATGTCTCATATCCCTCCCCAAAGCGAGGACTCAAAATGTAATCTTTTAGCCTCAAGCGAGCCCCTGACTCCATAAATGCTACGAAGTTACTTGCCGACCAAACTTTCATTGCTGCCCCAGATCTGCACTACCCATTTGGCCAGTAGAGCTTTATTCATGCTGCAGATATCTCTAACACCCAGCCCTCCCTTTCCTTTCCTTTGTGTTATCTCCTCCCACCGCACAAGGTGAATACCCGACCTTTGTTGCCTCCCATCCGATCAGAAAAATCTTCTTATCATCTGCTCTATCTTTTTTCTAACCCCTGCCGGAATTAGTCGAGTTGAGAAGAAAAAGATTGGAATCGTCGACAGAACATGCTTCAAAAGGGTCAACTTCCCACCTTTTGAAAGCGCAACCGCCTTCCATCCCGCCAACCTCTGCTCAATCTTTCTGAGAACCACATCCCAATCTGCCTTTTTTAATCTAACTGCCACTGAAGGGGGACCCAGGTAAGTAATGGGTAAATTCCCCAAGGGGCAAGCCAGCTGAGCTGCTCTACTGCTGCCCACCACCTCATCCATCCCAAACTGAATGACAACCGATTTGTTTCTATTTATGTTCAGACCAGAGATAATACTGAAGATATCTACCAGCTGCTTGGCCCTTTTGTCCATCTCCTCCGAGCCTCCCAGGAATAAGACAGTGTCATCGGCATATTGCAGTAAAGGCACCATAATAGAACCAACCCTGAAACCTTCGCACCAACCATCTTCAACAGCTCTCTTGAACATGACCGCTAAAGCATCTACCACAAAAAAGCATTGGTGCTAGAGGGCAACCTTGCCTCTCCCCCCTCTGTGGCTGAAAGAATCCACCCTCAGGCTTCCCATTCACCAAATCGAGAAGAAAGAGGTTGTGACACACCTCTTAATCCAATCAATCCAAAGGTCAGGAAACCGCGACGTCGGAGAGACGCCCACAAAAACCTCCAGTCGACGCAGCCATAAGCTTTCTCAAAGTCAATCTTCACAGCAGACCTTTTTGCCTTCCCTCCGCCACTGTAGACATATTTCCGAAGCCATAACAAGCCCATCCTCCATCCGACGGCCAGGGATAAAAGCCGATTGATTCTGCAGGATAACCGTATCCATCACCCATTTCATCCTATTTGCTAGGACCTTAGCAATAATAAGATAAATCGCATTGGACATTGCAATCGGTCTATAGTCTTCAATTCTTAACGATGATTCCTTCTTAGGAAGAAGGAAAAGCAATGCCCGATTAATCTTCTCAAAGCCTCTATTACCATCTCTAAATTCGTTAAGCACCCCAAGACATCCTCCTTTAGCAGGCCCCAAAACTCCTTATAGAAGCAAACAGGAAAACTGTCCGGCCCTGGGGCGGCCTTCCGAGTTTAGCCCCAAGACTACCTTTCTCACCTCCTCCTCAAACTCTAACACCAGCTCCTGCGCCTGCACCATCGAAAGAGACTCCACCCCTACCCCCCGCCACCCCCACCCGGAACCTTGCACCTTCCTCGACATTCTCACAAAATGATCTCTGATAGCTCGCCTTAAAAAGGCATCCCCAGCCACCCTCTCACCCCCCACCACGAGGCTTTGAATGAAATTCCTTCTTCTTCTACCTGACGCCACTGAGTGGAAGAACTTTGTGTTAGCATCCCCTTCCTGCAACCATCTTTGGCCTAGATCTCTGCCTCCACTCCACTTCCTCCTTTCTGTCCTCCTGTAAAATAATATCAAACATTCTTGATCGCTCCTCAACCTCCTCCTGATCGAGCCCCCTCTCATCGTCCAAGCCATCCAGTCTGGCCACCCCTAGCTGGGCCACACTTCGACGCTCCCTCTTGCTCACTTTCAGCCTACTTCCATAATCAATGAGGACTCCTTCAGCTTACTCAGTTTGAGGCCAATCGAGTTACTGCCGAACCTTCCACCTGCCAACCTCTCCAATGAGCTTCCATAATCCTATTAGTTTTTATTGTGATCTTCTTAGATTGATTTAATTGCATTTTCTATTTTTGAAATTAAAAAACCCTTAAATAATCCATGTTTGCCTCATAAAAATTATAAAATTTTGAAAAATGCTTTAAAAAATTCCATAAAAATTCATGTGTGTGCCTTTTACTATGATTTACATTCAGTATTAATTTTGTTTGAAACTTGGTTATAAAAACCCTAAAAATCACACAACAATGAAATTTTACAAAAGTATATAAAATTAAAGAAAATTAAAAAATTGTGATTCATATTATATTTGTAGCTTTTTTCTCTATTTTATAATTGCTAATCAGGGACCTTAGGGAATTTTAAGCATTTTTATCTTGCAATTTGGTCATGACTATGTACTATTTCTTGTTTAATTTTTATAAAATTACAAAAAACATTGAAAAATCTAGAAAAAAATACCAAAAATACTTTAAAAATCAGAAAACACAATAACATTTTTAGTTTAATTTCCTGAGCATTTTTTATCTGTTTAAAAAAATCCAAAAGAGTGTTGTGTATGTTATAAGTGTTTGTGCATGCTTGTCTTTATTTAAAATTTAAAAATTTGAAAAATAAAAAGACTAAAAAATATTTTATCTTTAAATTTTGATTACTTAATTTTTCAATCGTGCTCCTTGTTTTCGATCCTGGTGGCTATACCAGGTAAATAAAAATAGTGAACCGCTGATATTACTTGATTGATTTATCTTAGTGGTTATTTTTCTTGTAATCGATTTGGTTGATTAGGGACAACCACACTTCATTTATTTTCCACCTTAGTCTGTCTAAAAATCACCTCACTAAGATCTCTTAGTAAACATGAGTAATACTTGTTATACCACCTCAAAATAAATTTAATGGTGAAAATAGAGTGGGTTCGAGATCTCTCTCTCTCTCTTACACACAACCATGAGGAGTAGGGGGTTGAATAGGTAACATTGAAGGGAAAAATTAACATACACAGAACCATACCAACCCCTAACACACAGAGGGGGGGGGGGGGGAGTATCTTGACGTGGTTAATTGACTTTCGATTGAGACTTTATGTTCCTTGGTATGTTTAACGTCCAAGTCAACTATTGCACTTCAATGGACACAATATTTTCTATTATTTCTTAATGTTGGAATTTGTCACTAGAGTAGGCAGTTACTATTTAATACAGCTTAGTCCACTTCATCCTTGTTTTAGCACCTTTTATTCATGATTCTATTTTTCGTTACTCGATTATGCTCCAAATTCTTAATATGACTTCACCTGTTAACTAACTTATATGAGACCTTTATGAGTCTAACCTCAGTTTCTTATTTGTTACCTACTAAATTTTTTTGTTTGTTTAAATTGATCTTATAAGATTTTTAATTAATTGATATATCATTCAATTAATCTAAAAAAAATATTTGATTGATCTAGACTGATTTTAGTCAGATCTTGATCTTTTAGTCAGACTAACAGATCCAATATAGATTGGATGTATCATGTACAAAAAAGATGCTAAAGTTGTATATATAGCCTTCTTAAATCACATTATAGTAATTCGAGTGAATTTGATTTCTAGATTTACCTTGATGTATCCTAAATCAGATTTTCTTAAATCTAGGCTCTTATTGAAATTACATTGATGAATCTTATGAATTTGGGACATTAAAAAGGACCTTTTTGCTATTGGTACTTATCATACGTGCGTGATATTCTAATACTAATAATACGTGTCATTCCAATAACACGATCTAATTACATTCATTATGTAACCATTTCTAATTTCTAAACTAAAATTGACAACGAAGTCTCACATATAGTTAGATGACTGAATTGTCCTCTGCGACATCATTTGTTTGTTGATATGATGGAAACAAACCACTATTCTCATATACACAAATGCCATTTTAAGACCAAAATAGTCCTAATGCAACATTAAGTGGTGTTTGGGTATGTAGTTTACTTGCCTAGATATATCTTTTGGTATGGTAGTACTCTATGCTTTCATGGATCTGAATCTTGGCCTGTGAACCATAGACATGTGCAGAGAATGAATGTAGCAGAAATGAAAATGCTAAGGTGGATGTGTGGACACACACATAAAGATTAGATTCAGAATTATGCAATCAGAAAGAAAGTTGGTGTAGCTCCGACCGAGGATAAGATGCGAGAAAACCGCTTAAGATAGTTTGGACATTTGCAAAGAAGATCAGTTGATACACCAGTTAGGAGATGCGAGTGTTGGAATGTTGAGCCGGCTAAGAGAGAGCGAGGACGCCCCAAGAAGTGTTGGAAAGAGACCATACGAAGGTATCTTAGTTTTGTATATATAAGTCCGGGATTGGCCCAAGATAGATCTGAATGGAGGCGAAGAATCCATGTAGCCGACCCTACTTAATTGTGGGAAAAGGCTTTGTTGTTGTTGTAGTACTCTACCATTTCATGCTCATGTTCGTGTGACTTAAATCCATTGATAGAGAAAAGAATGTTTTTGAAGATTCATGAACAATTTGATATATTAGACTAACATCACATTTATTATGTTGATGCATGCCAAAATAGGAAGATCTATTGACTTTTTCATAATATCGCGATTGATCTTATCACATGGAAAAAGAAAGAAACAATACGTACTCAATACGAATACCACACAATGACAAATCTTTCATATGAAAATGCTTTCAAATTAACCTGTTCAAATGCATCTTGAAAATATGACGTCGATGTCCATTGCCAACAATCCAACCTTTTTTATAGGTGTACTGAAAACACTTTGGGCCTGTTTGGTTGATGGGTTGGGTTGGGGTACACCGTTGTACTCCTCCTTCCAACATTCCAATCCTCCTCACAGTTTACTATTCACAGGGATAATCCAACCCAACCCAACCAAGCAACCAAACAAGCCCTTTAAGTTTGACTATCACTTTTGTTAGATATATATTTATAAGTCGAAAAAAATCACCAAGCTCTCCCTTACAGTTCGTTGAAGTTTACTGAATCGGAAGTAAACCTGCACAATATTCATGATTTGAGGAGTAGGGTTAGATTGCAAAACGAGTGTTTTTCATATATTAGGTCATTGGTGAAGTAATTAAGTAGAGAAGAGACAATAAGGTAGTATCTTTGAAGCAAAGTACAAAAGTTGTCTTTTCTCAACACCAACTCTTAAGCCACATTTGTTGACTGTGTTTCAAAAGCAAGTCACTAGTCCCTTTCAAAAATATAGAAACCA
Organism: Ottelia alismoides; assembly: GCA_037367405.1. Classification (NCBI taxonomy): domain Eukaryota; kingdom Viridiplantae; phylum Streptophyta; class Magnoliopsida; order Alismatales; family Hydrocharitaceae; genus Ottelia; species Ottelia alismoides. The sequence goes on along the minus strand of JAZKJV010009451.1, from coordinate 37,711 downwards.
TTGGTAGACCATGAACCCAATTGGCACATGCACATGCCATCATGCGGTCCTTACGTAAGGGTTGAGAAGTTGAAAGTTGGCATATGATTCCAACGCAAGTGAAATATATGTTCACACGTGGACAGTCGAGGTTTGTAACTTGCGTGTGCAGTAGATTCTGTTGTTTGTGATTTCCTATCTTCTTCTGCAACGTGAGTTGGGAAGCAAGGTCTACAACGATAGTCCATGGTCTCAAGGGTAGGTGGATTGGATTATCTAGAGACCTCCACCAACCATCTAATGCAGTTTGATTGATCACCATTGCATAGATATTTGAAAAGATCACCAACTTCGTAAATTACAGTGCCATACAAGACTTGATTTTTTTTGGTATTCATTAGATATTCTTAATCACAACTCACAAGTCACCGAAACAAAGGGGGCACTTGATGTTTCCAAGATGTCAAGTCATGGGTTTACATATACTAGAGGGTGCAATGTCCTATTAGATCTGCCATTCTTCTTTATCATTGCAAATCAAATCTCTCCTGGCTGCAGAATTTTTATTTTTCCATGAATATTGAGACAATGGAATTTTTTTCTTAATAAAATAAGTTGAATAAATATTGAATTAAATTAAAATATGAGGACAAATACTCTCATCGAAGATAATACTACTAAATAGTAATAAAGAAAAATTAGAATAGAAATAAATATGAAATTAGTTTTAAAAAATGTTGTAGCGATGATCCGCGTGATTAAATTCTGTGATTTTTGCAACAAAATCTTTGACTTGAAACAATTTAACTGTTGCATAAAAAATTTTTTTCATAAGAAGGGTAGCCAAAGAATCATAGAAATAGTGTGTTTGTTGCCACATTGTTATACATAATGCCTAACAAAATTGTAGCGGAAGCATCTTTTACTTTGTAGCAACCACAAGTTTGATGCAAATATACAGTTTATAGCTAAAATTTTTCATTACTACAATTTATCAATATTTTGGTAGTTTTTTTTGCAGTGGGGGTGCAATGTTTTGTTAAATCAATCGTTCTTGTTTATATTCATTGATCCAATAAGAGATCACATGCTTGACGAACGTGCAATTCTTGTATTAACAAAACCATAAAATACATGAGGCGTACGTACGTAGCGTATCTATATTACCATCAGAATAAACAAGGCAAATCACATTCATCTTAAACGTTCAAATTATGATATAAATTATTCAAGTAAAAGTCTAGGTGGAAATCCTAAATCGAAAGTTGCCATATCTACTTTTCAAATTTTGCTCGTCACGTATCCACTCGTGAAATAAGAAAATTCTGATATGTATTAAAAGCAAAAATAAGAAACGTTTCTATGACAAATGTTATGATCGTTTCAAGATAGTTTCTCGAGTAAGATCACATGCATTCGCAGCAAACAAGAGGATATATCGTCCTGTATTAAGCAATCCACAACGTGACGTATAGGGTTGGCTTCTTAGGATTAGCATAGGCAATCGATATTTGGGTGATGACCAACAATGTTAGGCGAACAGACCTTAAATGGGGCATTTCAAAGTCCATATTATTGACTTCAGGGTTTTGGGTCACGTAAAACCCCATGAGGAGTTACCAACCCAACCCAAACACGTCCGTTAGCAGTCCACACCTACCATGGTAGGCAGACCCAACGGCCACCACCTTACTCGTTAGGTACATTCTTAATCACGCACACATGCATTCATATATATGTTCCTTCATTTTTTTTCAATAAAGAAATCTCCATATATATATTATTGTCATTTCGATTAGGTGGTTCTTAGCAGGATGAAAAATTGTCATCACTACTTTTCTGTTCAAATCTTTGACCTTTAAAAAAAATATAGGATTCGATGAATTCAACTCCTCACGTCCTTTGCCATCATCATTAAATTTAGATCTAGAATTTCGTAAGGAGTATGCGTGTCTTCACCCATCAGATCTGCTTCCATGATAACTTGCCTTAATTATCACCATTAAACCATTAACCATAATCTACCGAGATGAGATGACGTCGAATACCACGAGCTTCCCATGAAGAACGGGCCATTTTCTTCATCACCCGGGATTTTGAACAAACCATTTTCGTGAGCAGAAAGGAGAACAGAGATTTAGCAACCACTATAACTTTGTTTGTGACAAAAATGGATTTGATTTACAGTAATTCCGCAGGGGTTATCCCCGCAATTAATGGGTGGTAATACAGGAGCCATATCTACCAAAAACGTGCCCCTCGGCGGTGAAGCAGAGAACTCGCCGGAGGAGCCTTCGGAGAGGTGGCAGCGGATTGTAATCCAATCATCTTCGTCCAATGAGGAGCCGAGTTCTGACGATTTAGTCAATGCCTCGCTGGCGGACGCCAATTGGCGGATCCTCTCCGATGGGTCCGACGCCGTTAAGGTCGCTTGTTCTTCGCCGTCGGATTCCGTCTCGTCTTCTTGTAGCGATTCCCAGAAGTCCTGATCGAGGACGCATTTGGGCGATCTCCAATCGGGATCTGGAGATTCATCGGATCCGACGGTGGAGACGAATGGGTGGCAGAGGAGCTCATCGGCTGTCCACCTCCGACGTGGGTCCCTCTCGAAGCACTTTCTCATAAAATCCTCTGCTTCTGCGGAGACCCACTTCGGTATCTCCGGAGTCTCGCCGGAGAACCCGATCCGGTGAATGGCTGAGATCGGGTCGGTGACGTCGCTCCACGGCGGACGGCCGGTGGCCATCTCGATGATCGTACAACCCAATCCCCAGACGTCAGAGGGGGTCCCCTGCTCTTCACCCCTCGCCGCCTCCGGCGACATGAACAACGGCGTGCCGCCGATGGGTTGGCAGGTATCGTCGACGAATCTCGCACAGCCGAGGTCGGCGAGCTTGGCGTAGCCATCGGCCGCGATGAGGACGTTGCGGCCCTTGACGTCGCAGTGGGCGATCCCATTGGAGTGGAGGTGGGAGAGAGCCATGAGGATGCTTCTCGTGTAGGACCGGATCTGTGGCTCCTTCAAAGTGTTGTGATTGTGGGTGAGGAACAGGTCGGAGAGGGAGCCACCGGGCGCGTACTCCATGAAGAGGTTGAAGAGGGTGCGGCCGTTCTCTTCCGTGAGGTCGAAACCGGAATAGGAGATGAGGTGAGGGGAGCGGAGGGAGGAGAGAAACCTCTGCTCCCGTTGGAGGAGGGCGGAGTGGGAGATCTCGGCCGACTTCACGGCGAAGGTGGCAGTGGTGGAAGAAGTGGCGAGGGAGACGGTGGCGGTGGAGCCTCTGCCGAGGAGAGGCCCGCGAACCCACCGGTGCTGCTGCATACCTCCTCCCCCGTGGAATTGGTTGGTTTCGGGTGAGGGGTTGTTTGATGTCATATCGTATCGGGTGGGTGCGTGTTTATATATAACAAAGAGGAAGGGGGTGGGGATGTGAACGCGAGATGTGGAGGAGAGTTGAATGGAGTGTAAGGCGTTGCGTTGTGCTCCACGTTTTTGATTGGGGGCGGGGGAGTGAGAGATGAGATGGGGCCCACTAGCATATACTAACTACTTCTCTCTCCCTCTCTCTACATATATAATATTTTTATATATCTGCCCGCCTGGAGACGGCGGTTGCCGTCCTCTTCTCTTTTTCGCTTGCTCTTTTTACTATTTCTTTTAAGTGTAAATATGGTTTCGATTTTTCTAAAGAAAAAAAGAATACAGCAGGCTATCCCTGTTGAGATGTGCAGCAAAGCGATGGCATATACCTTGGCGTGAGATGGGAGTTGGAGAGTGATGTGAGCACACGCCACTTCCGACTTCATGTCTCGCAGGTAACTTTGGGAAGGAGTCTGGTGGGTTGTATAGCCGTAAAGAATAGGCCTTGCTTCCTTTTTTCGTGCATCTGTCCAGAGACAATCCCCCGAACCACATGTTCATCCACCCTGCTTGTAAGTTGGATAGGATCACCGTACTGATAAATAGTTGATCCTAAATGTTGGCTCTTGGCGGATCAAATTCATTGTAATTCTATTTGCTATTTTTTTTGGGTAAATTACATAAAAGGGACTGGTCTTTTCATAGATTTCCAAATCAGGGACTGTTTTTCGATTGTAACAAATATGGGACTCGTCTTTGACTTAAACGTGAAGTCCCCAACGACGTTAATGGGTTGCCCATTTTGTGTTGAAGTTGGACGAGTATGCCCCCGGTCAGTTAGGGATTTTGTTTTGGCACATTCGGCCTTAATCCTCACATGCACAGAAGGGGCGGCACTCCTCTTCCTCCGTCCCTCCCTAGCGGCTTTGCTCAGGATACTCCGCCGCCCGGCCCTTTGACGACATAGCGAGGAGTTCAGCAGCCGTTCCCATTGAAGGTCCTCCACCCCCCATCGACGATTCAGGTAAAAAACTATAGTTTGAACTTCCGATTTGGGCGTCCCTGTTTTTGGGTTCAAATTTAGGATTTGATATGGAGGACTTGATACTACAAGTGAAATGAGGGTATGAAATGGGTAGACCCGTGCACAGATCTGAGAATGGAGTATGAAATGAGTGCGATCGGGCACGGCAAATGGGAAATCATAACTGCACTTCACTAAAAAATGCGTCAAAATGTACCACAGAGAACCAGAGGGAAAATATGTCTTCATGTTTAATTATTTTCATATAAACTCGAAATAGCCAAGATTGGGAAAACAATAAAATTGGTGTCTTTTATGGATGCAAGAAAAAGATCAAATCAGTCTCACCTTATGACAACATTCTAATGCAGCTCTCAGCATAGAAACATTTCCAATGCACTCAAAATTGTAATCAACACCACCATCTGTGGCGTCGACAATAACCTGCTGAATGGGCTTGTCGTGATCTTTTGGATTGATGAATTCAGTAACTCCAAAGTTCTTTGCTGCAGTAAAGATTAGGATATGATTCATACGGATTTATAGGCAAATTACCATGCACTGCTGGCAATATAACTTAAAGACGGTACAAAACAAGATAAAGGGGTATACTCGTCCAACTTCAGCACAGAAATGGGCAACCCATTAACATCGCTGGGATAGAGTGGAGCATTGGGCTGGACCCAGCCCAACCCGAGAAAGCCCAACCCGGGCCCACCATTTTCTCTCAGGCTTTGGGCCGGGTCGAGGCCCGAGTTTTTTGGCAAACCGAGGGCCTGTGCCCGGCCTAAGGCCCGTAGGGTCGGGCTCGGGTTCGGGCCGGGCTTGACCCACCCCTCATTTTGATTACTTGAAGCTGAAGTTGCATGTTGGAAAATTTCAGTGCCCATTTTTATATGAGGTTGGTATTATCCATCACAGAAAAAACGTCATTGTTTGACCTCATGCAAACGAAGAAATTTTGCATATGTTGGATATTTTCTTTTTTTCTTAATATCTGTGGATGCTATTACGATAAGGAGAAGATACTTCAACTTTGGAAAAATGATATTATCTATTTAGTGTTTCCATACTTCTAGTCTTTAAATATCGCTAGCACAAAGTAGTTTGTATCCTTAATCTCGGTAAACATGTAAGTAATCTAATTTTTTACACTATTAAGCTTGGCCAGATCCATTTGTTTTAATATATCAATCACATTAGGTGGTTATTTAACTAAGTTGATGTAGAGAATGCAACACCTATTAGCATAATTACAACATGATAAACATTTGCATAGCATGCATTTGAAGTTCGAAGGTAATTGGTCATCAGTGTTTAAACACCGATAGATGTTTACCTAGTTTAGCTGACAAGAGAGCCACATAAAATAACCCCGCATCTGCCATCTACGACTCCATATGGGTATCATGCATGGACCTTTGCGGAATAAAACATATTATGGTGACGTGCATGTATAATTAGATGTATCATAACTACAAGAAATAATACACCAAATAAAACATTTACACAACAGTAGTAGTTGCATTAAATCAAATGTTTCATCTATATTATTATATTTTACAAAGAGCAGCAAGTGTTGTGCACGTACGCGAGCAATAGCATTGCGTATAAAAAATGTGAGCAGCAGCAACTGCTGAAATGAAGTATTGAATCATTAAAAAATCATATGGCTGTAATTTTAAATGCAACAACATCATTCAGTTTGATCAAAATAAAGCCACGCAGAAACTATCGGGTCGGGTCGGGCTAACCCGGGTCATCACGGGTTCGGGCTGGGCCCGACCCATGTATGAAATTTTGATAATATTAGGGCCCAGGCCCGGCTCATGTATACATCGAGTCCGGGCCGGGTCGGGGCTTTTGCGGGTTGGGTCAGGGTTGGGTTCGGGCTGGCCCGGCCCAATGCTCCACCCTCGCTGGAGACTTCACCGTTAAGTCAAAGACGAGTCTCCTGTTTGTTACAATCGAAAAAACAGTTCCCGATTTGGGAATACATGAAAAGACCAGTCTCTTTTATGTAATTTACCCTTTCTTTTTCGTTGCAGAAGTCACGCCTTATTTATCTCGCTTCTTGTTATTTCTTAGATTATCTTTATAGTTGAGAAGGTTCATTCACTTTTGGCAGTTGAAGTCGACAGATTTTTTCGATCACAAACTAATGGACGCTTGATTTCTAGATTTCCGAGCCGATATCTAGGAATGGGGATTTATATTGGAAACAAATCATTCCTGATGTCTTGAGATTTAATTGTAGTTCAACTCATAAATCATCCGCAATTAACATGATGCCAAGAGGTCACAAATTACCTTCAGTTGATAAAGGTTGATGAAGAGGTAATAAATATAGGGAAAAATGGGGTTGTTCCTGCTCTATTTTTTCATGTTTTTTTTATTTTTTTTAAATATCACAATATATTCATCTATATATTTTTCGCATATGTCATTTGAATTTCGTCAGGAACATAAACTTCTAAGCCCTCCATATTTGAACAAGTAATTTTAACAGTCTAAATATTGTTTTTATCGATATGTTCTAGATGGAAAGTATATAAGTCTCTATTTCTGACGAAATTTAAATGACATATACGAGAGATATCTAAATAAATATATATGATGATATTTTAAAAAATAAAATATGACACGGAAGCAGTCCCCTTTAACCCTAAATATAACGCAGAATAAAATACTAAGAAAGTTCTCACCAGGCTATTAGAGGAAGGCTTCAGGGAGGTTGTGATGGTGCAGTGGAGAGGTTGCGCACCGGAGGGTTCGATAGTCTCGAGATTGGCGGTAAAGCTCTTACTTTGAGGTCTTTCCTTACCGCATTCGTGAGGGAGGTGAAGGCGAGGCAGAGGGTTAGGAGGGCGGAAGTCCAGGCTGAAGTTTCTAGGCCGGATGAATTAGATGATGACAGAGGGCTAGATCAGGAGAAATTCATGGAGAGGCAGGGCCTGCTGGAGGAGTTACCGTTAGAGGATAGAAAAGAAGATGTGTAGTGGCGGCAAAGATCCAGACAGAAGTGGCTAAAAGAAGGGGACGCCAACACGAGATTTTTCCATTCTATGGCCACAGGACGGAGGAAAAGGAACTTACACGAGATAGAGGTCGAGGGAGTTCGAGTACCGGGTGAGGCGACGATTGGGAGTGCCTTGCAGGGGCACTTCGTTCAAGCGATGCGGAGGAAAAGAGGGAGTGGGGGTTGGTTGGACGGTATGGTCCAGCTCTTCCATGATCTAGCATATTTGATGAAGACGTTTCATTTATATAAGATCATCATTCAGAAATCATCAACGAAATGAGAATAGCATAATAATATTCAATGAAAGACTATGCTAATTCTAAGTATCATATCTTGAATCATAAATAATAATCCATTTCTACAAGAGATACATCATGCATAGATGTGTAAATTTATCGGAGTACGCTCTAGGAAGTATATCTCTTTATGGTGTTTCTTTAGTAATAAAAGTTGTAAAAGGAAGCAAAGTAAGGGCATGAACATACACACACTCTACTTGGTGCAAGTCGGTTCACAGAAGCTTGTGTCTGCTCATGTACTCCCATTAAGTCCATACACCATGTAATATTATCATTAGTTATCCATTAATGAATATCGCACTAAACACTAGAATAAGCGTAACTGGGAACAAATCTCCTCTCTCTCTCTCTCACTCACAAGGGTACATGCGTACTTATATTGGAACAACCAATACTAAGCATACACCAGCTCATATCAGGTCACACATCTAACGTGTGTATCATTTCTTTAGTTATTCTTTCATTATTAATATTGTCATTTTCAACTCTAAATCGACAACCCATTTACAAGAGTCGTTAATGGTGTAGGACATAAGCCTGGACTCTTAAATCATCAGCTCTTTTTTTTATAAGCAAACTCAGATATAAGCCTCGAAGGCCCGCCATTTTTTCTAAATATGAAAAGCCGATTCATCATTTTCATTCTTCATTAACAAATCCTGGAACACCTCGCATGATTGTAACATTCTATGTTGCCACTCTGAGTACTAATGTCATGTATGAATGTTAGATTAAGATTGACAATCATGCTGCTACCAACTCTATTGAGTGATCATCTGGGTAGTATGATAACAGTGCATGGCACTCAACTCTTTCTCTGGTTAAAGTCACATCCTTCAAGGCCTCAAACCTGGAGGGAGTTCATCTTCAAATACCACATTTATGAAATCGACAACGGACTTTTCTAAATACGGCTTCAGCAATTGTCCATTAACTATGAACGAATGTGCATAGAGTGACAACTCAGATATCAGAATGCTAATGTTGTCACGCACACTCTTTACTATAAATGGCCCAATCCATTTACTATTTAATTTGCCCGAGAATATCTTCTACTTCGCATCAACTAACCACACCTTCTGACCAGGCTTGAAAGTCTTTCCTGTCATATGCTTGTCGTGCCAGCGTTTAACTTTGTCCTTTTACAATAGGTTGTTATTGTATGCGTAGTCTCTGAATCCCAAGAATCTATTTAGATCGATCTTCCGGTTCTGACTACCTTCTTATCAGTCCAAGTTACATTTGTTTATTGCCCAAAGTGATTGTGAATTAATTTCACTAGTGGATGGCAAGACTTTTCATATACAATGTAAAGCGTTGAACTAGATCATCTCTCATATCTTATGTCATAAGATCCCGCTCGACAAGAGAAAATCAACGTAATTTGTTTCATGTGAATCTGACTTCATTTCTAATCGGATTTTTGGAAGAAATAGAAGTAAGGAGGCTTAAGCTATATTGGGAATATTCACATCTTTAATTTTCAACTGATGGTATCCATATCTTACGTCAATCTTGGAATACATAGCTGAACCTTGCAACTGATCAATGATATCATACATTCTTGGCAGAGGATACTTGTTCTGTATTGTCCTCTTGTTTAGTTGTCTATAGTTAATATGCTATCGCATTGACCCATCTTTCTTTCTCACAAACAAGATAGGTGCACCCTATGGTGAAGTACTAGGACAAATGAATCCTTTGTTTGACAGTTCTTGTAGTTGTACCTTTAACTCCCATAACTTAGCTGGTGCCATTCTATATGGAGGGCTAGAGACATTCGGGGTATCAGATGTGAGAGGCATTGCAAATTCAATCTCTTGCTCGGGTGGTAATCTAGGTAATTCATCCATAAATACGTCAGGAAACTTACACTTTATAGGTGCATCTTCTATTATTCTTTCTGGCTCTAATAAAGTGGATACATAAGATAAATAACCTTGGCACAATTGCTCTAACAACTCCCGTGCCTTCAGAGTAATGATATATTCAACATCATCATTGGATGTCTTTCCAATGAAATGGAATTCTATTAAGTTAGGAAGGCGTAAGGTTACTACCTTCTAGAACCAGTGTAGGCATGCACGATACCTTTCTAACCAGTCCATCCTAAAAATGATGTCAAAATTATTTATATTTTAATAAGTAGTAGAGAAGCAGGTAAATGATATCCCACAATCTATACCACATAGTCATTCAAGATCTCTTGGCTTTGAATACTTGACCTTCTGATACCTTAATAAAATAATAGTTTTGTGCTTTTATCAAAATCTTATTTTTATGGTAGGATTCCAACCATTTTTTTCCTAAGAAGGGCCTCCACCATGGCTCCTCCGATTGGGTGATGAATTCACATTTCATCATCTTTATTCTATCATTTTGGCCTTAAAAACCCTAGTAAATGCATGTAAATAGCGTAATTCATGCATTTTATCATCCATGCATCATTGTGTAAATAGTGTATAAAATACGATTTTTAACGCCAAAATTATAGAATAAAGAAAAGAAAAAGAATAAAATATTATAAATATTTTATGACCCGAAACCTCGAGACTTAGACATCTCGATGACTAGGTCGACAAGGAATAAAGTAGGGTGAGATAAGGGCCAAAATACAATAAAAACACCTGTTATCATTCTTTATTCATTTTGGAACCTATTTTTGGTTTCACTTTTTATACTTCAAACAAAGAAACTGTACATGAAAGTTGTAGATAATTTCATATAGAGAAATACAAAATTGATTTCACATAAAAATAATGTACAAATAAAAAGTTATGATCTGAATAAGATTTCAGAATCCTAACTTCCCAGACCCATATCTCTCAAATAAAAACTCGAAACACGTCAAACTCACCTTTAATTGTATATAATTTTAAATAATCTATTTAATGAAGTGGTTTCGCGTTTGGTGGAGCTACGGTTTGAAAGTTGAGTTTTGGACCCCTATAGTATACTTGTGCATATTAAAATATTCAATCTATTATTTATTCATTATTTTAATGATTTTATATTTTTATAATTTTGTAAATAATATTTGTAATATATGTGTATATTAAAATCAGAATAAAAACCTAAATAAAAGACAAAAATAAAATACTTGTATACAATACCTCGGTATAATACCTATAAACATACCTATATAATTACTACTTATATTTTATGAAGTGTATAAAATACATCAAAAAAATAAAATAAAAATATATTTAAGTGTATAAAAATACTTTATAAATTTACAAAATAATAAACAAAAATAAATAAATTAAATATACAAAATAAAAACAAAATAATAAGTTATATAGATATACATACCTATTTAGACCTAGAAAGGTAATTAGTATTTTTATACCTTATAAAAATAAATAAAAATCATAATAAAATAATTCATAAAATAGTAATAATTTTTATTTAATAACCAAAAATTAATTAATTCATTTTCTATTTTTAATTGATTTTACAAAAGTTATTTCCAGGCTTTTTCCTGGTTGGTCCACGTGGACCAACCAGGTGGGCTGGAGAGTTGACCTCGGGTCAACTGACCAATGCCCGTGCCCTTCTCAGAACTAGTTTTTGTCCCATATTCGTAGATTTTTCAAGGCTAATCCCTTCATCTTTTGGCGATATGGTCTTCACGACTTTTTGTCCTCGTGGAATGGTCTTGCACGCCCAGGCCTCTCCTCGAGGATTGCATCACTGCTCCGCCTCGTGCGCCTCGTTCTTGGAGCTGCTAGAGACATCTCCTTCAAAAGAACCCCTCCTCCATTCGATTTTTGAACCATCATTGGGTACCTCAGACCTCCGGGAGAAGGTAGGGTGAGACTCTGGTGACAGGGGAGACTCCCCACACCCCCCATTGAGGTGCGATGAGGCTAGAAGATCGGATTCCACCACCTCCAACCACGTTTTGCCATCGAGGTCCACCTTGGGTTTTTAACCCTCGAGGTTCGCATTTTATTCTATTTATCTTGCATATTTTTACTCCTTGTAATCTTAGGTTCCATCTACTACCCACTTCGATTTTCACCCATTTGATCACCTACGCCTTCCCTTGCCGGAGTTCGCTCCGGCGAGCCCCCTGTGCGCCCTTTTTCTGCCTCCATCCACATCCAGGAGGGGCGAGGCACTTTTCCCTCGCCCTCCTTAACATCTCTTGCAGGTACCTCGAACGAGAAAGCGTTGGGAGGAGCTTTTTGCGAACGACCGGAGGTTCCTGGGGCCCCCATCGTCATTGACGTCACGGTGGTACTACGGCCCTCCTCCACTCATTTTGGCTCCTCCAGCCGATAGAGCACCCACGCAGGAGCTTTCTGGACAAGTCTTGGCTTCAACGGGTAACGGAGGAGAATATCGTCGCGGAGGAAGTTCGCTCCGGCCTAGACTCCTCACTGTTCTTCCAGCGTGGATCTCCACCGTCCGATCGTCCAGAGGCTCTAGATCTCGCTGTTGCCGTCAGATGAGCCCAAGCGTCCACCATTAAATCTTCCAGGGACTTCTACTCCAGGCCGTTGTAGCGAAGTGGTTTCAGACAACGGAAACACGCCACGTGTGTTAAGTTAAAGATCCAGCGCCGTCCGATCCAGATCTTTGGGTATTTTGCGGATTAACCCTTACTCAATTTTGTATTTAAAATTTAAGACTTAAACTTTCCTCTACCTTCAATTATTTTGTAATATTTGCATTCTGCCCCCCGTGTTTTGTATTATTCCATTTTGGCAATTTTGCAAAGGGACCCCGGGGTATTTTATTATTTATGTTTAGTTCCAAAAATTTTCTATGCAGTTATAATATTTCTAGAAATATTGCATAATAGCCCCTCGGAATTTTATTAATTGCAGGACAGTCCTTCCAGGCGCGCGTGCTTTCACACGTGATTTGGAATTTTTATACCTATACCCCTCGGGTTTTGTGATTAATTTTTAGTCCTTAAAAGTTTAATTGCAGTACATATTTTGTGTGGAAATTGCAGTTGTGCCCTTGAACTTTTTGCATATTACAGAAATGACCTTTCCAGTATGCATTTTCTTTATGTTTCTAGCATTTATTTCATGCATCTCTAAATCACTAAAAAATCCACAAAAATTACCATAGCTTCTTGTTTGCTTGCTCTTCCACGCCATATTTTTGTTTACATTTTTCTTGCATTTTCATATTTATAAAAATTCAAAAACATTCCTTTATAGTAGTGTTTGCATTAGAAAATCTATAAAAATTAGTAAAAGTTTTTGAAAAACTCCAAAAAAATTATATTTTGTGTATCTTAAAATCTTTTAGTGTCAGTCCAAAAATCACTAAAAAGTTCAATTAAAACTCTTAAAATTAAAATAACCCCTAAAAATTTCATAAAAATCTTAAAAATTCTAGAAAACTCCTAAAAATACAATTCCAGTTTCTGAGTTTTTCATATTTTATTATCTTTATGTTAAAACTAATTTGAGGAAATTTTGTCACTGTTTACTTATTTTCATCCTCATTTTAATTTTGGTTTTATATTTTGTTCATTGTTTTCAGTATTTTTGACTTTAAAAATACCAAAAAAATAGGAAAAAGCTAGAAAAATCACAAAAACATTAAAAAATTATAAAAATACCAAAAATATTTTATTTCCTGATTTTTGAGTATTTTTACTTACTTTTATAAATACCTTATCCTTCTCTTTTCTTATATTGTGTATATATTCTATTTATAGAAAAAGAAAATAAAAAAATTAATTATAAAAAGAAAATACAAAATCAGAAAATTAAAATCAAAAAATAAAAATATAAAATTAAAAATAAAATTAAAAAATATTAAATTAAAAATCCACATAAAAATAGCGTTTATAGACAAATACCTCACATTCACATTTTTGAGCATCATTGCCCCGTTCTACCTGTCTGCTCCATGTGTTCGACTTCTACACATACTTGCACCTATACACATCTTGTTGTAGAGTTATAATGAATTTTAACTCCGCACTGCTTTTCATTGCTTGATTTCTGTTGTGGGTTAATTGTTGTCTGAAGTTCGGATTTTCCTGCGGGTCGCCTCAACGACACTGTGATCCCGCCTTGTGTGGATTACTTTAGACCCGTGGAAAATTGTCTTCAACAAATGGCATCGTTGCCGGGGAGCAACAACGCGTAGTTCGAGTTTTTGCTTGTGCTTGTGACTATTTGTCCATTCTTGCGGTTTTATTTGTTTGCTTGTTATTTGATATAATTATTTGAGCTGTCTAAACCCTCTCTTTGTTGACTTCGTGCGAGGTACCGCGGATCGAGGGAGGCGCTCCACCTTAGGCGCCTATGCACCCACGTGAAGCCGACGATAGTCTGATCGCCTTGCATCGAAGGAAACTTATAGATTTTTGAAGACCTATCTCCACTTTTATTTCTTGTATTATTTACTTTTGTAATTCAAGTTAGAGAGAGAGAGACATTAGTTTGTAACAATACAAGACTCTCTAGGACTCTTGGACACTCGGGCCTAATTTCCAAGTGATTGTTTACTTGGGGGCTCACTGCTGTTTTCTCGTGTTTTCTTCGCATTTTTTCATTTGTTTTCAGGTTTTGTTTTCTTCATTTTGTGTGATTAAGCCCTTAGTTTTAGGATTTCTTGCGATAGATTAAGGCCAAACACCTAATATATTTGCCTGTACCTATAGTGACGTTTGGACTTAGTCCAATCTAAACTTCTTCTCACTTAGTCTCGGAACCACTGCGACGCGAGAGTTCTACATACGTCGCATGCAGGACCCACCTTGGTGGGCATCGAGGAAACTCCAAGACCGGACACTTCGGTTCCATTCTGACTCATTAGCATTGGTTCTTCAGGATAATAGCAATTTCTGAAACTTAGGGCGATTTCATCGGCTTGCATTTGCATATAGATAGGTTTCAATTCTACTAAGCATCTTTGCATGTAGAGTGCTGGAGGAAAGGTGAGCATTTACGCTTTTGCATTCATCATCGTTTTTGCCACTTGCATTGCTTTTCCGACTCTTCCTCTGATTTTGATCACCCAGGTGCTAAGTAAAATTGACTCCTTGTTAGGCTCATGCATTTCTCACTAAAAATAAAAAAAGTGATAACAAATAAAATTAGGACTGCTAATAGTACTCGACCCTAAAATCGATCAAAAAGAAAAATATTGTCTTGGGCCGAGTAATCCCCTCATTGTCTTCGTTTTACTTGCTCGTTCACATACTAAGGATAGTGCCCAAATCCCATTCAGCCCCCTAAGTGTTTGTGCAATTTTGGACTTCTCACCTAACTCTAAAATAAACAAGATTAAAAGACTGACTTTTCGATCTCTACCGAGTGGAGTAGGTGAATTGAGGGTTTGTATTTGTGTGAGTTTTGCTTGTGACTATTTGTGTGCCTTCTAGATCGCCTATGTGCATTTGCACTTTTTCTCACTCCTCTTGATATTGACCATCGTGTTCTCCCGACTATCATTTTCTTCTTGTTTCAAGATGGTCGACTGGAGCATATTTTATCCGGACTTTGCAGATCCTTCGTTCACTCCAGCCGGTCCACCTCCCTTTTTCCAGGAGGACTTTGCTCCTGATTTTTATACATATCCGACCAACCCATTATTTCAGGATTCGAACTTTGACTTTCACCAATCATTTCCCCCACCATCACCCTCACATTACGACAACCCACTCTTCCTTGAGTATTCTGATTTGGAATGTGATTTTTGTCCATACCCACAGCCCACATTCGATACACCCGATCCTGAGATTTTGGAGTCACCTTTTATGATATCCACACTTGAGACCCTGAATCAGATGATGGAGCATATGAACTCGAGGATGAGCGATATAGTTAGCATAAATAGGATCCAGAATGTAGATCCAATCTTTGAGGATTTGGATTCACTTGAGGATTATCATGAGAGGTTACAATCGCCCAAAATACAAAAAATGAGAAAATTTTAAAAATCCAAAAAGAGTTCGGGAGGCCTTTGGTTGATTCAGACTGTGAGGAGAGTGCCCACTTGCCAGACCCTTTGACAACACATTCATTCACACCCTGTCCCACCTTTGACCCTGAGGATGCCGCTGTATAGACTGCTCTTGGAATGCCTCGTGTAGATGCTGATTTCAACTTCCTCCCTTGTATGGAGGAGGTCGAAAAATTCAAAAAAAATGTTGACTGAACCCAAAGTGGTGGCCACTATTCATGAGATCATCCGTGCCCCACTTCAACAGGCCATGACTGATTTATCTGCTCCTCTTCCCAAGAAGAGAAAGCGGGGGAGCAGATCTGAGCATCATATTTTGACCATGGCCACTGTCCACGCCATCACACACCGTCCCATCCCTAGGAAGAGGAACACTGCCACACCTTTCATTAGCTGCACCATCTCTGACCATACATGTGATCACACTCTCTTAGACGGCGGTGCTTCGATTAACATATTACCCTTCTCGCTGGTACAGTCTCTTCATTTAGGGCCTCTCAAAAAGACCAGGATGATAGTTCAATTTGCTGATGGATCTATCAAGAGGCCGAAGGGTATCCTTGAAAACGTCGTTATTTGTATTCAGGGCACGAGGTACAATGTTGATTTTGTCGTATTGTCCATGGAGACCTCCACAGGGGAGCACTCTTCAATCATCCTGGGATGACTATTCCTCACCTCTGCGAGGGTCGTTATTGATTACGGATCAGGAGAGATTCGCTTCCGTCCTATTGATGAAAGCGAAGTGTTGATCACCACACAGAATGCTGACCAGAGACCTGCACCTGATGTGACTACACCTATCTTGGTTGACCCTGAGGACCATGACCTTGACGAGACTATTAGAGAATTTTGTTGCTTATTGTATTTCACTGAGACCCAAGAATTCCTTTCCAAGGAGGAAAACTTGGAAAGCATGAACCTCGGAGTTCCTTCTTCTGGGACTTGGAGTTGTGTTGATGACATCCGCGAAATCTACACGATCGACACCATTGAGCGGAGGGCAGATTTAGAGACTAGACAGGACGGACATGATTTGACTACTTTCACCGATGAGTCTGTTCCTATTCACTTGGATTCAAATGAGACAAAGGCCGAATTTGATTTAGTTGCTTTTCTTCGGGAATTCGGGCCTTTTGATGAGAAAGATGACCCCGTTGAGATTATTGAGGACGAACAGAGTTCGACTACTTCCACTGATGAGTTCGTTCCTTTTGGTTTTGACCTGGACGAGACCTCGCAGGATGACATTGAGTACACTTCTTCCGATGAGGATGAGTTCGTCCCTATTCACTTTGATACTAGCGAGACTCCCAAGGCCGGACCTAGTCGTACTTCTTCCACTACCCCGTCTGTGCCTTCACACCCTAGAGCCATTGAGGACCTTCACCATGTCGACCCTGATCGGCTTCCGTCCACTGTGGACCCTGATGTCGACCTGCATCACACTAGATCCATTCCTCAGTGGTCCCGCAAGAAGGTTCTTTTTCAACCTTCTTGATCAATTGTATATCCATCTCTGTTGTATATTCACTTTTGTTCATCTCTGTCGGTCTCACATATTGCTCATCCACCCGTCCTCGTGTTTACCTTGCTTCAGACGTACTTTGTCCCAAGTATAGGGGAGAGGACGAGCCGAGTGTTCATTCATCGTTCCGTCTTATCACTCCCGTTGTTACCTATACTTAGGGCTTCTTTTACCCTAAGTATAGGGGGAGTGATGCGTACATGCTCCTCTATCTTCTTCCATCTATTGATATCTTTTCTTCTTTTCTTCTTTTCCTTTTCTATCTTTGTATCTACCGAAAAGGTGTCGCCATTTTTGTCAGTCTTCTATACATAGGACGTACTCTGTCCTAGGTATAGGGGGGTGTGCACCCCGAGTTGATTCTATACTTTGATTCTCTCCACTGTCTCCTCTTCTTGTCTATACTTAGAGATATCTTATCCTAAGTATAGGGGGAGACAGTATGAGTACGATCTGTTCATTCCCACCCATGACCCTCCCTGCTTTGTGTACAGTCTGCTATACTTAGGATTATTTAATCTAAGTATAGGGGGGACGGTCAACTTCTCATTCGTTCATCTCTTATTCATTTATTCTTTAGATTTTTCTATACTAAGTATGAGTTATGTCTTCTCTTTTCTCTCTGATCTGTGAGGACATAGCTCAAGCTAAGTATAGGGGGGTCATATATACTACGTATATACTTTAGTCATAACTCGTACTTTCGTATTTTAAAATTCATTAAAAACCTTAATAAAAGATGCTATTATTCCTTAAATTCTTTTTGTATGTACTGATTAATAAATCAGGTAAAAACATTTTATGCAAAATGTTTGAAAAATAGTTAAAAAATCCTTGTGAAAAAATCTTTCGAAATCTATTTGGAAAACATTTTGTTACATGTTTTCAACCTTTGTAAAAACATTTTGATTGTAAAATTTATTTTCTTTGAGTGAAATAAATTTTTTTTGAAAAATAATTTGCAAATGGTTTGAAAAATAGTTGCAAAAATATTTGAAAAATCAATATATACTGTTTGGAAAATATTTGCAAAATGATTTTCAAATGTGTGTACATGTTTGTAAAAACTATTTGTAAAAATTATTTTGGACTATAGTTTTAAAAATTGTTTGAAAAACTCTTGTCAAATAAGTTTGAGGAATGCTTACATCTCACATAAAATTCTCTATGTATATATTTATAAAAATTAATCACTTACCCTTGTAAATTCTTAAAATCCACTTCTTGTATATATAAAATTCATCCCCGTGTAAATATTTGTACCTAGTTTTTAGCCAAAATCTTTTGTTTTCAAAAATCCTAAAAACATTTGCAAAATTAAAAATACCAAAAACATTTGAAAAATATTTTTGAAAAATTTAAAAAATGCATATGCATCATCTTTTCAAAAATCCATAAAAAGTTTAAAATCTTTGAAAATTGCATCACAAAAATATTTTCTGCATTTTGCATGGCATTTGCATAGCATGAGCATTTTTCGGATTGAGTTTAATAGTTGAACGAGTCTAAGTAAAATCCGAAGATTGGAGCTTCATTGGACCTTAAATCTACCTAATTAACAGGAACCTTATAGGAGCTGGAATTGAGATACTTCAGGTCTAGTTGACTTAATTCTTTGAGGATCACGAGACTTGGTTCAATGGATTCTTGACTACCTAAGTAGAGTATTTCAGAGCACACACACGACTCTTGTTGATAATGACCTAACTTGGACACCTGCACCTTTCACTTGGCTCAACTCAGTTGGAGTGGTGAGGAGGTTGGATTTGTCGGCATGAGATGCACACATGTGGAAACACTTGTCCTCCTCTAGGGAGGGAAGTGCACCCCAAACCGTCTGGTGATGATGAGTTTCGAGGACAGGAGATTGTGGGTTGTAATAAAGATTCAAAAGATGGATAGTCTACTGGCTCAAGAGGAAAAACTCCTTATGTAAATGCTGCTGTATATAGTATTCAAAAAAAGGAGCAAAATCAAAAACTCCAAAAAAGTGGACAGGCCTGTACAAAAATAAAAATGCATGCCGGAGTGTACATATATGTATAGTCAATAAGCAAGCTTGAGCTTCAAAGTCAAATTATGTGAGCCTGCAGCTGGGTGACTTGACTACACTGGTCTTGCATCTTAGGATAGGTAGCTACAAACATTGGCTATCGTCCATTCTTCTCTTCACCCCTTGAGCTGGTTGCCACTTGAACTTAGAAGGGAATACCCTGCTCCTAGAGGAATGAGTTGTTGGATTGGGGAATCATTGGGTTGTCATATGGGAGAAGCTAGTCTCTTTGTCATTTCAGTTGGGGAGAGCCACCATCACTTACACTGTACGAGTCAGATTCATAGTCATAAGGGTTTGCGCATGAGTTGAAATATTTCTGGCCTGGCTATTGAGAAGACTTGAGCAGAGTTTTAGTATTCTCGAAGGCTGTTGGATTTCAAGTCCGATTCTCATTAAGGTTCCGCTCACACTAAAATTCCAAAGGTCCGACTTAAGCTCCAAACTTTGATTTTGTGAAGACAAGTTTGATAATTAAATTTAATACATCTTTCTTCTTTTTCTTTTCTTTGTTTTTCTTTTTGCATTTATTGCATAAGTGTTTGCAAACGCAAGTATAGAGGTATGATGAATCCACGTTTCATCGTCTTTATTCTATCATTTTGGCGTTAAAAACCCTAGTAAATGCGTGTAATTAGCGTTAATTCATGCATTTTATCATCCATGCATCATTGTGTAAATAGTGTATAAAATATGGTTTTTAATGCCAAAATTATAGAATAAAGAAAAGAAAAGAAAAAGAATAAAATATTACAAATACTTTATGACCTGAAACCCTGAGACCTAGGCATCTCGATGACTAGGTCGACAAGGAATAAAGTAGGTGGAGATAAGGGCCAAAATGCAATAAAAACACCTCTTATTTTCATTCTTTATTCATTTTGGGACCTATTTTTGGTTCTACTTTTTATACTTCAAACAAAGAAACTTTACATGAAAGTTGTAGATAATTTCATATAGAGAAATACAAAATTGATTTCATACAAAAATAATGTACAGATAAAAAGTTATGATCTGAATAAGATCCGAGAATCCCAACTTCCCAGACACGTATCTCTCAAATAAAAACTTGAAATGCGTCAAACTCACCTTTAATTGTATATAATTTTAAATAATCTATTTAATGGAGTGGTTTCGTGTTTGGCGGAGCTACGGTTTGAAAGTTGAGTTTTGGACCCCTATGGTATACTTGTACATATTAAAATATTCAATTTATTATTTATTCATTATTTTCATAATTTTATATTTTTATAATTTTGTAAATAATATTTGCAATATATTTACATTAAAATCATAATAAAAACCTAAATAAAAGATAAAAATAAAATACTTGTATGCAATACCTAGGTATAATACCTACAAACATACATATATAATTAATACTTATATTCTATTAAGTGTATAAAATACATCCGAAAAATAAAATAAAAATATATTTAAATATATAAAAATACTTTATAAATTTACAAAATAATAAACAAAAATAAATAAATTAAATATACAAAATAAAAACAAAATAATAAAATATATAGATATACATACCTATATAGACCTAAAAAGGTAGCTAGTATTTTTATACCTTATAAAAATAAATAAATATCATAATAAAATAATTCATAAAATAATAAACATTTTTATTTAATAATCAAAAATTAATTAATTCGTTTTCTATTTTAAATTGATTTTACAAAAGTTATTTCCAGGCTTTTTCCTGGTTGGTCCACGTGGACCAACCAGGTGGGCTGGAAAGTTGACCTCGGGTAAACTCTCTGACCCCTACCTGTGCCCTTGTCAGAACTAGTTTTTGTCCCATATTCGCAGTTTTTTCGAGGCTAATCCCTTCATCTTTTGGCGATATGGTCTTTACGACTTTTTATCCTCGTGGAATGGTCTTGCACGCCCAGGCCTCTCCTCGAGGATTGCATCACTGCTCTGCCTCGTCCGCCTCGTTCTTGGAGCCGCTAGAGACATCTCCTTCAAAAGAAACCCTCCTCCTTCATTTGATTTTTGAACCATCTTTGGGTACCTCAGACCTCCGAGAACGGGTAGGGTGAGACTCCGGTGACAGGGGAGACTCCCCACACCCCCCGTTGAGGTGCGGTGAGGCTAGAAGATCAGATTCCACCACCTCCGATCACGTTTGGCCGTCGAGGTCCACCTTGGGTTTTTAGCCATCAAGGTTCGCATTTTATTCTATTTATCTTTCATATTTTTACTCCCTGTAATCGTAGGATCCATCTACTACCCTCCACTTCGCTTTTCACCCATTTGATCACCTACGCCTTCCCTTACCGGAGTTCGCTCCGGTGAGCCCCCAGTGTACCCTTTTTCTGCCTCCATCCACATCCAGGAGGGGCGAGGCACTTTGCCCTCACCTTCCTTAACAGCTCTTGCAGGTACCTTGATCGAGAAAGCGTTGGGAGGAGCTTTTTGCGAGCGGCCGGAGGTTCCTGGGGCCCCCATCGTCTTTGACGTCGCGGTGGTCCTACGGACCTCCTCCGCTCATTTTGGATCCTACAGCCGATAGAGCACCCACGCTGGAGTGTTTCTGGACAATTCTTGGCTTCAACGAGTGATGGAGGAGGGAGATCGTCGAGGAGGAAGTTCGCTCCGGCCTGGACTCCTCCCTATTCTTCCAGCGTGGCTCTCCACCGTCCGATCGTCCAAAGGCTCCAGATCTCGCTGCTGCCATCAGATGAGCCCAAGCGTCCACCGTTAGATCTTCCAGGGGCTTCTAATCCAGGCTGTTGTAGCGAAGGGGTATCGGACAACAGAAATGCGCTACGTGTGTTAAGTTAAAGATCCAGCGCCGTCCGATCTAGAGCTTTGGGTATTTTGCAAATTAACCCTCGCTCAATTTTGTATTTAAAATTTAATACTTAAACTTTCCTCTATCGTTCAATTTTTTTGTAATATTTGCATTCCGCTCCCCGTGTTTTGTATTATTCCATTTTGGTCCATGCCAGGTCACGTGCTCTACACACGTGACTTGGCAATTTTACAGGGGGACCCTAGGGTATTTTCTTATTTATGTTTAGTTCCAAAATTTTTCTATACATGTAATGATATTTCTGGAAATATTGCATAATAGCCCCTCGGAATTTTGTTAATTGCAGAACAATCCTTCCCAGGCGCACATGCTTTCACACGTGATTTGGGATTTTTGTACCTATACCCCTGCGGGTTTTGCGATTAACTTTTAGTCCTTAAACATTTAATTGCAGTATATATTTGTGTAGAAATTACAGTTGTGCCCTTGAACTTTTTGTATATTACAGAAATACCCCTTTCAACATGCATTTTCTTTATGTTTCTAGCATTTATTTCATGCATCTCTAAATCACTAAAAAATCCACAAAAAATACCATAGCTTCCTGTTTGCTTGCTCTTCGACGCCATATTTTTGTTTTCATTTTTCTTGCATTTTCATATTTATAAAAATTCGAAAACATGCCTTTGTAGTAGTGTTTGCATTAGAAAATCCATAAAAACTAGTAAAAGTTTTTTAAAAAACTCCAAAGAAATTATATTTTGTGTATCTTAGCAACTGTTAGTGTCAGTCCAAAAATCACTAAAAACTTCAAAGTAAAACTCCTAAATATTAAAAAAAACTAAAAACTTCATAAAAATCTTAAAAATTCAAGAAAAAATCATAAAAATACAATTTCAGTTTCTAATTTTTCATATTTTATTATCTTTATGTTAAATTAATTTGAGGAATTTTTGTCACTGTTTACTATTTTTCATCCTCATTTTAATTTTGGTTTTATATTTTGTACATTATTTTCAGTATTTTTGACTTTAAAAATATAAAAAAATTAGGAAAAGCTAGAAAAATAACAAAAACATTAGAAAATTATAAAAATACCAAAAATATTTTATTTCCTTGTTTTTGAGTATTTTTACTTACTTTTATAAATACCTTATCCTTCTCTTTTCTTTTATTATGTATATTCTATTTATAGAAAACTAAAATAAAAAAATATCAATTATAAAAATAAAATACAAAATCATAAAATTAAAATCAAAATATAAAATTAAAAATAAAAAAATATAAAATTAAAAACCCACAAAAAAATAGCGTTTATAGACAAATACATCACATTCACATTTTTGAGCATCATTGCCCCGTTCAACCTGTCTGCTCCCTGTGTTCGACCTCTTCAAATAATTGCACCTATACACATCTTGTTGTAGAGTTATAATAAATTTTAACTCCGCACTGCTTTTCATTGCTTGATTTCTGTTGTGGGTTAATTGTTTTCTGAAGTTCGGATTTTCCTGCGGGTTGCCTCAACGACACTGTGATCCCGCCTTGTGTGGATTACTTTAGACCCGTGGAAAATCTTCTTCAACATTGGGGTAGGAGACTACTCAATGGAGTTATGTAGCTAAACTCTTCCTAACATGGGTGATCATAACCCTTAGCTCTAGTATTCACATGTATGGATGCCTTGAGTTTCTCCACCTGGCATTGAGACTCTGCTATAATGCCAATTGTCTATGCCTTGTCTCTTGGAGCATCACCATCAATGCAACCATTTTCCTAGCCAAATCCTGCTTTGCCATGATCCTCAAGTGAATCAATGTAATCGATTATTTCTTATTCTACCTAGCATGCTGTACATTAGGGACAATGACTTGTGAATGGAATTGCAGTCAATTATTAAGATAATTAGATGTTAATACACTCTTAGTTTCTAAATACTGATCATAGTTACCATTTCCTGAATAAATTATTGGAGTTACCGCGCTCTGGTACCAAACTATCATGATCCTAATTCTTGGTCGTCAGATCCTCCCATATCCGGATCTGATTACTCATCAATAATTTATTCAGCAATGACAACTAACATTCAGAAACATACTGCAATTAAAATATTAAGAAGGAAGTATTTCAATACTTTTCCATGAACAAAATAAAGTTTGCATTATACATTGTCTCACTATAACTATTTACATATACATCGACTGGAAAGAAAATGAACAAAAATGTTACAAATTATCTTATATAGTAGTGCTACTGTGGCAGTGTAGATGACTAATATTGTTAGCTGGCTGAATTATTAAAGCCCTTGCGATGACTCACGACACAGAGTTGGGTTTCCAGATCATAGAATGAAGATCAACGAGTGCTTAGTAACGAAGAAGAGAAAATTAAACAGGTAATGTAGTCTAGTAAAACTTATTATACTATGAAGTTTCATTTCTTCTCATTAGTTTAAGTCCTATTCCTTCTATTCCATGTCAGGGAATAATCTAGGGAATTAACCACACAACTTATGGACTCCGAAGTTGTGGACACATCAGTATTGGAGATTGCATTGATCTGGTGAGTTTATACCACCGCACATCGCCTCAACCAATCCTCCAATACTACTCTGATAATTTCATTTTCTTTTATTATCAAGAGTTTCAAGTTCTCATCTCGACAAATAAAGATGCACACCATCCTCGAGGACCCGACAGCATAAAACCACTTGCTAACCTTTAATCACATATACTAGTAGTTTCCAATACATGTCATCATTATCCAATCATTATCCAACCACCCGTGACTCTAAATGACACGACCACATCTTTGGTCACTCAACTTGCCTAATGGCATGGCAACTATGTACCATGGATTGCAAATCATTCATTTTGTGCGTACTTATCATAATAGAGAAACCGTGTACCACTGAGGTATGACCTACCAATACAGATGTTCTTCTGACAAACCTTCAAGTTGCGTGCTCGACCTGTATTTCCACCCCCAGTCATTCCTAACATAATACACGATCGTTTGAAGATCCATTTCAATATACGTCAATTTTCATGAACATTATATTAAAAATAACAAATGAATTTATATGAAAAATGAATAAAATAAAAAATTTCTATTATTTTTCAAAGAATTTTATGTGATTTTTAATAATTTTTATGAAAAATAAATTAGTGTGTATAGAATATATAGTATTATATACAAGTATAATATGCCTATGTATTATGTATAATTATTTTTATTTTGTTATTTTAACATAAATGCTGGAATTTTATATTTTATTTATTTTCAACATAATTTTTTATTTGTTGATTATTTATTGATGTGAATTAGATTGACATTGGATAATTAACTGAAAAGTAAATCACATTTTATTTTGGGTTGTGAATGTGATTCATAATTTTCAATGGTAAGATTGTTATATTCAAAAAATAATTATGAACTATTTTTATAAAATAATTTACAACAAATGTTGTTGTAAATCTTGGGGTTTTCCAAAAAACATGTAATCCATGGATATTACATGAGATTTCACCCTTCCTTAATGGAAGGGTGGATGACCACCTAATCCCATTAGGAAAGGCTCCGTTAGCCTTCAACTTGCATATTCATCAATATTGAGTATTGATTATAGACTAACATATATATCGACTTATATGCATATATACTTATTTGAACTGTCAAACCCTAAGTTTCCAAGACACTTCATCAATTTAAAGTTTATTCATTATTTTAGTGTGAATCACAAAACAACTTTTTATGTAATCTCAAAAAAAGATAAATTAGGGTTCTTCGTAGTGATGTACATAAAATCAAGAATTTCTATGATCTCGTATGAAAACCCAACAACAAAAGGTAGGACTTCGTTAACTAATTGAGCTCTCGCTCTCTCTCATGTATGTAGCGCTTAATCTTGGTTCAATTTCAAAAAGGGTGATCTACGAATCCTAAAATGATTGAATTTCACTTTCATATCAAGAACACAAAGAATGCACCAAGACAAGAACGAGCGAAGAAAGCGAAGAACGTGAAGAACGAACGAAGAACACAAAGAACATATCTTCTCTCTTAGTTTAGTAGAGCTTTCCCTTATATAGGGTTATATTTTTAGAAATATTTTGGTAAAGTTTCCCCTAATATCGGGACATATTTATATGAAATTTTCGGAAGAGTTCCCCCCTTATATCGGGATATATTTATATGAAAATTTCAGCAAAGTTTCCGCTTATATTGGGACATATTTCAATAGAAAAAATGAATGAGTCCACTCTATAAAATCATTGAGAGTAACAACAAAAAAACCGAATGTACATAATTGAACTACAAGCGATGAAGAATCGGTAGACACCACATGTCTTAGGTGAGTGACACATCTGATGAATCACAGGGTTTAGTGGCGTGCATAGCCTCCCATACCTAAGTAGGATGTTACACAAATTTCTTCATCAAAACAACTATAAAACAAAACCATAAGATTATAATAAAACTGTTAACAATGGAGAATCGGTAGACACCATGCATCTTACGTGAGTGAAGCGTATGACGAATCACATGGTTCACCGATGTGCATATCCACCCGCACCTATGTAGGGTGTTACACAGATTTCTCCTCTAACTACAACATAGAATTAATCAAAAAGGAAGATGAATCGAGAACCTAGATCAATTTTGAGCTACTTACCTCCTATAATGAGCCAACTACGAGAGGATCGTATTGTCGTCCTCCTCCTCGTTCTCCCGACAATGCTTCGCCAACTCTCCTTCACTACCTCCCTCTCCTCTTCCCGACGTCTCAACCCTGGCACTCGAGGTAGTAGTGGTAGTGGAAATCATCGAGAATGAATGGGTGGGGGAGCTACTTGTAGGCTTCAGAAAACTGCTAACCATAGCTAGTAAACCATGATTAACCCTTAACTATAGTTAGCAACCCTTGGTTTTGGTCAAACCTTATCCGAAATTAAGTCTTAAGTTAGAATTTTCCAAAAGATTCTATATTCATTAATGATGTTTAATTAGCACTAATCATGATTAACTTTCACTAATTACGATTTAACTTTTGTGACTTACGCTTAACTTCTGCTAGCCTTTTATTAGTGTTTTCTAATAGTCATTTACAATCATATTGCCTTTTGGACTACCAAATGCCTCAACAACCTTTATTGATCACATGAATAGAGTATTTAGGGAATTCCTAGAATACTTGTAGTAGTCTTCATTGATGATATGTTTATTTACTCCATGTATAAGTACTAGCATGAACACCATCTCCGGTAGGTACTTGAAACACAAATGAAGAACAAATTGTATGCTAAATATAACAAATGTGACTTCTGGCTATATGAAGTATCCTTCTTATTCCACGTTATTTCTGGAGAAGGTATATTAGTTGATCATATAAAGGTTAGTGCAGTAATGAGTTGGTAATGCATGAAGACTGTCATAGAAATACAATCTTTTCTGGGTCTAGCTGTGTATTATATAAGATTTGTGAAAGACATTTCAAGAACGGTATTGTCAATGACTAGGCTTACTTAGAAGGAAGTCCCATTCCTATGGTCTGATGCAAGCGAAACTAGTTTTCAGGCACTGAATCAATGCCCCACATCTGCACATATCATTACTCTACCTTTTGGGACTGAAGAGTTTATAGTGTACATTCATGCATCTAAACAAGAACTTGAGGGAGTTCTTATGTAACATGGTAAGGTACTTGCTTAGGCATCACGACAACTCAGGATACATGAGAGGAACTACCCGACACATGACATTAAACTAGCTGTCCTAGTCTTCACTTTGAAGATATGATGACATTAACTCTATAGTATTACTTTTGAGATCTTCACCTACCATAAAAGATTGAAATATCAGTTTGACCAGAGGGAGCTCAATATGAGACAAAAATAGTGGTTAGGGCTATTAAAAGACTACGATTGCATCATCTCTTGCCATCCCGGTAGGGGTAATGTCATAGTAGATAACCTTAGCAGAAGAACTTATTCACCTGAGTTGGTGAGTGATATCCACTTCTAAGGTCCGCTATCAATGTTGAGTGAATGGAAACCATTTGATAGTAGTACTAATACTATAACTATTCCTCACCAATTCATACTAGAGATCTAGGATAGAATAAAGAAAGGAAAGGAAGATGACCCAACATTTAAAGACTTGAGACAACAACTTGAGAATAATGAAATAAATGGATTTCATATACAAGATGGGTTACTATATAACCATCACAACGTTTGTGTACCAAACAAACCCGAATTGAGGAAAGACATCTTACATAAAGCACATTGCTCTAGATTATCTATTCATATAGTAATTAAAAAGATGTATAAGGATCTTCGTTCAGACTTTTGGTGGCCAGGAATGAAGAAAGATGTTATTGAGTTTGTGAGTTCATGTTTCATCTGCCAACATATGAAGGCTTCACAATAAAGCCACCATGATTGTTGCAATATCTTCTTATTCCTAAGTGAAAATGGGAAAGCATTTCCATGGACTTTGTTGCTAGGTTACCTACAACAATCTATTGTAAAGATAGTATATGAGTTATAATGGATTGTATGACCGGATTAGCAGACTTTATTCTAATAAGCTAATCTCCCACTGCGTACCAGCTTTTAGAGTTATATATTACACATGCAATTCGTCTCCATAACATTCCAAAGGATGTAGTTTCCGATCAAGATTCATATTAACCCCACACTACTAAGAGAACTTCATGAAAGCCTTAGGCACACATCTCTACTTGAGCATAACTTATTATCTAAAAATATATGGTCAATCAGAATGTATTCTTCAGACTCCAGAGGATATGATACGAGCATGTGCCTTAAAATGGAAGGTATCATGGATTAAACATTTGCATCTTGCAGAATTCACCTACAATAATAGTTACCATGCAAGTATTAACATGGCACCTCTTAAAGAACTATATGGATGTGGATGTACTACTCCTTTATATTGGAAAGAAGTCGGGATAAGAACCTTTATGATTCGGATAAACTCCAGGAGATACCTGAAGCTATAAAGATTGCTTGAATAAGACTAATAACTTCTCTAAGTCGCCAGAAAGCTATAGTGATACTAAAAGAAAAGATCTTGAGTTTGAGGTAGGTGACTTTATATTTATCAAAGTACCAATATGAAGGGAGTTAAGAGGTTTGTCCAACGTGGGATGTTGGCACCCAAGTTCGTGGGTCTCTTTGAAATTATTCAGTGGATTGAAAAAGTTGCATATAGATTTTGCACTTCCTTAACATCTTTCAGTAATAAAGATTTTTTATATATCAAATTTGAGAGAGTATATTAAAGGTCCTGAGCAAAAGGTAAGCTATGATGATGTGCATGGTGAGTCAGATTTGACATACGAAGAAAAACCTGTGCAAATACTAGATAGGGATATTAAAAAGTTGAGGACTATAGATGTACCTCTAGTTAAAGTATTGTGACAGAACCAAGAATTTGAAAAACCCATATGTGAACCTGAGGTAGATATGAGAGAGAAATACCCTATTTGTTTGAATAATAACACTATGTATTGTGTATATCTTCATTATAAATAAAAGGATGTCCATTGCATTTAAAGTTGCTATGGTTTCAATCCTCTTTAAGGTTGTTATGTCGACATTTCAATTCTCGATGATGAATCTTCTTTTATGGTTGTTATAATTGTAAAGCTTGAACTTGACCATTTCTCGGATCCTATATCAGAAGACCCGGCTCGTAAGAGAAAACCAATGGAATTTGTTTCATGTGAATAGACTTCATTTCAAATTGTTATGATTTTTAGAAGAAAGAGAAATATGCTTAAGATGTCATTAACCCATAATGATCACCACTATGACTAACTAAACGTGATTAAAAAACTAATGACGGATTGTAGACAGCTAATGACCATTAGCAAACACTAATCAAAGGTCAGCAAAAGTTAAGCAAAGTCACGAAAGTTAAATCATGATTAGTGAAAGTTAATCACGATTAGTGCTAATTAAGCATCATTAGCGAATGTAAAATGTTCTGAAAAGTTCTAACTTAAGCCTTATGTTTCTGATAAACTTTGGCCAAAACCATGGGTCGCAAACCACGGTAAAAGGTTAAAATCAAGGTTTACTAACCATGGTTAGTGATTTTCTAAAGCCTATAAGTAGCCCTCCACTCATTCATTCTATAAAATTTCTAATACCACCACTACCTCGAGGGCCAGGTTTGAGAGCTCGGGAGGTGGAGAGGGAGGCGGGGAAGGAGCGCTAGTGAAGCACTGTCGGGAGAATGAGGAGGATGACTATGGTACGATCCTCTCCTAGTTGGCTTCGTATAGGAGGTAAGTAGCTCTAACTTGGACTAGGTTCTTGATTCATCTTCCTTTCTGATTCGTTTTGTGTTATGGTTCAAGCAGAAAACTATGTAACACCATACTTAGGTGAGGGCTGCTATGCACGTCAATGAACCATGTGATTCGTCACTGCTTCACTCACCTAAGATGTGTGGTGTCTACCGATTCTCCATCATTTACAATTCTATTATATTCTTGTAGTGTTTCTTTTATCGTTGTTTTGATGGAGAAATTGTGTAATACTCTACTTAGGTGCAGACGACTATGCACGTTAGTGAACCCTACAATTCGTCACACACTTCACTCACCTAAGACGCGTGGTGTTCACTAATTCTTCATCATGTGCAGTTTGATTATATTCATTCGGTTTTGCTGTTATTTTACTCTTAGTTATTTTATAGAGGGAAGTCTTTCAGTTTTTCTTTTTATATATGGCTCGATATAAGGGAAAATTCTGCCGAAAGTTTCATAGAAATATGTCCCGATGTAAGGGGAAAATTTTCAAAAATATTTCTAGAATTATCACCTCATATAAGGGGAAGCTCTGCTGAAATTAAGAGAAAATATGTTCTTCTCTTTCTTAACATTCTCCGTTCATTCCTCATGTTCTTGCAGTGTTCTTCGTGTCCTTTACACGAAAGTAAAATTCGAGCATTTCAAGAGTCCTAGATCACCTTTCTGAAATTGAATCACGATAAAGCGTTGCGTACGTGAGATAAGATTTCAACTAGGTAACAACATCCTACCTTTTATTGTTGGATTTTCATACGAGATCGTTCAACTTTCTGATTTTATATTCTTCACTACGAAGAACCCTAATTTAGCTCTTTTTTAGATGGAAAAGTTACTTTGTGATTCACACTAAAATAATGTCTAAGCATTGAGTTGAAACAATAGCTTGGAAAGTTAGGGTTGGGAGTTAAAATAAGTATAAATATGAATATATATATATACACATATGAATTAATATATATGTATGTATATATTCAATTTTGAGGAATATGCAAATTGAAAACTTAACGGATGAATTACATAATAACATTGATGTTTGTTGAAATGGATCCTGAAAAGGATCATGCATTACATTAGGAATGACAAGGAGTAGAACTACATGTCGGGTATGCAACCTGTAGGTTTGTTAGAAGAACACCCGTATTGCAGGACATACCTAGGTGGTACATGATTGCGCTATTATGATAAGTGTGTAAGAAATGAATGATTGGAAATGCGTGGTACTCGGATGCCTTTAGGTGGTTTGACTTACTGAAGATGTGGTCATGCCATGTGGAGGCATGAGTGGTTGGATATCAACTGGATCATGATAACATGTATTTAAAGCGACTAGTATATGCGATTATAGGTTAACATGTAGTTTTAAGCTACTGGGTCCTTGAGGAAGGTCTGCTTCTTTGTTTGTTGGTGAGGGTTTGAAACCATAGATAATAAAAGAAAAGGAAACCATCCGGGAAGTACTGGAGGATTGGTTGAGGTGACGTGCGGTGGCATAATCTCACCAGATTAATGCAATCTCCCATCCCGAAGTATCCACTACTTCAAAGTCCATGAGTGGTGAGGTAAATTCCCTTACTAATCCCTGATGTGGAGTAGATGGAATAGGACTTAAACTAATGAGAAGAAATGAAACTTTCTCGTATAATAAGATTTTATAAACTACACTACTTGTTTACTTTTTCTTCTTCATTATTTAGCACTCGCTAATCTTCATCATATGATTTCTGGATATACAACAGGTGTTGGTGAGCCATCGCAAGGACTTTAATATCCAGCTAACTAACAATAGTAGCCGTCTTTCTAGCCACAATAGCACAACTCTATAAGGTCTTTCCAGCTGATGTATATGTAAATAGTTATATTGGGAATGGAAAAGTGTTGAAATACTTCTTTCTTAATATTTTTAATTGCAGTCTATTTCTGAATGTTAATTGTGATTAGTGAATAAATTATTGTTGAGTAATCATATGTAGATATTGGAGAATCCGATGACACGGAATTGGGGTAGTGGCATACATGGTGATAGGGACACATACCCAATGGAGACTTGTAGGAGGTTACATAAGCCCATAAAATGGAATCAAGAAGTTGAGATCAGTTCTTCCTATCCATCCTAACAAGTTTTCCGAGAAATTGCCTTGATTTCCCTATTAGATAACTCAACCAAGCCATTCGACCGTAGGTGGTAAGAAGATGCGACAAAATGATTAATGTCATACTCCTTGATGAACCTCCATTTCATCATCTTTATTCTATCATTTTGGCCTCAAAACTTTGGTAAATGCATGTAAATACTCTTAATTCCTGCATTTTAGCATTCATGCATGTATGTGTAAATATTGTATAAAATACGATTTTTTAAATCCAAAATTATAGAATAAAAAAGAAAAGAAAATAATAAAATATTGCAAATCTTTATGACCTGAAACCTTGAGACCTGGGCATCTCGATGACTAGGTCGACAAGGAAGAAAGTAGGGAGAGATAAGGGCCAAAATACAATAAAAATCTCTTTTTTCTTAATTCATTCTTTATTCATTTTGAGACCTATTTTTAGTTCCACTTTTTATGCTTCAAAAAAAGAAACTTTGTACAAGAAAGTTGTAGATAAATAAATAAAGAAAAATACAAAATTGATTTCATACAAAAATAATGTACAGATAAAAAGTTTTGATCTGAATAAGTTTCCAAAATCCCAACTTCACAGACCTATATCTCTCAAATAAGAACTCGAAATGTATCAAAATCACCTTTAATTCGATAACTTTTAATAAGCTATTTAATTAAGGTGGTTTCATATTTTTCGGAGTTACGTTTGGAAAGTTCAGTTTTGGACCCTAATTGTATACTTGTATTGATTAAAATATTCGTTTTATTTATTATTCATTACTTTTATACTTTTATATTTTTTATAATTTTGTAAATGTTATTTGTATTATATATGTGTATTAAAATTGGAATAAAATTCTAATATATATGTGTATTAAAATATAAAAATAAAATACTTGTATTAAATACATAGATGAATTACCTATGACTATACCTATGTAAAGAATACATCTATTTATTTAATTGTATAAAATATATCAGAAAAAATAAAAAATAAATATATTTAATTTTATAAAAATAAATATATAAAATAATAAACAAAATAAGTAAAATTAAATATACAAAATAAAATAAAACATTAAAATATATAGATAAATATACATATATAGCCCTTAAAAGAGAACTTGTATTTTTAAAACTCGAAAAAATAAATAAAAATCGTAATAAATTATTTTATAAAATAATAAACATTTATCATCGAAAAACCTAAAAATAGTTAAATCATTTTCTATTTTAAAATGAATTAACAAATTAATTTCCTAGGATTTTTCCTCGCTGGTCCACGTGGACCAACCAGGAGGGTTGTAGAGTTGACCCGCGGGTCAACTCTCTGACCCGCATCTGCTCTCTTGACAGAACTTCATTTTTTGGACATATTCGTGGTTTTTTCGAGGCGAATCCTTGCACTATCTCATGATACACTCTTCACGACATTTCGACCTCGTTTCTTGGTGATTTACGTCAGGGGTTCTCCTTGGGATGTGGATCATCAATACAACCGCTACATCTCGATCTTTGGAGTGCTAGAGCCATCTATTCAAAATACCTCCAACCTTCCTTTCGAAACCCTCTTCAACCCTAGTTTTGACTCTTATTAGCCGCGCTCCGGACCGGAAGCGTGACAGGATTCCTACAGCACGCACGGGGAGCTCAGCGAGGGCTGAGGTCGCCGTTCCATCCCATCTCAGGCCAAGTGGTTGTCGAGGTCCAATCTTAGGTTAACTGACCTTTGAGGTACCATTTTCTTAGTTTTTTCTTGCATTTTCTCCATCTCTGTAGCATAAGGATCCATTTCCCCCTTTAGTTTTCGCTGCTTATCCATTTTATTACCCTCACCACCACCTCGTCAGAAGTTGGCTCCGGCGAGTTCTCATTTCACCACACCGCTCCCTTTCTCATACAGGTGATCGCAACAGTTTGCCCGCGACACCCTTGACTTCTCTTTTAGGTTCACACACATTTGGAGGAACTGGAGGTTCATTCTGTAGGACGTTGGAGGTACCTGGGGCCGTGTTGCTCCTCCGCCTCCGTCGGCGTGTTCCGGTGGCCGCTGACCCATTTTGGAACCAACGGAAGTTGAAGAAGGACCGCAAGTGTAATTTGAGCCATTTTGGAGCGTAGAAGATTGCCGGAGAGGCGTGAGAAGGCCAGAGGAATTTTGCATCGGTGGAGTTCTTCGTGGTTCGTCGTTGGGCCTCCTCTGCCGTTGGATCGTGAAGGATTTTCAGTTCTTGCAGCCGCCATTGGATCTTGGCTCCCCCACAACGTCTGATCATCTTGTCGGATCTAATCGCTATCGTCGAGCGAAGCGTTATCGTGCGTTACGGGCGCGCCACGTGTCCAAGTGACAGTCTTTAGCCGTCTGATCTGCCCGGGCGTGGTATTTTGGAGTTTTGCCCTGCTATTTTTGTATTTTATACTCGAACCTTAATCTTTCATCTGCAGTTGAATATTTTTACAATATTTACATTTAAGCCCTTGAAGTTTGTATTATTGCAAAGAGGTCCTTGGCTACGTCACCTCACGTGACTCGCGCACATGAGGTGAGTGGCTATTTTGCAAAGGACCTCATGGCTAGTTTGAATATTTCATTGTGGTCCATTAACTTTTAATATAGTTATAAACTTCCGGGTTTTTTGCATTTTATCTCCCAGATTTCGGAATATTGCGATCTAGTCCCTGCTAGGCGCGCGTGTCAACGCAAGTGATCGTGGCAATTTTGTAGAAAGACACATGGGTTTTTGGGATTTAATATTTAGTCCAGAAAGCTTTTTCATTGCATTATATTTTTCTGGGAAATTTACATTTTGACCCCTGGTCTGTTGCTTAATTCCAAAAATACCCTTGCTAGTAGTGTAGTTTCTCTTTATTGTTTGCATTTATTTCATGCATCTATAAAATCCTAAAAAATCCCAAAAAATTACCCTAGCTTCCTGTTTCATTTCACATTTATGCCACATTTTTATTTTACATTTTTGCATCATTTTAGTATTTTATAAAATTCAAAACATGTTTTTTCTTGGTTGTTTGCATTATAAAATACATAAAAATTATAAAACATTTTGAAAAATTCTAAAAGAATTGTATTTTATGTGCTTTTGCATATTTTAACTTCAGACTAAAAACCACTAAAAAATGTAAAAGAAAACTCAAAAAATAGAAAAACTCTAAAAACCTTCATAAAAATTTATAAAATCCCATAAAAATCTAAAAAATACGTTTTATATTTCTAAATTTTCTTTATTGTATTATATGTAGTTTAAAATAATTTGGAGAATTTTGGATATTGTTTGATATTTTCATCTCCATTAATTTTGGCCATTAATTTTATTCATTGTTTTAAGTATTTTTGACTTTAGAAATACCAAGATAATTAGAAAAAATACAGAAAAATTTTAAAAATATTAGAAAAGTCTAAAAAGCACAAAAACATTTTATTTGTTGTATTTTGAGCATTTTGACCTCTTTTTACCTCTCTCATCTCTTGTATATACATATCCTATATAGTTTTATATCTCTATTTAAAAGAAAAAGAAAATATGAAAATATAAAATATAAAAATAAAATACAAAATCAGAAAATTAAAAATAAAAATATAAAAATATAAAATTAAATAAAAAATATAAAAGTAAAAATCCACAAAAAATAGCACTTGTATAGACAACTTGATCCATTCATTTTTTAGCTTGATTGCCCTGATCTCCATGTTGCTTTTTGTGTTCGACACTCTAAACCTACTTGCCCCTATAGACATCTTTGTTATAGATTTGTAATAAATTTGAACTCCGTACCGCTTTTCAATATTTGATCTTTGTTACGGGTTAATTGTTGTTTGAATAGGAATTTCTTGCGGGTCACCACAGCGACTGCGTCTCCGCCTTGTGTGAGACATATTTTAGACTTGTGAAAATATCTTTCAACAAATGGCACTGTTGCCGGGGAGCAACACGTCTAGATTGGGATTCATTTTTTCTTATAATTATTCGTCTATATTTTTTTCTTCATTATTTGTATTTATTTGATATACTTGTTTGAGCTATTTAATCTCCTCTCTTGTTCACTTGTGCAAGGAACCACGGATCGAGGGAGGCGCTCTACTCCAAGTGCCTGGGCACCCACGTAAAGCCGACGTCAGTATGCCAGCTAAGCACCTAGGAGACGTAGAGGGGTTTTTGAAGTCCGAGATCCATTTCATTTGTAGCATTTATTGTGTAATTTGAAGTGAGAGAGAGAGAGACACTTATTGTAATAACTTAAACAGGACTCTCAGGACTCTACTGCACTTCACGAGGTCCGTTGCCCAAGGGATTGTTCCCTTAGGGGCCTCGTTGGTTTTTTCGCAGTTTTCATCACCTTTTTATTTTGTTTCTCGATTTTTTTATTTATTATGTTGATTGAGCCCTTAGTTTTAGGATTGCTTGCGATAGATTAAGGCCAAACACCTAATTATATTTTCCTGTGCC
Organism: Ottelia alismoides; assembly: GCA_037367405.1. Classification (NCBI taxonomy): domain Eukaryota; kingdom Viridiplantae; phylum Streptophyta; class Magnoliopsida; order Alismatales; family Hydrocharitaceae; genus Ottelia; species Ottelia alismoides. The sequence continues at coordinate 816 of JAZKJV010009451.1, read as the reverse complement.
TATGGATCGTTTGGACTTAATGAAATTTGGAATTGCTTCTCACTTAGTCTCATAACCACCGTGCTGCGAGAGTTCTCCATACATCACTTACAAGATCCATTGTAGTGGACACCGAGGAGACTCCAAGACCAGACACTTCGGTTCCATTCTAAGTCATTAGCATCGGTTCTTCATGCTAATAGCAATTTCTGAAACTTATTGCGATTTCATCGGCTTGCATTTGCATATAGATAGGTTTCAATTCTGCTGAGCATCTTTGCATGAAGAGTGATGGAGGTAAGGTGAGCATTTGTATTTAACATAGATCATTGATTTGCCGCTTACATTGCTATTCCAACTCTCCTTCTGATTTTGCCAACCTAGGTGCTTAAAGGAATTGACTCCTCGATAGGTTGATGCATTCTCAACTAAAAATCCCAAAAAAAGTGATAACAAATAAAATTGGGACTGCTAACATTACTTGACCCTAAATAAGACCAAAAAGAAAAAAATCTTGTATTGGGGGCGGAGTAATCACTCATTGTCTTCGTTTTACATTGCTTGCGCACAAACTAAGGATTAGTGCCAAAATCCTATTCAGCCCCTAAGTGTTTGTGCAACTTTTGGACTTCTCACCTAAACTCTAAAAGAGACAAGATAAAAAGATTGACTTTTCGATCTCTACCGCGTTGAGTAGGTTGAGGGCTTGTATTGTGTGAGTTTGTTTGTAATTGCTTCTGTGTATTCTAGATCGTCTCTGCATAATTGCGCCTTTTTCTCACCTCTCTTGACTTAACCATCGTGTTCGCTCGATCATTTTCTTCTTGATTCGAGATA